>JAHLSL010000067.1:2076209-2139146 GCA_025920805.1 Petroica traversi
CCCGGGGCTCTCGGAGCGGCCCGCGGGGGAGGCTGCGGGGACACGCCTGGGCATCGCCGGTGCCCCTTGTGTCACCCGTGTTTACAAAGAAAACAAAGGGAGGGGTACCCAAGCAAAACTACAGCCGCTTGTTGTTTGAGGCATTTAATAATTCCTTTCCTTGTGCTCGTCTTCTCTTTAGCATGCTCGTCTTTCCCTAAGCACAAACCCCTCTCAAACACATACTGATTATTTTCAGTTTAAGTCAGACAAAAATATTATTTATGTACCTGCAATTTTTTTCAAGACCTTTGCCTCCACAAAACCAACCAACCCAACATGAAACTTGTCCTCTAATTACACTTTTTGGATTTGGGATTTTTTGAGTTTTGGATTCTCTCATCTCTCCCTATCTTATACCCTGCTCTCACAGTTATTTTTTCACAGCCGAGATGAAAAATCTAACTGAAACACTGCAGCCTAAGAGCCTACTGCATAAGAGTAGCAATACTCACTTTTGGAGTAAACAATCTCAACAGACCATCAGTGGTTGAAAATTGTGGAGAGAAGGGATGAAGGACATGCACTGTCCTTCTGCTCTGTTGCAAGTGTTTCTCCCAAAGCTCCACATCGCAGATCCCTGGGCACATCTGGTTTTCTCGATTTTCTTCAGAGGATCTGATGTAGAGTGCGTATCGGCACATCTATGATGATTATTAGAGTTTGTGCTTTCAATTTGTTCAGTGTAACCTTCATACTTTAGATTTACAACAGAGAAAAGCTCTTTCTAGAAATAGCACTCAAATATGATTACTGCCTAAAAATTTGGCTCTTATATCTTAGCACAAAATAATACATTTTAGTGTGAAAGTAATGAGATAAATATTTTTTCTTTATAACACAAAGATAAGTCTTCACTTCAAATGTAAAATATAATCGAAATATTACATACATTGCAGCCTAGAGACTTTCTAGTCTCAGAATACCTGATATGAAAAAGGGATTGAAGCATCATAAGCTCTTAGATGTTACCCTACTAGGATCTTGAATAGGAGTAATAACCTACAAAGTGTAAGTGCAATTCATTTTTAAGATCTTTCAGAAAGCATACGGCTTCAATTATTTGTTTTTACTTTTCACAGATCTATTCTTAACATTTTATCTATTCATATTTTATTTTTATAGGACCTCTTGATATCAAATAGTTTTAGTGGAGAAAAAAAAACAAAGACGAAACCATCAAATACAATAAAAAATGAAATCTTTATTCTTTTGGCTCAACTGTAATGTGGTTTACTGTTCTTTATGGTAATAGCATTTTCCTGCATGCAGTTCACCGACACACAAGTCAATATTTTTGTAAAAGGAGGAGTCAACATCGAATTTTTGCTTGTGTAAGAAACACAAAATGTCCTGATGTGATCAATTGTACAAGTTTGCTATTTAATTCCTGTGGAAAAAAAACCATTGTGGATCCCATATTATATTTAGAACAGTTCTAGTGCAGCATGAATCAACAAGAATAAGAATAGTCTATGTAAACAAACACTGGTAAAGATTTCATGAATAAAAAGACTACCTTGAAATTTCTGATGCAGGCAGTGCTAGAATTTTAAACAAATCCTTCCCACCACATTTCAATTACAAGTTATAACTATTTGGAAGCAAGTGCATTTTGGACTCAGTTTGAAACTTATTTCACATTAAAATGTGTGCAAAAATACAGTACTAATAAAAAAGCAGAAACCTAAAGCTACCCCATTCTTTCCTTTGTTTCTTATTTTGTGAAGTTCTTGAATTAAAAAGTGCTATGGATAGAAAGTAATAAAAGTGATAATAACATCAACCTGAAGATAATTCTCATTTCTCATTTTATGTACAAAACGCTGAAAAATAAAATAAAATGGTATTTTTTACAGTATTTATATTTTCTTAGAAAATTCTATCCATGTAGTTTTCAACAGATTAAGCAGTTTGCAACATATCCTGTACGGTCTTACTATGCACCGTACAGTAGTCACTTAAAATTTTAGAATGCAAAGCAAGAAGCTCTTAAATAGCTGCAAACTATTGCTTGATGTCGTGAGAGAATGATGACCAATTGAACAATTTATTTCACTTAACCACTGAGATATGGCTTCCCATATTAGACTCTTAACAGTGGAAGGAATAAAATTACAGCAGCAAAGGCAAGATAAACATGCATCAGTGATAGCTTCCAAACTATCTATAATGGTACAGAATACTTCATATTAGCTGTTGAGAGCTTGCAAATTACACTTACTGTGGTACATATTTGATGCAATAAATATTGTGCACATGTCATTATTTGTTTGCTCAAACATGCACCACGGGATAAAATAACTATTTACATAGAGGGTACTTTTTTAACCAACACATACAATGTCAACCTTGCTGAGAGCAGAAGATGGCTAAATGATACTGCAGGGTGAAGCAGAACAACTTCATAATCCTTATGTTTTGCAGGTTTTTGGTAAACTCAATTTCCCAAGGTCAGGTAAACTGTTTTCTGCAGAAGAATACTTAGAAGGGGACTCTTGGTAGAATTTTTATGCAGAGTTTGTTCAACTATTGTTAAATGATTTATGAAAAAATAAAACATCTGTTCTATTATTGTAGACTCTATGGGACTTTACAGGCACATTAAGATTTGTCTGGATGAGATAGTGGATGGATACTGTTATTAAGCACCTCAACATACAGAGCCACCCTGAAACATGGAAGTAGTCAGACTGCTGCTTTGTGCGACGTCATGTTTTCCCATGCATGAACTACAAGTGCAGCATGCCTTCATGCAAATCACTTCTGTCTGTACATTATAGAGAATCCGAGAGTAGAACACCTGGTCCTCATACCCCCTTCCCCAACATAAAACCCATTTACAAAAATAGTCACATATAATAGTAAACAACCTGTGAATTAAAAAATGATAAGTTCACCAACACTGATTTTTGTAAAAATATGGCAAATGTGACTGTTGAAATGCTAACAGTGGATACGATTTTTGTACTGTGTGTTTCATGTTAAACACAGAGATTCATAGGTTTGCACCTTTTTATTTTTTAACTGGTCCCTACAGTCTGGTTGGCCATTTTATCATCTCTTCAGCAGTGTCAGCTGGTACTAAAAACAACAACCTCCTGTCAAGATGTTACCCTGTTTCACAGAGTTGCAGTTTGATGACGAGGGGTCACTGTCTTGCTATAGGCACTGACCTTATATATATATATATATATAATTATATATATATCTATATATGTAAAAACTGACAGTTTGGCATGTACCTCCTACAGGAGTCCTGTTGACACAAATACACACTTTTTCAGGCTGTAAACAGTTTATTACAAACAGTGTTCTATGTTACTTTTTACTTTCCCTGCTGTCTTTACCTTTATCTTCTTTTTCTGATTTGTCTTTTTCATATTTATCCTTGTCTGGCTTTGTTACACTGTCATAAGAGGGTGGGGAGGTTGTGGATGGGGTCATATCTGTTTTTTCTGGAGTGGAGTTCTCATTTAGTTTATCCATAATCATATCTTCTTTCATGGGCAGATCATCTTCCTCTTTACCTTTATCCTGACTAAATATACATGATACTTTTTTGACTTTTTGCCTTAAAAGGTGACGTCTGTAAGCACGCTGAATGATGACAGCAGATACCTCCTCCTGTTTTCGTTTCAGTGTGGTTGTAATTGGTTCATAGGAGACTTTAGAAGGATTGGCTGCCATAAACCGATCTTCCATCTGTATTCTGAGGGCGTCCATCTCCCCACTTTCCCCCCAAAACACGCTTTGTGAAAGCAAACAAGATGTCAAGGCAGTGAATTCTGTCACCGCTCACCATGGGCAGGTCCATTGCAATAAGCTGGACTTTGTTTGGTTTTGCTATGAGAAGAGGTGGATCTAATGAAGCTGCAAAATCTGATAATTTGCTGAACTCTATGAACTGTGTTGCATCAGGATCAAACTTCTCCCAGACTTCATAGAACATCTCAAAGTCATCCTCACTCAAGGGTTCAGCGCTTTCTTCAGTGGCAACACTGAAGTTCTCCAAAATCACAGCAATGTACATGTTCACCACCACCAGAAAGGATATGATAATGTAGCTGACAAAGAAGAAAATCCCAACAGAGGGGTTGCCACAGTCACCTTTCACAGAACTCCCCGGATGATCTTTATGGGGGTCACAGTCTGGCTCCCCACTGTTCAGGATCGGGGCGAGCAAACCATCCCAGCCAGCGGACGTGGTGATCTGAAACAGGCAGATCATGCTGTTGCCAAACGTTTCAAAGTTGAACATGTCGTCAATCCCAACTTCTCTCTTGACATAGGCAAAGTTGGACATGCCAAAAATGGCGTAGATAAACATGACCAGGAAGAGCAGCAGCCCAATGTTGAACAGAGCAGGGAGAGACATCATCAAAGCAAAAAGCAGAGTGCGGATTCCCTTGGCGCCTTTAATGAGGCGCAGGATTCGGCCGATCCTGGCCAGCCGGATGACTCTGAATAGTGTGGGAGACACGAAGTACTTCTCAATCATCTCAGCCAAGAACATACCTAAAAAAAAACCAAGTTAAATCGGTCAAAAATATTATTATATTTAAAAACCACTGCTAAAGATATATTCTAAAAGCATTGTAGAACTTTAAGGAGGGTAGGACAATTAAACAGATTTTTATAAATTAGCCATTCAGTGGTTTTTGCAAAACCTTTATGTTTGGTTGACTTTTTAGGACACGCTGATAACTAGTTTATGTATACTAGCAAATGCTGAGATCAGAGGAGTACCATTTTGTTTAATTGTAAAAAAATAATCTAAATTAATTCAAAGAAAGATCATATGCATGGTAGTATTAAAATGCCATGTAATCAAGTCAGGGTATTCAAAGAAAATGTGTATATTTGAAGAGAATTGCGACCTCTTAGTCATACATAAAATAACACAAACTTTTGTTTAATATTCATGACATAGAAATTCCAAACATAAACAAACTGATAAAAAACCTGCAACTGTAAGTTTATATCAAAATTGCCTTTCATGTATGCATAGGCATCTCTACTGAACTCAGAATAAAGATCTAATTTCAACCAATAAAAAAGTAGGAGTATGTGAAACTTCTTTCTAAAAAAATTCTTATGATGTTTTTCAGTTATCTTATGAATAAGACTTTCTAGAGACAAAGTTGAGCCAAAATAGAAATAGATTTTACAAGCCAAAAATATTTCAGCTTTCACAGAATTAGACATTTCATAAAGATGTGTTGCTCTTACCTACTATGGAGAGAATCACAACCACAAAATCAAAAATATTCCAACCTATAGTAAAGTAGTAATGACGAAGTGAAATCAATTTCAGGACAAATTCTCCAGTGAAAAGTACGATAAACACCAGGTTAATCCAATATAAAATGTTTTCCATGTCTTCACTCTGATCATCTGTTTCTACCATCATTGTGACCATGTTAAGGCAGATAAGTATCATGATGCTAATGTCAAATGCTTGTTTTGTTACAAAATCAAAGACCATGCCTTGAAATTTGTTCTGTTGTGGCAGAAGAAAGAGAAAAAAAATTGGTATTTCAGATTAATAAGGCTTTTCTTAGATCACGTATTTTTTTAGCTTACAACTTATTTCAGCCTAAAAGCATAATTGAAAAACTCCAATTTTTACATAGGTGTAAAAAGAACAGAAAATATTTTTATTCTTACTGCTGGTCGAGGTATAGGCTTTTGTGGTTTCTTTGAACCCAGTTTTTTCATTGCATTGTAGTATTTCTTCTGTTCTTCTGTCATAAAAATGTCTTGACCTCCAAAGTAAACCCAAGAGACAAAAAACTGGTTACAATCATGTATTTTTATGATTACTTATAAATAATACTGATAATCACTCTTGTTCACATTCTCATCTGTGGGAAAATTCAGGACAGACATAAAAATCCTCTTTTATAATTTTTATGCTAAGTATTAAGCTACACAAAGTGTTACGTTTGGCAGCTGGAACACTGATACGTTTTGAGGCAGTGTTGACAAAACACAAAGATTAAACAGGGTACAAATAAAGATAATACAGTTTCTATTATCAGAGTTCAGAAATCTACACTGCTGAGCTCTGTGGCATGTAGGTAGTATAGCAAATAATTTTTATAGCTACATTTTGCTATTTCAGTGGTTAGTCTTTTTATGAGTCAATTAAGGCTTCAGTCTCAAATCCAGATCTTTACAAAGATTGAGTATTTCACTAACCCTGGAGAGTCATAGATTGTCACTTGTCCATCAAACCCTCTTCAAACCAAACTGTAAGCTTTAATAATTTAATGTACTTAGTATGTGGAGCTCTTAACTAATTTATCATAAAAATATTTTATGAATAAAGTCAACATCAGTGGACCAAAAACAAGCTTTTTTTTTTTTTTACTTTCTTTTCAGAATAACAATTAAATACTTATCTTCTTTTTCTGCTGGTTGAAATTGTCTATGATGACACCAATAAAAAGGTTCAAGGTAAAAAATGATCCAAAGATGATAAAGATGACAAAGTAAAGATACATGTACAGGTTATCTTCATACTTAGGTTGATCCAAAACCTGCAAAAAAGGCATAGAAACTACGCATTAGTTTAACAGTGAACACAAAATATCTGCTGGATAGAATTTAGGACTCTATCACTATCACTTTGACCTTTGCTTCTTATGGTCAAGTTCTGACATATCCATTCCACTTATCTTCAACCTACAAGAAGTTAAATGCTTGAAAAAGGACTTTGCTATCAAACTTGATATTTCATTTTTAAAAATGTAGCTGGCCTGCATGAATGTAAAATGAATATTGGAAACACAATTGGTTTAAATTTAAAATGTTCCACCTGTCTGAGCGTACAGACAACCAGGAACACCAAGTTTTACATCTGCAGAACTTTCTGTAAATCTTGTGGGAGGCTGCTGTTGTGGGCTTGTGGAGATTTCACTGCTAGAGGCACATTGGAAACTGCACACAATTATGGAAGAGTGGCATCCAAGCCATGTTAAAACTAAGCATATTTTCTTGGTACAGCTGTGCACTGTTACTGTACTACAACAGGCTTTAAGCTCTGAGTGCAGTTTACCAAAGTAAGATGAAGCTATACCAGTATAGTTTATTCAATTGTCTACTTAGAACGAGAGGAAAATTTGCACCAAGGGAATAAGGGGCAGGCAAAAAGGTAAGAAAATGCACAAGTCTAATAAAAAATAAGCACTGTGCCCTAAAGAAAAGTCAGGCAGCTTGCAGAGCACAGTGAAAGTCTAAACTATAAATAAGATTAGTGTTACAAAAAAAATTCTCTCTCTGTATCAGTTTCCAAATATAAAGAATGGATTAATGCATAATGAGAGGAGGAAAAGGTATTTCATGGCAATAGGTGTATTGTAGTATTTTTGATTCAAGTGTACCATAGAGAACATGGAATCCTTTACAACTGCTCCTCTGCTTTCCTCATTTCTTGTATTTTTCTCATGGTTTACATTTTCTTTAACTATGGAATTATAGTAACTCTTTGTTCTTTCTTTTTTACTGTTATTTCTGAAAGATGTTAAAATTACATTCTCACATCTTGAAGCTCATACAATCAAAACAAATGGAGTCAAGGGACTCTACTTACATTGCGAGAATCCACAGCTGCGTACATGATATCCATCCATCCTTTAAATGTAGCCTATAAAAAGAATACAGGTGTTTAGGACACACTTTTCCTGGAAAATGGCTTGTCAGAGCATTTTTTAAGAGCTGAAGACTCCTAAGTGTCTTTAGTACTCATCATAAAACCCAGCAGAGTGCAATACTAATAGCTGACTCTTGCCTTCTATTCTATGTTTTATTCATGTTCAAGAATTGCAAGCCAATTCTAATATCTGACTATAGAGGACACAGCATCCATTAAGAACTTTTGCCTATTATGAATAATATCTGATGTAACAGAAATTTTTTTTGTGCGTGAGCATTATAGGTTTACTTGATACAGATTCAACACAGTTAAGGTGTATTAGGTTTGAATGACATATTTTTGTTCTCAAAGTCAGTATAGCCTCTAGGCTTTGTGTTGTTCATAATTCAAACCAAGAAGTGAGAGACGAAATTTCTAAATTAAAAAAAAAAAAGTAAAGAACTTCTGTACTTTTACAAGTAAACAATAGAGCTACAGAAAGAGAAATAGAAATTGAGGGCTGTGACTTACCACTTGGAGCAGAGAAAGGTAACCAAGGCCCACGTTGTCAAAGTTAACCTTCACATTCTTCCACCGGGCAGTTTCATTGTTTTGTATGAGCTCCTCACATTGACTAAAGTTGTTGATTTGGCTGATATCAAATCTCTCATCGGTTGTAGTGTTAACACAGTAGTAAAATTTTCCAGCAAACAGATTTACTCCCATGATACTAAAGATCAGCCAGAATATAAGGCAAACAAGAAGCACATTCATAATGGATGGAATTGCTCCTAACAGGGCATTCACCACAACCTGGAGCAGAAATGAAACCAAGGAGAGACACTGTAAGAACACTGGCACCAGGACATTACAAATTCTTCATCAGCCTCTTTCAAATGTAACATGCTATTATAATTCTAATATCTGTGTTACACTTCAATTGTTGAGAGTAACAAGTCAGAAAAGCATTATAGAGAAAAGATAAAATGCCAAAATTAATTAGAAGGAAAAAGTACAAATAGTAGCAAATGGCAGCTTTAAAGAATGGGAAAATTAAGAATAAACCAGTAAAACAAATTTTAAAAAAAGATTGAAAGGAAGTATTTATCAGTGCTTTTTAGAATATTTACTTAATGCAAAACCGTAATAATTATAATCACTGATTGAATCAAGCAGATCAAATTTTTAATATTACAGGTATACTGGATAAACAAATCCAAGTAAGTTCAAATCTATTCCTGAGCAAATTTCTAATTGAAATTAACTTTGAGTCTTTTAAAAAATAAAACCCAATGATGTTTGCATACTCCTTTGGATGTTTACGTATAGAATCAGAAAAGCAGAAGTGTTCAAACCAGGAAAGCTACTGAGTAGTTGAACACACCAAAGCTGTTAGTGTTCAGGCAAGAGGCAGATACAACTTGAAAAAGAGACTTGATTTGATTCCAAATTGAATTTTGGGAAAAATCAGGCTTCAGGAAGGAAAAATGTGAAAATGATTTCATGTGTGATCATGAGCAATGATTAAAAACATGCTAGAATGAAAATACAACACCAAGGAAAATAAAATTTGGGAGAAAGTAGGTCCATTATGAATGAGAATTATTAATTTGATTATGGAAATGGTGATGCTAAATTAGTTGAATCCTATTTTATATAACTCTAAGAATATAACATTTGTTAAGTATAGAGCACTGCCACCAATTTTGCCAAAACAACGGAATCAGATCCTTAAAACTCTGTGAAGTTTGCTTTTTTTTTTTTTTAATGCAGAACACTAGCTATTGCTTTGATGGGCTTATTTATAATTAATTTAGTTTATATGATGTAAGTATTAAGGCAGGTCCTCTAGCATAATAAACTGTTTCTGTTTGAAATACAAATATGAATTGAAGGTCTATGAAGAATTGTGGCATTACAATTATATCACCAACTAATAGCATCCATATAATCAATGAATTATAAATTTAGTCATCCAGGTAGATCAGCTTTCATTCCTTGCCCTTTTACAGAAAATAAACCCTTTGAATGTTAGATAGGTGATGAACCACCATCATGTGTACAAAGAAGTAGAACCGGGCTGAAGGAGAAATTCCTGTTTTACTTTCAGGGCCCCAGTCTTGGCAAAACACTACTTCTTTTGGGTGATACATAATTTGGACAACATTTGAAAGCCTACAGGACCTCAATGAAATTGTTATATTTAAATTAAGGAGCTGGATCAAATGAGGTTTCTTTTAATGTAATCTACTCCATTACTTTATAAAAGTGCAGAATGGTGCATAAAGTCCAAATCTTCCATGCTTTTTTGTTTGTTTCTACATTTTCCCCCGCATGTTTAAATACTTGGTTATTTCTAGTGGGGAAATTTAAAACAAATCAGAATGGCTTCCTATTAATACTAAAAATCTCCTTAGAAATACCTGTTATAAATTAATAAGTGAAATATAGAATTTTGTAAATCAGCATCTGGGGTAGAGAGGATTCCCTAACTGATGGATAAATCTCTTCTGACTATGTCAACAGTGCTGTCTTATGTTGACAAGCTTGTACTCAGCATTGTGAGTGTGGAAGGCCATAAGGCAGGGTTTGACCTAAGCAAAGAACAGTCTAATAACAATGCTGAATCAGTTTAAGTTGGAAATTCATTAATTCACATATTTTTGTGGTGAGTTTAACTGGAATAATAAATGGCATGATCATTTTTTCCTGATTTTGGAATATTTTCCAAATATATTAGTTGGTATTTTTAAAGTGAAAGTTGTCTCAATCCTTCTACTTAAAAAGTATAAGTAGATTTCTTAAATGTAATAATATCCTCCATCAGGAATGATTCTTGAGATATAAAGGGATAGTTAATGAAGTGAAAATATTTGTCCTGGAGCTTTCAGTCTCAGTACACCCAAGAATTCCGTTCCTCTTTCTGCTGCAGCTGCAGGTCCAGTCATGCTCTCTCTTTAATTGCTGCATTTCTACAGCTGACCTACTTTCTCTGGTATTAGTCTGAGTCCTGAAGCTACAGAGAGCCAGCTTGTGATACAAATCATTTGAAGACACTCAAAACATATGGCTGAGCATCACTGGAAACACTGATCCAGACACCTTCCAGCTACCACTGGTAGTAAGGGTGTGACAAAAAGGAGCTAGGCATGACAGCAAATGAAAACAGGGGAAGCATAAGAAAGACATCAAATCCCTTGTTTTCTGGTTGAAAGAAAAAGGTATTATGTGCCTAGCACCATATAGCATGGATGGATTAATTATATTGCCACAGGCTATTTTAATGAAGTAGCAAGTGCAAAGTAAAGTATATCTTTCCAAGCAATAACAGCGGTGGGAAGATGCGGGGGGAAAAAAATCATGTTTTTCATAGGGGCAGTTTTTTTCTGTTAATTACTAGTTTGGGCAGGCACAAGTCCTAATCCTAGAGAATAGTACAGTGAGTTAAAATTTTGTATGTATTGATCGGAATTCCCTGTTTGTATATGGTAAATATAATGTTCAATGAAAGTAAATTTAAGTGTCTGTGCAAATATATGCATTGTACTGTATCGTCATATTTTCAGTTTATATATGATAAACACCAATGGAATGATTATGTTATGAACAGACATCTTGAATTTCCATGTATCAGACCTTAAAATATTCTCATACTAATCTCTTGATCAACTTGAGCTACTGTATCTTTAAAGTGACTAAACTTGGAATTAATTACTTTAAATCAGGCAAAATTCATGATATCCACTGGAATATTTCAGTGGTTAATTGCCTAACTAATGAAATTATAGGTCACATTTCTTGTCTTAAGTAATCTCACTTCATTCACTACTTTTTATTGTACTTTTTGCTAAACTCATAAATCTTCTCCTGATCTGGATATTTTGCAAAGAGATACATTTGGCAGATCAGGATCAAATCCGTAGGTAAAGTTTACACCAAAATTGAAGTAATGGGATTGACAATTATCCATAAACCTTCATGACAAGGTTTTGGTATTTTCCTTGCAAAGATAAATTGCAACTTAAGCAATTTGCTGTGCATATAAAATTTGAAATATTTTTATTCTGCACTTTTTGTTTTGATAATCGTTGTCATTAAAAAACCCCAAATAGTTAATGTGGTTTTAATGAGATAATACTGATGCTTTAGACACCTGTACCTCTGATATAAACATCTGACATTTCCAAATTTGCTTTAGTAGAGGTCCAGAAATTTTTTAGAGGCAAAGAAATGTTCAAATTTATAACATTTCAACAAAGCCTATTTCCTTTTTCGTTGAAGTCTCCTCTCCTACTTTCCTCACACAGAGAGCATAACATTTTCTTCAGAAGCTCTCCAGTTTGTAGTTGACTTACAAATTAGCTAATCAGCTTATCACCTGAGGTGCCAAAGAATAGGGACCACAGGAGGGAGCTCAGGCAAGGATCCCTTTTAATTACAGCAGAAGTGTTCCAGTTCAGGTGCATCTGCTGATGCCCACTGTGGCCGTATGTCCAAGAGAGACAGACGGACCCTGAAGGTGTAAGCCAGACATCTTCCTGTGGCTGGAGCTACAAATATTTATCACATCTACTTGTTCACTACGACCCCTAAGAGGAACATTTCTAGAGCCTTCGAGTCAGAGCAGAGTACATCAGGTCTTTGTCCATTTCAGTGCACTAAAGAAGTGATCGAATCTAATCACTCTGACTTTGCACTGAGACAGGCTGAACGCTGGGAGCTGAGGGTCTCAGCTGTGGTAACTGATACAGTGGTAACGAACAGCTGGGGACAGTAACTTCTCAAATATACCAGCAAAAGTCTAATGTTTTCAGGCTGCTTGGTGCTCTATGGATTATAATCAACATGGAAAGCAGTAAGCAACCAGAAATCATAAAACCATTTCAAACTCTGATATGCTAGAAAAGTTTTCTTAAATAGAATGTAATGGTTCTATTATGAAAGGGAGAAGATATTTTAATAGTGCCAATTTACTTATTAACACACAAATTCATTACAAAACTTTTAGTTCTAAAAGGTTTCCAATTTATATATACAGAATACTATGTAAAAAGATATAGACTATGTATGATAGTCTAAACTGGTACAAAATACACATGTGCATGCATACATGGGTGTATGTGCACACACTTCTAAGAGGAAGTATTGGAATTTTGTTAAACCATTCTGACTATAGCAGGATGTGTTTGTATAGGATAAATTCAGTAATATTGCATAGATCCATGCAGCTGATAAATCCTTGGGCCCTCCATGAAAATATGAAAAATGGTGAAAGGCCAAGGAGCCTCACTAAGTGTAACAATATGTGCAATAACACATGAATTCATATAAGCAGATGAAGCCTTTTGCTTATATGTTAGTGATAAATGTGAAATATATAGGATGGTAGTGTGGCAATTCTGCATGGATTGGTCGTTGATTATTCTGCATGCATTGTTTCTGTGGATGCATGCATTATGTCAGATTCTTTCACGTTGTCTTACCCTCATCCCTTCAAATCGCGACAAGGCTCTTAGAGGTCTCAAAGCTCTTAGTGTCCTAAGGGATTTAATCGCACCAAGTTCTGAGTAGCCCAAGGCATTAGCTGTTAAGCTAACCAAAGAGACCTACACAAAAACAGAAAGGCAATATTGCTCATTCATCTTTATATCCTTCCAATACATATGGTGGGAATGATGTGTGCCCTGAACTTCTCAAGAAGATTCAAGGCTGGACCTCTTTCTCCAGGAAACCCTCTATAATGCAGAAAAATCTTTATGTCAGACAAAGTAGAATATAAAAATATTCTAAATACCTGTTGATGAAATCATGTTGGTAGAATGGTATAAAAGTGCCTTGTATATTCACATAAACCATTCAACATTTGGTGGGATTTAAAGAAAATTGAAGTCACATGCAAAAACCCAACAACACCCAAAACCTGGGTGAATTGGAATGGACAATTTAGGTCAGGACTTCCCATGATATCTTCAGAACTTGATGAGAATGTAAACGCTCTCAAAAACCACATCCAGACCTTGCTTTTGGTCAAATGTAACTTTCTAGTGTCCAGAAAATCTTATTCAACAGCCATAGCTACCAGTGCTGTTCAGCTTTAACCAGACTAACCAAGACTGAGAACCAACTGTTTGTTAGACAATGGCAGAAGCTTCATTGTTAGGCATATCCACAGTTCATTACATTCCCTGTGACTCCTTTAACCACTTCATCAATTCTGGCTTGCATAACGCTGGTCTGGTCTGCAGGCAGATGAGTAAATAAACTAGAATAGCTGTAAAATAAATAATACAATTATCTTTCATCAATAATCCTTGGAAATGTATTCCTAATAGCCTTTGGGAAGAAATGGCCCTCCTTTTAATTTTAATAAATTAAGAATAAAACAAATCACCTTCTATTTCTTTCCATTTAATGCCCTTCCCTTCCATCCTTCCTATTCTCCCAATTCCTTCTTCTCCAAATTGTGATTTTTACTTCTTTACCTCAATCCCCTGACTATAGATTAAAAAGAATGCTTCAATTTTTTTTTTTTATTTAGAAAATTGCCCCAAGGTAAGGTTGACATGGAAAACTAATAAAGCTATTTATAAGGGTCACAGAAGTAACTAAACCACAGATTATCAAATAAGAATTAAATATTTGTTGATAACTAAAAGCTCTACTGGTCATGGCAATTTACATGTCTGATGATTGAGCCAATACTTGTTTTAGAAAGGTAGAGACTCAATCATAAAATACTATATGTGCACATAGTCATGTCTTATCATAGGATTTGCAATGCTGGTCTGGATTTACAAGATACAGTGTTTTCCAAGCCTTGTGTAGTAAAGACCTTATGATCTATCACTTTAGTTTTAGGGATATATTTAGCAGTTTCTATAGAATTCTGGTGCTTTTCATAATGCACAAATAGGTGGTTTAAGACATACTCTGAACTTGCATTCCATAGGAATTGCATTTGTGGAACTGAGAGATGCCCATTAACACAGACAGAGGTAATTCAGGCTATCAGGGGATGGAAGGGAAATTAATATCTGCTATATGGTCAAAGATCTGTAGTCTTTATGCTACCCAGTTCTGTAAACACATTGTTGAGCATGTAGACTTCAAATCACAATGCACTTCTCACTAGGTCTCTTTCAGACAATGTGCATCTGCTCCTTGGTAATGCAGCCTTTAGAAAATCATTTGGGAAGTTATTCTAAGGGGGCTCATCTATGGTTCTCTGAAGTGTCTCTTTGAGGTCACCCCCACGATACAGTGCAAGGGTTCTGAATAGTAAAATGGAACTGACAATTCCTAGCAGTATTTTGCTTTCATATTGCACAGAGTAAGTGATGGGACACTTAGAGTAATTGATTAGAATATTAGAAACATTTTAAGAAATTGCTTCCATATACAACAAAAAGTGAAGAGGATGAAAAGCAGTGTCTTTTCTATACCACCAAAAAAAGATAGTAAAAAGCATAAATTTCAAGAAAGCATTACAACTTCATAAAACTAGAGAATTTCAACAAAGCATCTCTAGAGAAATAAGAATATGCAAATATTTTTTTCCCTTTCTGAACAGAATTATAATACCACCAGAGCAGTTAAAACATAGTTTCTGTTGAATAGAACAGAAATCTTATCCTGAAAATATAATAGTCTGATTTTTAAAGCCTGTTGTACAGGACACGAAAAAGAATACATACATCAACAATCAGGAAGTCCAGCCAGCACCATGCATTAGTGAAATAGGTTTGAAAGCCATAAGCCACCCATTTTAAAAGCATTTCCAAAATGAAGATATAGGTGAAAACTTTGTCAGCGTATTCCAGCATGGTCTTGATAGTTTTACGTTGCTCTATGTAGATATCTTCAAATGCCTGTGAAAAAGATTTTTAAAGATATAATTAAATGTCTCCCATTTTTTAGTGTGGTATAGGAATGGCCACGAAAAAATTTGAATTGAAAATATATATATGATGATAAGGCATCATATATAGTACAACTTTGGCTTTCAGTTAATACTTTTCATAAAGCTGACTCCAAACAATATTAATCTTTCATCTGAGCTGAACAGTAATACACAAAACTTACTGTAAGACCACTCTTCAAACTTAATTTAAATTTGTTTCCTTGGATAATGTTTGTGTGGCCACGTTTTGGTAGGGTTGAGCTAGAGGGGTGGCTTCTGTGGGAAGCTCCTAGAATCTTCCTCCATGTCCAGCAGAGCCAATGCCAGCTAGCTCCAGGACAGACCTACTGCTGGCCAAGGCTGAGCCAATCAGGAATGATAGAAATACCTCTGCCACAATATTTTTAAGAAGGAAAAAAAAAAAGGTATTGCACAGGTAGAATTGCAGCCAGAGAAGAGTGGAGTGAGATATGAGAGGAACAGCTCTGCACACACCAAGGTCAGTGCAGAAGGAGGAGCAGGAGGTGCTCCAGGCACTGGAGGTGAGATTGCCCTGCAGCCTGTGGTGCACACCACGGGAAAGCAACTGTGCCCCTACCCTACAGCCCATGGAGATCCACAGAGTTTCAGAGATCCATCTGCAGCCTCTGGAAGAGCCCCACGCTGGAGCAGGGGCATGCCCGAGAACAGGCTGTGTACCTGTGCAAACCCATGCTGGAGTAGGCTCCTGGCAGGGACCTGCAGACCATGGAGAGAGGAGCCCAGGCTGGAGCAGTTGGCCCAGTAGGATTTGTAGGACCAGGAGGACCCCCATGGGGGGTCCACACTGGATCAGCCTGTGCCTGAAGGACTGTACCCCATGGAATAGTGACCCACATTGCAGCAGTTTGTGGAGAACTGTTACCTGTGGGATGGACTCACGTCAGAGAAGTTCATAGAGAACTGTCTCCCATGGAAGGGACTCCTTGCTGGAGAAGGAGGACTCCTCTCCCTGAGACGTGGCAGAAACAGTGTGTGATGAACTGACCATAACACACATTCCCTGTCTCCCTGTGCTGCAGGGAGGGAGGAGGTAGAGCTTGGGAAAGAGTGAGGGGTGGGGTGAAGGTGTTTTTAAGATTCATTTTACTCCTCATTATCCTGCTCTGATTTTGTTAACAATAAATTCAGTTAATAGCCCTAGCCTGAGCCTGTTTTGCTTGTGATGGTATTTGGTGGGTGATCTCTCCTGGGCCTTACCTCAACCCATGAACCCTTCATTATATTTTCTCTCTCCTTTCCATATGTGGAGTGGAGTTACAGATCACCTTTGGTGGGCACCTGGCATCCAGCCATGGTCAACTCACTACAGAGAGCAAGGGCCTATTGATATAAGGATTTCCTTTGTGGGAGTTACAATTTATATTAAAATTATATGAGGGATTTTAAAATGACTCTATGATATAATATTTTTGAGGAATAACTGAAGCCAAACTATGCACACTAACCCACAAAGCAATCCAAAATAGAGAGAAGTGTCTTGTCAAAAGAAAAAGTATTCATTGACAGTGAATCCCTGTGCATTGAGCCACGTGTAGCAAGAATATTATATTTTGCCCCTGCTATGAGGAACTAATTACTTCAATACCTACTCAGTGTACCTGATTTAACACCAGTCTGTAAAATATCTGATGGAATATCTCCTCAGTTTGACATTTTGAGTTGTGGCTGATAAGTTCATAGTTCAGCTGCGTTTTTATTTAAATGTATATTAAAAAAAAAAAGGTATTATCATTAGTATGAAGCCATATGAACACCCGTCTGAGAAAACTAATTTCTTATTTCCATTAACATTACATTTTGAGCTTGCCAAACAATTTGTTTCACAGTCCGCAAGCAAATTCTTACATGTCCTACAATATATGCCGAATACTTGCAGATACATGTTTATGTTAGAACATTTATTAATTAGATATAAAATTCTTATTTGTTACCTGTAGCTATGTGATTAACTGCAATTTTAAATGCTTGCTGTTTAAAATCACAATAGTCACAATAGTTCCACACTTAATTTACCAGAGCACCGCTGCTGAGAAGAATCATGAAGACTATGAAGGTCTCAAACCAGTTGTGTTCAACAATCTTATAGCAGGTTTTCCTAAGATTCCACCAGATTTTCCCCTTTCCTTCTTCTACACTGACTTGACAGCATTTGAATCTCCGTACACACCCTAAATGTGATAATAAATTTTGAGATGTCAGAATAAAGTAAATATTTATTAGGAATCACAATGAAGGGTAATCATTTGACTTAGTGCTACTGCAATAGATCCTTATAATCCCTCTTTGAGCATTTTTGTTTAGTATTTGCAGTTAAAGCTTTATATCGTTCATAATATGTTCCAAAGAGAGAGAGAGAACACACAAGAACAGTCAATCTATGGCAGTAACTCTGAAAGAGTTATTTCTGAAAGAGTTACTAATACAAACAGATACTGCAACCATAATCACAAAACTTCCTTTGATTTTGAATAAAAAGGGAGCCCTGCCCAAGTAAACACAATTAGGTTCTATTTATCTTGCATATATTTTGCTTTTCCTACCTTCTGTAAAACAAGCTTCTGGCTCCAGAACTTCTTCAGGTTCTGCTTCTGGCTGTTCACCTTCTGGAGGTAGTCCAATATCAACTGTGCTGCCTTCTGAGGAACTGGATGCATTCAGTTTCTGTGAACGAAACCCCACATAATTATTTTTTTCCAGTTTTATTATTTTGAATAGAAGTTAATGTTGGAAATGTATATCAAAACATTTTGAATGTATTCAGTGCTGTGATATTAAAATTACTTCTTATCTACAATCTATAATGCCAAATTGCTCTCCTACAGGTAAGGTCACAAGATTAGAAACTACATAATGTGCATTTTCCCTGTTGAAAATATCTTGATATTTTCATAGAAGGAATTGCTGAAATTGCTAGAGTATTATTCTGAGCCACACATAAGAATTTTGAAATTTCAGTATGCTAAGAATGGGTGCTTTCCACATTTTGTACTGTTTAATTATTCCAATCAAGTGGCTGCATTTTAGATTGCACTTCAGATAGCATGTGTTAATACAAATAAATTTCCAACATCAAACCAACAGCAAGCTGCACAGATGCATGTATTTTCATGTCTCAAGTAAATATTATTCTAGCAAGTCTGTAAAAAGCTAAATCTAAAAAGTTTGAATATAATCTTTTCATTATTATTGACATGAAAACACATGCTATGAATTTTATAGAATAATTTAATTATCTTTATTTCCGAAAGAGCAGCACATTACTTTAGGAGCAGTAGCTGATATTTTTGCATACTCACTTGCCAACGCATTTTCTGAATTTATTGTGCATTTTGAAACTACTTGTTACTTTGTAACAGTACACATAGATGTCCAATTAAAAGGCCAAAAATATTTTTATTGACTAAAGTGAAAACAAATTATTTTAAAACAATATTCTAATAAAATAATACTGCACCAATAAATCATACCAATATTATAATCCTAACCTTAAAAATTTTTCTTTCACACATCACGTGATGTTGGCAACAGACAAATATGAGTACTATAATAAGTAAAAGTAGTTTGATTACAGCATTCTATGACTCTTCTAATGTTATCACTATATGGAGTATAACATCAGTAAAATGGCTGCATTGGTAAGTAGCTAATCTTATAAAGGGAATGATGTAAGCAGATTTAGAATAGAGTCTACAGGGAATTAATATTAGACAGAGATGTTCTGTTGTTACATTAATGATATGTGTTTTTGCTGACACTTAAATCTGAAGTTAGAGGCATTATTCCTTTGAAACATTTCTGAATAGCTGCAAATTCTATACAATTTTTTGTAAAGGAAATATAAACAGTATTAGTCTGTGGATACAGAAAGTAACTTGAGACTTCAATGAAATTTTCATAGCACAAGTACATTCTTCAAACAAAAAGAAGATTCATTCCTTTCTCCCCCACTCTGATTCTATTGAATCACACTGACAGTATATGTGCTGTGATTTTGACATAAGCTTAAGTTTGATTTTTGTGTAACATGGTTCACTATAGAGCACATTTCAGAGGAAGGCTGAACAAATGGAAATATGTATTGGAGGGTGTATTATGCACCTAATTTCAGGGATATCTGCACACCCATTTAAACTCTGTTTTTTTGAAAATCCCAGCTTTGAAATTTATGTGTCTTTTTTCTGCATGAGTTTTAACATCTGTTGAGGTCTGGCTCAATGTACAAAGAGATAGATGAACACTTTTCTGCAGATTATTATTGACAAATTTCACATTGCAATATGTTTGAAGATAATGCACGGCAGTTTGGTCATTGTGGAATACTGCCTCTAAAATGGAAAAACTGGAGAGTATGTGATAAATACTGTAGTCCTCAAGTAATGACCACAGCATTTAAGCATCAGTGGAAGTCAATGATCAGTTTGAGAAAAGGCCAGAAATACCATAAATGCAAGGGACATTAAAAAATTATATATGATATTAAAAATTACAATTTATTAATACAATACAATAAATAATTTTTAAACGGAGAATTGACTGTTTTTATCACACAGTGTTTTCTTAAAAGGTTGCTTGCATCATTCCAATCTGGAGAGCATTTCTAGCAGAATGCTGTAGTAGTAGCAGAGCAAACAAAAATTATGAACTGGCTGAACCGTAAGTTTGAAAGACCTACTGTCCATTCTTTTACAGGAAAATGAAGAATTCAGTGATTCAGATATTATGGAGTTAGTTTTATAAGCACAAAAGGGTAATGAATTCTGATTAGTGAAATTGCTTAAGACTAAAAGTTAACTCGACATGGAAGATTAGAGATAGCCACTATAAGAAGAGATCACAAATATCAGATAGAAAGGTAAAAAATTATCAATAGAACTGTCAATTATCAGGAACATCAAAGAGACAACTTTATTTATGTGGGACACTATGTATGGTGAGATGCATCTTTCAAGTCTCTTCTCACTAAAATTCTGGTATGCTTCATTTACAGAGCTGTAACAATTATCACAGAAGTTAAGCTGAACAGACAAATCCTAAATTGAATCAACAGCAGCTGATACTTGAAATGCAACAATTAAATACCTTATCCCACTTAGAACTCAGTTACTCTTCTGCTGATGTGACAGAGTATTTCCTTAGCATGCTGCTCTACTATACCCCAATTTAGCCCCAACCAGACAAGTATATGAAGAAAAATATTATTAAAAGTATTCAGTAAATTCAGGCTGTAATAATTCAGCATCATTTGGGAAAGAAGAAAAAGATGGAAATTTTCAACAGTATAATTTATTTTTTCATTTTTCTTTGTTCTTTTTAACATTGAATTTATCACATGGTATTATGTACAAACTTTATAAAATTTAGTATGCATTAGAAACAGCTAGGAAGATTTTATGATACAGCATATCAAGACTTTGTTTAATCAATTAAGTTCAGTATGCCAGGAAAACTTTTCAGTAAAATTCAAGTATTTCCACAGCAAACTTATACTCTGGTGTAAAGCAACTGACCCAGAGACTTTGTACTGATTTCTATGACTTCAGCACAACATCACCTGGGAACAAACCATGTTATTGCTGTTATGTTTTGTCCATGCCTTAATTCATAGGAAGACTTTTTCCAGCACTTAGTGTGGCTTGTCAGTGTTCACACATATGGAATCCAGCTGGTTGGCTTGACCACCCCTAGCCGCAGACCCTGATGTGTTAGGTACGTAGCATATATCCCAGTTCTTTACCTGAAAATTACCTTTGTACCTGGTAAATTGCTCTCTGCTTACCAGCATAACAAAAACTACATTTAGGCAATGGCTATTTACTTATCATGTATATAGCTTTTTTAAAAAAATGAACCTACAGAAACAAGATAATCATCAAACCCAAGCATTATCTTTAATCTAACAGTAAGTCCATTTTAAGCTTTGCTCTACCATGATTCTAGATTTCAAAAGTATTCAGTCATGCAGATTATAAAAGATTTATCAGGATCAAGCATTAGACACTCTTTGAGAGTTATGAAAATAGAAATTTTCTGAATAATATGCTAAGAAAATTCTTCTCAGAGAGACCTGTTTTTCAAAACCTTAGAATGTACATAATCCAGCTCCTTTTCGAAGAAAACAGTAAGGGAACAAAAGCAGTTACATGTTCTAAAGCTGCAGTATACTGATTATCATAGAGATTTAAATATCTTTTACATCACATGTACCAACAGCCTTGCCAGTCATGCCTTAGTCAGCAATACAGAACAGTATGAGATTTTAGTTTAACTTTCAAGATAGGAAAACAGCTTGCCTATCAGAGAAGCATTGCAAAAAGCAGCAGCCAAGATTAGGTCAGGAAGTTTTTGACATAATTACTTTCTGAACCTTGACAACATCGCATAGATTCATACAATTCTGCTTCACTTACAGCCAGGCCACTTTTAACTTCCAACATTTCTCTGTTTGTTTCAAAGATGATTATCTGAGAGTAGACAGACACCTCTTAGCTTAACATTTTTAACAAAGCCTGAAATTTCATGATTGGCCAGGATGCCACTAATAAATGTTGAAATCATAATTTGAGGGATTGAAGGAGCAAAGAGCAGGAAGGTGGCACCAAGAGAAACCACCATTTTGGTTTTACTTTCAATTTCCTTTCCTCCCAAATAGCTGTGAAAATGCTAAACAATGGAAATCAAATTTGTTTTATTTTCTCTGTGCTGTGTGGATATCAGTATGAAAATGAAATGTTCTGTATATAAATGGCAATGTCATATCCAAACTATCCAGTCTTTTTCAGTATGGCTGTATCACGTATAAAGTCTTTGAAGTGGTAGGTATTGTAGTTCCACTGGTGTAATTAAGTGGAATCTGGATGTCAGTCTTTCTAATCCTTATACAATTGGGCAAAATAACTCTATGAGTTCAAAAAACCAGAACACTGTAAATCAAAGCAAAACCATCTTGTGGTGAATATTGGTTGCAAAACCCCAGTATCCTTAAATTATAGTCCACTCTGTTCTTTACTGATATTCATAATTCCTTTGATCTACTTATTAATGAGAATTTAATAAATGAAAATATTTGCAAAAAGTTGTATGAAAGCAAAAGCATTTTAAGTAGCAATGGAAATATGCTCCAGTGGGAAAAGGTTCTCCCACCAGAAGCTACTTAATTAGCAAACTTAATTAAGCAAACTTCAGTTAACTCTAACAGTAACAACTTAATATTATCCACAATGAATCATGATATGCCAATACAATGTGACTAACTCCCAAAAATTAGAAGCCTAAATTCTTGAGAGTATCAAAGGATTTTAAATAATGAATTTTTTAAAATCAAAATACAACTTACCAGTAAAATTATTTTTTAGAAAATATAAGACGAAAAACTCTGATTTACTAAATTGAAAGCAGCAATTGTGGGGTAGTAAATGTTATGGCAATGTTTAATAGGTGAGATGTAAATCACACTGAAGCTGGGGAACTTCTGGACCTTTTGACTGAAACGTGGTAGCTTGTTTACTAAGATGCTCCACTTTATTTATTACTGATGAGATGAAAATAACTTTAAATTTCTCAAGGCAGACAATTTTAGATGTTTGGGGAGGTAGTCAATTTTTGAGCATAAGTTAAAGAGCTAGAGTAAGATTGAATTGGGCCACATCTTACTATCAGTGTTCTCTTTGCACCTCTACACTTAAGTGTGAGCGTAAGTAAGAGCAGAACTGATCTCTGAATGTTTGACCAGCCAAATAACAGTTTTGTATGAATTCTTTTAACCAAAGAATGGTCACATGCTTTGACTGCAGAAATTAAATTAATTCCATGCTTAATGGTGCTTCAAGTACTGTGTATTAATCTCCAAAATAACTAAATGCTTACACAAGTACTAAAGAAAAGCACTTCTAAGAAAAAAAGAGTGTGAAAAATAAAAACATGACTATGATGAGTTTTCAGGTTATCTCTATTGTAAGTTAAAATAAAATAGTAAGAAAATTTTCTAAAATAGCTAGCAGCTTTGCACTATCAAAATAACTTACAGATGGACTTATATATATATGTATATATGTAAGCTTCTGTTGAGAAACATGGCATACGTGTTATATATTCTGTTGTCTCTCAAAACAAAAGAAACCCCCTCAGAAACAGAATCCTGAAAAGTGTATCATCGAGATTGGGAAAGGTACATAGCATGCACTGCAAAATACTATTGAAATATCATGGAAAGTATCAGAACCACAGAACTCTTGGGGCTGCTGCTCTTGCCTGACCATGCTGTGATGCGAGTCCCGTGGCTCAGCAGGGAGCAGCTGTGCATGTTGGTATTTATTGCAATGGATGGGACAGGATCATAGCTGAAGAGCATGCAGGCCAGTCAAAATCCGCTAAAAGGTGATTAAATAGGATACAGAGAGATGTATAACTTGCTTAGGTAACCTGTGTAAAACTGGTGACACGATGCTCTGCCTCGCTAAAAGGCACCAGAGCTGCCCGCTTGACTGATCCAGCTTGGTTCTACTCCTGTGAGAAGTAAGAATGGTAGGAAATGAAGTTCAGGACACAGCACTTCTGTATTTTGCGCTGAATATTGCTTAAAGTAAAATATACATTATGAATGTGTCTGCAACAGCATTAGGAGATCCAATTTTTTTCAAAACATTGAAAAATATTTTGTCATTGGTATATCTTGGTGTTATTATTGGCCTATAAGTTACATTTAACTAATTAATTATTACACTATTATAATTATTTTAACTAATTATTATACAGTCATACATGTACTACAAATTTTTCCATTTAAACCATCCCCATAGTACTTAAGAACCTAAAATGGAAAAAATATATTTATAGTTTCTTCTCTAAACAGCAGTACTGCAGCTCAAATCCACGGACCTTTATTTATAGGACAATGGACTCAGCACAGTGGTTCCACAATTATTAATGGCCTACTTCCATGATGAAGTTTTATTTAGTATTTCTTCTCTAATTCATTTTTTATACTGTATTCATCCACTGACATTCTTATGGACACAGTGTTTTTATAACTAAATTTGTTTTAGGTTGCAGTAACTTTCTAGAAAATTCCTTGTTAATTCACACCTACTAAGCATGTACAAAATTATATGCATTGTTTCTATAAAGGCATAATCTCGTTAACATTTCTGTCAAATTACTGGAAGGTACATGTGTTATAATAAACAATTCACCAAACATTAACATGCTGAATTAAAACCTGCTAATAAATAATAATTATTTTGTTGGAATTCAGCATATTGCCCTATACAACAGTGAACACAAGTACTTGGTTGTAGACACAGAAGCAAGCAAAAGCACACAGACACACTCACAGCATCTGGCTGTCTTGTGCAGTGTCCTCACAGCACCTGGATGTCTCAGCTGCCTTTCATCTGCAAATCTGCTAATTGAACACAGTTTGATGGCAGTTCCTGACTTTGATTTTTTTCATTTGTGATGCAAGCAATGAAGTGACTGGCAGATCAACTCAGAAACAGCAGTGTCATATAAATAGGAGAATATGAGAGGCCAGAAATGCAAGGCACATTATGGCATGGCAAAATAGAGGAAGCCTCATAAAAAAGCCTTTTGTGGTCAACTTTTTAATTTAAAAAATGCCTTATTTTCCTATGGATCATTTTCATTAGAAGAGTGTTGGTTATCTGACTAATAAGCCAACACTCTGCCGTATCTAAAACCATGCTGGTTACGAGTATCTAGTAAAGAGTAGGAAGTAGGGTTAAAATTGTAATGCTTTTGTGTCACTCTTCTGTGACTCAAATCTACTTGAAATTTAGGCATTTGTATAAGAAATATGCTCACAATCTTTGCTTACTGCTGTGTCTCTCGTGAAAATCCCTGAAACTGATAAACGTTCCCTTCAGAATCTGCATTAGTTAGAAATTTTGGCCCCAAATATGCTCAGCAGAGTTTCAGACTTGGCCAGTCAAAACTGCTTGGCACTAGCTCATTCCTGACTTAATACACATTTCTTTGTCTTATCACCTAGTCAGTTTGCAGTTCTGAAGCACAACAGCATTGAGTGCCTCCAAGAATGCAATGAAGACACTGTTTTCTTTTCAATATGGTTGGTGGAGTAGAAAGCCTTTCTTTTGTGGTGGAAGCTTAATGACTGGAGATCATGCCTCAAATGTGGGATAATGCACTTTAAAACTTTTCCTATAGAAATCAGTATTTTTGTCATCTTGTAGAATAACCCAACTAGGGTCCTTCCGTGGGAAGAAAAGAAAGATTTGGCTAATGAAAACAGTCAGCAGTCACATCATCCAGTTATACAGTGAAGTAAGAGATGCACCACTGTCATACTCAGCCCTGCTGACCACCAGCACAGAGGTTTGTATAAAGCTCATCTTCCACCTCTCCTACTGACATAGTGCTCTTGTGCAATGAAGAACAGAACAACTGAAGGTTAAACTACAACAAATTATTTGCTCTACACCCAGGGACTGATTTTGAGGCGTAAGATAAATGTTAATACAAACAATCTGCAAAAAAAAAGAAATATTTTTATAAGAATAAAGACATTTGTGAAAAGAAACAAGAAAATATTACTAAATGTGTAATTCAGACTAACGAAAGCCTTTATGTTACCCCACAGCATGCAATACTGTTCAAAAATACCCATGCTAATGCTGAATGAACTAGCATCAGTACTAAGCATTGCACAAACTTACTCCACTTGAGATGATGTGCCTCCACCACTTTCAGTTGTGCAGGACAAAGCAGTGGGTTAATAATACACACACAATAATAATGCCTTGGCATCCACTGTAACTCTCAGTGCTAGCTTGGATGTATCCACTTTGCACCACATTGTGCCAGAAAGGTACATTTTATTAGTCACAGTAGGTAACAGATTCAAAAATCTTAAAGCTTTGAAAATAACAATGAGTAGTCAAATGTAGGATCTTATATTGAGATATTAAGCTTTGTAACTTTTTTACCATAAGGCCGTTACTTCACTTCTTCAGTGGTGAAGCTACCATCAGATGGATTATTAGTGATTTATATGACATTGTTTTGTGATGCTAGTCCAGTATTCAAATGTACCTATCTATGATGACATGGATACATTTTCTATATAAAAAAGGTTAAAAAAGATCAGAATTATCTGTTAAAAAACCAGATTAAAAATTTAACTGCTTTAATGAAATAAGCATGGAGAAATTTGCACCAGCCATATACCCTTTGCATGACTTCTGGTATCCAGTGCTATTAAACTGGTTCCTTTGCTTGTTAAGTATTTAACTAAACAAAATAGAAAAAAACTTATTACTTTTCTAAAAACTTTTCTTTTGCATCTTGATTATCATTGTAAATGCAATATTGTATCTCCATCTTTCAAAACTCAAACTCTTATATCAATTTACCTTAAATAACATTACAAATTTGTACAGGCTGTTGTAAGGGAATTAAATAAAGATTTTAATTCAACACTAGTAACCTCAGCAAAAAAAAGTAAAGCATCAGAGTATGTTAAAAATAGAAATAGGCTTACCTCTTTGCTCTCTTCCAGGTCTGATTCACTGCTGAACTCCTCTGTGTTCAAATTTTCAAAATCTGATTCTCCGACAGCAATGGGCACTGTCACGGTGAGACTTGGGTTGTTTATGAATGACATGTAATCACTTTCATCCACAACATATTTTTCCACACTGCTGCCTATGCCACTGGTAGTTCCATTCCCATCTTTGAGACAGGCAAGGTTTTTACCTATGTCTACTATTGTATGGTTGGAAATGCAGCTGTCTTTTTTATTATTTAGATCTTCAAGAGGTTTAATTTCATCTAAAACTTTCTGTTTTCTAACAAAGGCTTTTTGGATGAATTCACGTACTTTTCTCTTCACATAGTCTATGCCTTTCTGAATCCTTGCCACAGCAATCTGGAGATTGTTCATTTCATTATCATCGTCTGTAGCAGCAAGGTTGTCTGAACTAAATGAGCTCAGCAGCAAGGCCAAAAAGAGATTGAGTACCTAAAAGAGAGTAAGGAAAAAATTACTCTTATTTTTAAGTCATAAAAGCAACGTCATTATGAGTTTTTCAGTAGGAGATAATTTTTATTTCACACCTAACTCTATTTCAATGAAACTTCTTTTCAGTTCATAATCCCTGTCCCAAACATTTCATTATCTTGCCAAAAGCACTTTTAGCTGGTTTAAGATTACTAATACAGGTGAAAATCTGAGCTGTTCCTTGACTGTCTCCTCCACAATGGCAGTGGTGCAGATCTGCTCCTCAAAATGGAGAATGACACAACAAGGCATAGTACAACATAATGTAGTGATTTATGCAAGCTACATCCACTTTGGTGTTCATAGGCCAGGGGAATGTAGGCAAATGCCAGTCTTCTACAGTTCAACAGACCATAGTTCTAGTATCTCTAGTTCAGAACACAGTAAAAGTTTGTATTTGGCAAGGATATATGAGTCTATCTCAGTTTTGGGCAGGAACACTATCTTTGAGATACACCTCAATTTCAAGAAAATATTTCAGACTTTCTTGCATGACATTTTACAAACATACAAAAGAACTTTGGATTGCATGCAATTATGACAGACTATGTGCAAAACTGATCAAAAAGTCCGACAGTTTTCCATCAATATTGAGACAATTTCGTTTACTTGGCTGCAAAAGGTTTTTTAAATTACATAGTTTTTTAAAAGGCACTCTTAACGGTAAATATAATTCAGCACTGATCTTACTAAAGCTTACTGAGATTTAAAAAAAAAAAGTAGACATTCGTTTTTCATGAATAATCAAGGTATATTTGAACCTGGTTTACAGAAAGGGCAAGTGAACTACATGATTTCCTGAAGTCCTTCTCTAGTCTTCATTTCAGAATTCTAAATCATTTAAACCAGGAAATATGTCTTGAGAGTTTTAAAAAGCCCCACTGATTACATACCACTAGGTTTCCAATCACCATGACCATCATGAAGACTGTAAGGCACATGGTTTGGCCTGCAACCTCCATGCAGTCCCACATGGTTTCTATCCATTCCCCACACAGCACTCGGAATACAATCAGGAAGGAGTGGAAAAAGTCGTGCATGTGCCAGCGAGGGAGTTCACAGTCACTGGAGATCTTGCAGACACATTCCTTGTAGCTTTTCCCAAACAGCTGCATCCCAACCACAGCGAAAATGAACACAATGATGGCCAGCACCAGGGTCAGATTCCCCAGAGCCCCCACTGAGTTGCCAATAATCTTAATCAGCATATTTAGGGTGGGCCAGGATTTTGCCAATTTGAAAACTCGAAGCTGCAAAACAGAAGAATGGCATAGGGTTCTACATTATGCTAATTGTAATGACATTACTGCAATACATTTCATAGTTCAGTTACCCAGGGTCTACATTACGTCTCTTGTAATCTTTAAAGTTTTAGTTACAGAATTTCTGTTTCCAGTTCTTTGTACAATACTACACATCAGCAGTGTTAAATCCTGATTCAAGTGATAAGAATTCAAAAATAATGTCTCTTTTCTCTATCCAAACACATTGAAATTATCAAAAAGACTCCAGTTCAGACTCTTACTCTTTTAAACAAGTTGGACAAAAAGGTCTTTCTCCTGTAAACTGTTAGAAAATATTACTAAAAATAAATGAGCACATATGAAATGTGATCAGTTTAACAGAACCATAAGTGTATAATCATTTCCAGATCCTTTCACCTTAACAGGCAGTGAGATGGAGGAAATGGTTTTCCTAAAAAGATAAACAAGCTAAAGTTGTTAATGATAGACATACAAGTGATTTGCAAGTATCTTTAACATGTTTTCTGTCATTTAAAAAAATGTAATGTGTCTTACAAAACTTGTCATACAACATTGAGGGGAAAAAAGGGAAGTATTATATTAATAAGTACAACTTGAAATAGACAAAAATGAAATATTGGAAAGTTAAGGTAATTTTTCAGATAATTGAAAGAGGAGAATGCTAAAATGAATATAAAACTAAATATTATTTCATGTGATGATTTTATGTTTATAAAGAAAACATGTAAATGTCAAGTTAAAACCAAAATCTACTACTAAGAGAGAAGTCAATCCAGACAGATTTTAGACTTTAGGCAAAGTATACTATAATGCTATGCAGAGAAGCAGAAAACAGATTTGTTTAAATCCCCTTATTTTTTAAAGTAAAAATATTTAATTTTCATTTCAAGTTAAATATTCTTTTTATTTAAGGCAGAAGTTGAGCTTGATGACTAGGAACTCTAGCTTCATGTCTCTCACTGTGTAGATTTTTCCAGAAGAGTGTTTGGACATTGACTTGCATGCTAACCTAGCCTGAAGCAAAAACAAGATTCTTCAAGTTCCTGTTCACGAAAGAGATATCTAATAACAGACAGAGACACTGTATTGACTTCTGCACAGAAAAGCTGTTAGACAGCAATCAGACTTCTGCAGATGATGGTACGGAGAAGGCTGGTAGGGATGAAAAGTGCCTGGACAATGGAAAATCTTAACACTACTCTCTCTTAAAACTAACCATGAAAGCCAATTGCTAGTTGAAGTCTAAGTTAAAATTGTCAAGAAACTTTTATTAATTAATCCATTATTTACCAAGCAATTCACTAATCTTCAACCTCAAATAGTGAGGGCCCTGTGGCCCTTGCTTTTTTTTTACTCCCTTATCTAGGGAGAAGACTCTAAGAAATACTTCTGTTATAAAAGTTAATCCCTTAAGCACACTTTTGGCAAGAATACAATCGATGTTGACAATATCCTGAAGGAGAAAATGACATTATTAAGATAATATGCAAAACAAACCTGACATAATATAGACATGCTATCTAGTGAGTATGCAATTTTGCATTTGTAAGTTCTGAAAAGATCTTCTGTCTTAGCCAAATATATAACTTGCAAATGAAAAATGAACAAAATATATATGTACAAAGAAAAAAATGTAATATAGAAACATATTTTAAATAATATATTTACCAATCGGAATGATCGAAGGACAGATAATCCTTCGACATTTGCAAGGCCAAGTTCCATTAAACTAAGACTCACAATAAAACCATCAAAAATATTCCAGCCTTCTTGGAAGTAATAGTAAGGATCCATGGCAATTATCTTGAGAAACATTTCTGCTGTGAAAATTCCAGTAAACACCTGTAAGGAAAATACAGTTTCTTACTCCAGTTTAGAAATAAAATATTTAAAAAGTAAAGCTAATGATATCAACATTTGCTACATTATATTTTCAGCAAAAATTTAATGACAAGTCTGAATATCTTTTCTATATTCCCATACATTTGGGTTAGGAATAAAATTCATATTAGAAGCTTACATGTGCATCACAATGTTTGGGTTCCAAAGAAAAAGAGGTAAATGGGAGAACGTGGTTTTTATCTAGCCTGCTAATATGTATATGTGTAAATACACAGAATATAATCTGATTTTAAAGCTCATTTTTATCTCCTTAGAGCTTACCTTTGCCCTTAGACCATCTTTATACTTCTAGGGATAAAGATAGTTGTTCCTTTCATAAACTAATTTTATTAAGAAAAAAATTATGCAGTTGAGCAGAACTATTCTTCAGGGTGGCCTGGCGAAAACACTGTCATTCAATTTCATTATTTCCTTACATCTGTAATGCTTAGCAGGTATTTCACCTCTAAAAATACCTGAACACCCAGATCCTTGAAGGTGCTAGTGAGGAGTGAGAATGGGTGTGGGAATGGAACTAAAAGTTCTTCGGATTTGTAAATATTCATCAAGAAAAAAGAATTCCCTTAATGAGCTTCAATGACAGAAGATGAAGATTTTAAAAACCAAAACACATATTGACTAAGTAGATCTTTGTTTTGTAATGTAAGAGTGGTGCAATTCACAAATGACAACAGCTTAAATTTAAGTTAAACAATCCCAAACCTCTAAATAGTCAACATTTTCTTTTACATTAATGTGCATAAGTCATGGAAGAATTAAAGAAAAATGCATTTTGCATATGTGGGACATCATTACAGACTTACAAGGTTTCCTACTGAAAGCACACCACTAAACTGTTCTGTCATTGGGTAGTGCTCCATGGCCATGAACAGGGTGTTTAAGACGATGCAGATGGTAATGGCCAGATCAACAAATGGGTCCATCACAATCAAATTTACAATATGTTTGACTTTCAGCCAGGGAGTACAGCAGTCCCAAATTAAGCAAGTGTTAGCGAATTTATACCAGCACGGTGGACATTTTTGTCTTGATTCTTCCAGTTCTAGAGAGAAAAATGAAAATAACATTTTAAGCATATTTCTCTATTCCAGAATCATGTGGGTATTTCCTTGAAGGCCTAAATGCTGTTTTCCAAAGTACTGTTGATAAACTTTATTGATATTTTGAAGCTAAGACTGCTTTCAACTAAAAGAAAATACAATTCAAAATAATCTATTAAACAAACAAAGAAAACAGCAACAGCAAAAAAAAACCAAACCAAATTATTAGTGGCTGAAAAATTGTGTGAGCCAACAATATTGGTCACAGCCCAGAGAGCCAATATCCTCCTGGCCAGGAGGCTGAAAAAAGGGGTTCTCCCCCTCTTCTCCAGTTGGAATGCTGTGTTGAGCTCTGAGCTCCCAGCATAAGAGCAGGTTCAGAGGAGGCCACAAAGGGCCTCCTCAAAGATATTCAGGGCCAGAGCACATGGTTCATGAGGACAGGGTGAGAGAGCTGGAGTTGTTTATCTAAACAGAAGGCTCCAAGGAGACCTTATTGCAGCCTTCCAGTATTTATAAGGCACCTGCAGGGAAGATGGAAAATGAATCTTTCAGGGAGTGGAGTGACAGGCTGAGAATTTACAGTTTTAAACAGAAAGAGGGTAGGTGAGGCCCAGGTTGCTCAGAGAAGCTCTGGATGCCCTGTCCCAGGACATGTTCAAGGCCAGGTTGGATGGGACTTCGAGCAATCTGCTCTGGTGAAAGTTGTTTCTGTCTGTGGCAGGGGGGTTGGAACTAGATGATCTTTAAGGTACCTTCCAATAAAATACTTTAAAGATCCAAATAAAATATTTTAAAGATCATGAAAAATAAGCATTTAGAATAAACCTGAAATTATAGAAATATTTAGACAGCATTATGGTCCACAGCTACACAACTGCTCATTATTACCTTCCAATTTGCTATTTTGGGCATAGACATCTATGCCTCAACATAATATTTCACCATTTCTTACAAATAGTTGATTAATTCCATGATTCAAATTAATTGTATTTAGCCTTACAGAAAGAACGTGATCCCTCCTTTGTGAAACAGCAAGTTTATTGAATTGGTAGAAGGGGATTGTTGTACTTCAAGAAGCATAACCTCTTCAGTAACCTAAAAAGAGCTTACCCCAAAACATAATTTCACTAGAGAAAGACTACAATGAATAATTGGTTTTGCTTACATTTAAATTGGAAACTTGCTACTTCTACCTCAAACCTATCAGTATATTGCAAGCTTGACTCTTCCAAATGTATTAATCCCATATTAAACAAACAAACAGACAAAAACACCAAAAAACCCACCCCTAACTCCAAATAGAAATCTCTTCTTGTCTATGCCCTCTAGGCTGCCTTAAATAGCTGCTTAAAACATCCCTACCATTTAATGCCTTACACATTTAATAACATTTTTAAGGCACAGTCATACCAAAAAATCTGTGTTACATACCTTCCATTGTGTTTGTAAGCATGCTGGCTATACTCATTGCTCTTTGCCTTGCACTAGGGTCTGTCAGGTAGTCCATAGGAACATGGTAAGAACTAGAATGTCTCTTTCTTAAGTCAGTTTCTGTAGTAGTTCCCTGAAAATAAAACACTGATGAAATAGCTAATTGATCATACATTTATGATGTATGTATGTATGTGCATACATTTATGTATGTACTGTAAGTTACTGTAGAACTCTATTGCTTTAAACACTGCTGTCCCACCATGCTCCAGTTATACTGAGGCTTTGCAACAGACTAAGGTATGCCCGATTCTGTATAGAACAAATAGTCAAACACTGCAATACATTGCTGTTGTGCCTGAAGAATATGCTTTTAAGTATTTTGCTGAAACAGGGCTAAGATATTAAAGCAGATTTCAGACTAAAAAATATTCCACAATGCTTGCCAATGAGCTCTGCTGTAAATATATTTCTATTTAGGCTGTGGAGTCTTTTTGTAAAAATGAAAATGCACAGCCCACACAGCTAGCAGTAAAGGAACTAAGTGTATGTGCATTTTCTTAAGATAACTCTTAATGTATAATAAAACTATGAATTTCCTATCACATTTTTCAAACAAATGAAAAAATATTTAGTAGTGTTGACATAAAAAAACACTCATAGAAAAATTAGCTATATTACAGGAATACTATCACAACGCTTGTAAGTTGTACTACCAGGGTCACATCAAAAGTTTCATGTATGGACAGCAGGAAGCAAAATATTCATCTAACATATTCCATTAAGTAAATGCAATTAAATTTTTTTCCATTTTGATATTCTTTCTGATATACAAGTACAGAACCATCCAGTTAAGTCTAAGCAAAATTAATCAGTGGGTGTAAGACTACACAAACTAGATTTATTCAATGGTTTATTATGCTATTCTATTATTCCCAGTAAATTAACATGCATTTTCACATATTTACTTAATGAGAGCCGGACAATTTCAATTTCTGCTTTAGCTCATAGCTGAAATACATGAAAGGAGCATTCACAGCTTAGGCAGAGTGACTAAATTTTGTGGAAACAGTGACTGATTTTACAAGGAGAGAACATCATGCCTGAGCTATTGCAGACTTTCTTACATTGCTAGCAGTGGCTGCTTTATCAATCATCACCTCTGGCAGAAGCTGTCCCGTTGGCGATGTCAGAGCTGGTGGCCCACCAACTAAAGAAACCACTCCATTGCAATCCACAGTGCTGTGCATCTTCCCATTTGCTGGAAGTGCAGGTACTGTTCTGGACGACCTACTGGCCTGGCTAATGTTACTGTTGCGCCGTTCACCGTGTCTATGAGGAACAAAGAGAGAATCTCTTCTGCTCTCATTGTCTTCAAAAGTGCTGTGCTCGTCATCAGCAAAGTCATTCTCTGATCCTACATCCTTTGCTCGGCCTCTGAAGCTGAAAAGGCTTGTTCTGCTGTTGCGCCTTGGGGAAAACAGGGAGCCACGAATGCTCAGCAAAGACTGCAGGTAAATAAAAACAATTATTATCAGACAAATATCCTTTAAAATACAACAATTTCATACAGAGGAAAAATCCACAATGTCTTAAAGGGTAAGGTCATCTACAAAGAAATGAACTGGTACAGGCTCCCCCCCCCAATACACTCCCTTTTGGGTAGTAAACGAAGAGCACATAAGTGACAGACAAAGACTAGTTATTTTACTGCTTTAGATATAAGAAATCAATCAGTTTAACTAGAGTAAAAGAAACTGCTTGACAGAATTGTTTCCTCTGCTATTCTGCCTGTGTTATTACCAACGGTTCATAAACTGAATAAGTATATCTAGACACTGTTTACCCCAGGCTGGCATTAGAATGACAGGCTGAGTAAATAAAATTTTGGGCCAATTTTCTGTGACTCAGTTTGCACAGAGAAGTAGCTCCCAAATACTGCCTAGTTTAAAAAATACATATCTTTTCAGGTATTGGTCAAGTGGGCCATAATAAGTTTCTTACTTCTTTTTTAAAGTCTTGGCTATCCTGAGTATGCAATGATTTGCCTGTAATTTTGTATTAACATGTTTGCTAATCTTCATCAGTTTACTCAGAGGAGTAAATGTTCTGCTATTGGAGGATCTCCAGTATTAGAATCAAAATAATGCTCTAATCTTACAAATAATTATATGTGTTGTTAATTTTAATTCAGATCAGTAATTGCCTTGTCTTGATTGATAAATATTAGCATATGATTTAGTCTAAGACATCTATGAACAGCAGAGATAATACATAACAAAGCAGTGTCTTTGTTTCTCTTCTGCAACTTATCTTTGTGGACCTGAGCCCCAGCCCCATTGTACTATGGACTGCAAAATGCAGAACAAAAAGGCACTCTGCAAAGAACTTATCATTTAAATGTAACACAACGGATGGATACAAAAAGAGAGGTAATACACAGAGGCAAAATTGATGAGTATGATAAACAGTCATCTTAGCTCACCTGAAGTCACTTCCCTGTCAAGCTTTCTGTAGGCAGCATGGTAAAAGAGAGTTTTAAAGAGGGATTTGAGGAAAGCAATGAAGTGTTCTGTGAAAACTCATGGGAGCTTCTTCCAAGCATGAAGGGCAGCATACCAGAAAGAGCTCAAAGAAACTCGTTTGAAAATTTAACAGGAGGTTATGAATGCTGGTATGGGTCAGTCAAAGCTGGGACTTGTTTGCTGTAAGTAGACAAGGTGGATTGGGAGGAACTTTAGGTACAGTATGTTTTATGGTATTAAAAAAAATCTTTAGGTAAATATTTACTATCAGATTAGAGAAAAGCAATGGGATAGGTTAGTGCTCTTTGCAACAACATTCTTGATGAATACAGCAGTAAAGAGGTCCAAGTTAAAAATGATTCACAGTTGCAGGTCCAGAGTAGAGTTAAAAAAAATGGAAAAGAAAAAGAGAGAGAAAAGGGATCTAGCACAAGGCCTTGTGGAAACCCCTTGGAAAACTGTCAAAGGGGTAAAGGGATCTCCTAAAGCACAGCTAAACCAGGAGAATTGAGAGCAGACAAAGTTATGAATGTTAGGAAGAATAAGATTTCAAGAGGAATAGGATGGTCATTTACATTGAAAGAAAATGAAATGCCAAGGGAAAAGTCAAAGATGATATATAAGCCTAATTTTTTTCTAGGAAAATGGTATTAAAAACTGGTGAGTGGAACTTCTGTTTAGTGGTTAGAATCCAGAGTGAAAAGGAACTAGGGTTGGAAAACCAGAGGGGAGTTGATTTCTAGACTGTCATAGTCAAACAGCTGTAAATGAACTTGGAGATGAAAATGTTAAAAGAACAAGTTGTATGAGGAATGCTTAATTTCTTACAAGATGGATGAATTGAGCTGCAGTTGAATAAGGCTGCGGTTTTAATGAAGAGATAGGCAAGAATATGCACCTAGGGGATCAGATGGATCTTCAACATGAAGTTGAAGTCATTGAATTGATATGTGGGAAAATTTGTATAAGGAACAGAATGAATCATGAACTAAATTCAGCAATGAAGCCTCACAGAGATTAGTTAGACAGTTAACAACATAAAACAGTGGCAGACCAAGGAGGTGGGGTGGGGGGTAGGATGCATTACTATTGATAAAGCAAATACATTAGAAAGTGAGTGGAAGGAGTGGCAGAAATAGAAAGCTGGAAACATTATATTCCCACCACAGTCTGATCTAAGGAGGACAGTCCTTAGTAAGAAAATATTGGATGCAGAGATCTGAGCTTCTTTGAGAATGGGAGCCACAGAAAACAATACATGAAGAGAGTATGAACACTCATGATCTTTTAAGGGATGAAACAGGCTTTCCAGAAACAGAAATAGAAGAGGTTTAAAAAGGCAGGAGTGAGCTTAGTAATAATGACTAAAAAGAGGGGGAAAGCAAGTCATAAGGACCAGGGAAAATTGAGAAGGTGGAGAAAAAAGGAAGAAGCATATTGAGGCACGAAAAGGGGCAGAAAAAGGAGAGAATGTATGTGAGATCTGGACTTGCAGTGCTAAGGGGAGAGTGAGAGGTGGGCAAATGAAGAGAAGCTTTGAAAAATGTAGGAGATAACATTACAAAACTATCAAATGAAATAAATGTCTGGATGGGAGATGCAGATGGCACTCTGAGTCACTGGTGTTTCAATGTAAGAGAACACATGCAAAGACACATTGTCACACAAATTTCCACCTTTAAGGTAACACAATTAATGGTCTCACATCAATTAATTTCTCAAATTTCACATGAAAATTAATGCAATTTCTACTGAGCTTTTTGCATCCCAAATTTTAATACTCTTCTCATTTGAAACATTACATTTTGTATGTGTGCACCATGTTTTGAAGCTACTCATCATGATGAATACATCCAACTTGTTGGGGAGATTGGTCCATTTTCATTAAGAAGCTTGAAATACAGCTCATATTAATTAATATACATAATTTTGATTTTTCACACAGGAATTCAGAGTAAAACCAAAATCTTTCAAATTCTTACAGTTTCATTATTGGCTGCAAGTTTTTACTTGGTTAGATTTTGATTTAGAATATTCATGAACCTGTGGTATTTTGCAAGAATTAACCAATCTACTTTACAGGGCTTTCTTTATATGATGAGTAGACAAAAAAGGTGTTTAAGAGGTAATAATACTATGGTACCTGGTGTGGGGAAGAGAATCTCTTTTCATATGTCAGTCTATTCCCCTCAATGGAAAATCGGAAACCTTTCTTTTTGATGCTGTCCTCTGATTCAGATTTGTGAAATTCTTCCCCATCCTTCTCCTCGCCTTCAGACTGTTCTTTTTGCTTTTTTTTCTTTCTTCTATTCCTTCTCTCCTTAGCACTCTTTGAGCTCAGCTTTGATGCCTCAGAAGAACTTTCGGAGAATCCACCTATTCCACCTACTCCACTATAATCTCTTGAGTCAGCTGCTGCAGCTGCTGCCGCCGCCTATACATACAAGCACATGTGCAATTTACAGCATTTATACAAATACATACACCACTCACTATTTCAAATTTATTGCCTGTCTTACATAAATTATTATTTTGAAATAAAAGCAATGTTTCCATTTCACCAAACCCAGCATATCCTAAGAAGTATAATGTGTGAAATGCCACAGGAACCATAATTTGCCACTGCTCCATAAAGCAGGAGCAAGAGTTACCCAAGGGAAAACTGTGCTGTCAAAAAACAAGTTAACAAGCATCTGTTTCAGATTGAAGCAAAATGTTGCAATGAATTTTTCATCTGAAGTACTATGTAAAAATAAAGAATCAAGGCTCAAACAAGTGGTAAAATCCCTGTTAACAGGAAGCAACACTTAAAATATTTTGATGGGTTTTGAATACTCCTAGTCTATTAAAGATCTTGGTTAATGTTGATAGCTCAGTTTTGCAAATAATAATCAGAGATTTGAGTTAAACTACACACTATTATATACTTGTTGCTGTTTGATTTTCAAAACATGTGGAGCTTTCTATTAACATTTATTTACAAACTGTGGCAAAAAAAAACAACAAAAAAATTTCCCAAACTTCCACCCCAACAGATAGCAATCGACCAATGAAACTAAACCCCTTGACTGCTGACTTTAGTCATGTGCTTATATGGAAGACATGGTTCAACTTCTGCTCTATGTGGCCACATGCCAAGCAGACATTATAAATTTTTCTATTAAAGATTTGAGAGCCTTCAAAAAATGAAAAGGAATGTCAAAAAAGTATGTAAACACTACGTTTGTACCACAGAAGTGTTTTCATCGGTTTCACCACATTTTTCAGTTGTCTTTAAAACTGGAAAGCTATGGCTATCTGCTGTGAGAGATGGGTAGGGAGTAGAAAAGCCAAATACTGCTGAGGCACCATCACCCATAATAGCTTTGCTTCTGTTACTTGTATATGCAAAATTACTCTTTGGATTTTTTTTCCACATCTCTGCCTCCATTTCAGGCAATCACAGAATGGCTGAGGTCGGAAGGCACCTCTGGAGGTCATTGTGCCCGTCTCTCCAGCAGACAGGTCACCTAAAGCAGGCTGCCAAGGACCATATCCATGGCAGCTTTTGATTATCTCCACAAGCACTCTGGGCAACTTCTTCAAGTGCTCCAATAAAAAGTTAATTTCCACCTCCAGTTTGAAAATCCAGCGGCTTAGCTTGTTGGCTATTATTTTCATCACAAATTAACAGGTTCACTCAAACAAGGAAAAACAGTGCAATGGAAAACATTAGAGATTGTTTACAATACAAAGGAATTTATGAGACAAAGTATTACATTGTTAGGAGTAGGGGAGTAAAAGTATTCTCATATGTGGACATAAACAATCTGCTCACAGTCATGAATGGAAGAACAAATTTTACTTTACAGGGATACCTGAGCTTCTTCCTGTTGCTTTTTCAATTGTTCCAGCATTTGCTGAAATTCTGCCTCTTTCTGCTCTGCTTCTTCCATTGTTGCTTGATTCTGTTCTTCATAGGCCATGGCAACCACAGCCAGGATCAAGTTGATCAAGTAGAAAGAACCCAGGAAAATGACCAAAACAAAAAATATCATGTATGTTTTCCCAGCAGCACGCAGAGTCTGGAGAAAAAGAGAAAATACACTTTTTAAGCAGACTTTAACTACTGTTGCATAGTAAGTTAGCCTCTGTGTTATAATTTAGAAATATGTTATAAGATTGATTTATGCTAGCACAAGATTATTTAGTTACTTTTTCCTTATAGAAATAATATTATATCCTGGATATATATGAGAAAGTTTTGTGTCTACTATTGTCAAGGTAAATCCAATTCTGAGTACTTCAGAACTTATACCAATAAGAATCTATACATCTACATTACAGCTTTTAAATTTAACTGTAGGTGGGGCCACTGATCAGCATCTTACCTTCTTATCTCATCAGTCCCAAACTAAAAAGCCACAAAAATAGTGCATTATACAAAATGTCACAGGGACAAAATTATTTCAGGTAAGGATATATGTAGTTTAGGGACAAGATGTAACCTTTTCAAACAAAACATGTTTTTACTAGACTGCAAATCAATTTAACGTAGCATCTATTTACGGCACGTTTGGGTAAGAAACTTCAACAACTTAAATTCATTTATTCATTTGGGTAAATAAACAATAATGGTTAACCATCTTCATAAAACAACAGCTGGTCCTTATAATGTATTTAAGAAGCACATGGGAACCTAAATCATTAATAAGTGCCTTATTGTTTTAGACAACAGTTTACATATATGAAATTAAAGATGATTTCTGTTCCAAAGGCCTTAGGGACAAGTGAATGAAAATAACTATGCAAGTACTATGTAGTAATGGTATTGGTGATGGTGCTGTTTATTTTAATAAGTCCTCACCAGCTGGTAAAGATTCTCCCAAAAGTCCTGAGTCATCAATCGAAACAGTGACAAGAATGCCCAACTGAATGTATCAAAACTTGTGTAGCCATAGTTGGGGTTTCTACCAGCTTTCACACATATATATCCTTCTGGGCATTGACTACAAAAGAAGAGGAAATGCTATTTTTAACAACTACTCTACATTACGATACGTTGCAGTAAAACAAAATTGTTCAGGAGTACCAGTTGCTAACGAAATTATGAACAAGTAAAATGTTATTCTACATACCTACGATAAGAATACATAGCTTATAATTTTTCACTTTTTAATTCCATTTCCTAATAATATTTCAATGCTTTAATAATATAACTAATAGTATTCTACCCTTCCCCACAATTTGTCATAACACATCTCCACCAGGACAAGAGAAGAACATAGCATGGCTGATAAACAGTTGTCAGCAAGCTGGCAGCAACATTTATGCACAGATCATTCATGTGGTTACCTTTACAAAAGTAGCCTAAGAGGCTGATGGAAGTGCCTGTGTAAATTCAAATCAGAGATGGTTGTGTTTAGGTATAGCTTCAAATGCAAAACATTGGTAATTTGCAACTCTACAGTACACTTGATATTAAAGTTGACTACCTGAGCTATTCTGAGAGGCTAATTATTTTTCTTTGATGCATAATGAAAAATGATAATTTTCTTACCCTGCATCTGAGCTATTGCCACACAGCAGTGCATCATTTTGTCCTTCCAAGAAGTAGAAATGACCTGTTAAAAAAAATCAAAGAGGTGATGAGAAAGATATTATTTATGCCTAATGGAAATTGAGGAATTATATAGACTTTTACGCTTGAAAGAAATTAGCAGAGCTAACGAACTGTTCAACTGCAATATATGTTAGGAATGAAAAAATCATGGAAAGTTGATTTGACAGGAAAATTACTTCCTACAGAATCTTCAAGTTAGCCTTTCTTTAGAGAATAGCAAGTTAGTTATGCAGTTAATTCTTAGCAACATAACCAAATTATAAGATGTGTGTGGAATACCAAATTGGGCATGTAAGGAAATAAAAAAAAAAATACCAAGAAAATGAGGCAAAGGATGGAGGCAATTCTGTGCCTTCATTCATGCATTTTGATACATAACATTTAGTATTATTCAATTATAATTATCCATTGCCTATTATTTTAGCCAAGTGTTCCTTGGAAAAAACCTGAAATTCTAGGGATGAGATTTTTTCCCTCTACTCAGCACTGGTGAGGTCACACCTCAAGTGCTGTGTCCAGTTCTGGGCCCCTCAGTTGAGGAAGGACATTGAGGTGCTGGAACAGGTCCAGAAGGGCAGCAAGGCAGGTGAAGGGTGTGGAGTACAAGACCCATGTGGAGTGCCTGAGAGGGTGTTTAGCCTGGAGAACAGAAGGATCAAGGGAGGCCTTGTCACTCTCTACAACTCCCTGGAAGGAGGGTGTAGTCAGGTGGGGATCAGTCTTTTCTCGCTGGTAACCAGTGACAGGATGACACAGCCTTAAGCTGTGCCAGGGGAAGTTTAGGAGCATAAGGAACAACTTCTAGACAGAAAGGGTGACTGTACATTGAAATGGGGGAGTCACCATCCCTGGAGGTGTTTAAGGCAAGACTGGATGTGGCATTCAGTGCCATGGTCTAGTTGACAAGGAGGTGTTAAGTCATAGGTTGGGCTCGATGATCTCAAAGGTCTTTTCCAACCTCATTGATTCTGTGATAACACAACATACCCAAGAAATTTCTAATTGGAACTTGATTTGAGCAGCTGGGGGAGAAACCAAGCTTTTGTTTTACCTCACACAAAACTATTACACAAAATTCTGTAGCAGAGGAATGTACTTGAACATTTAGGTTAACTATTAAGATGAGGTAAAATATAATCTAAAAAGATAGAAGGCCAAAAAGTCTCCAACACATTATTCTATTTTATTTTATTTTTCTTTCTTTGCAGCAGAAAGGGAAACACATTTTGCCATCAATTCCTAGTTTGCAATTCTTAGGGTAAAATGGGAATTTCTAATGGAGATTTTTGGGTCAGGTGGCACATTAAGCTAAAGTTGCCAGAATTAGGTATGTTCTGGCTGTTCTCAGGAAGCAGATGGTTCCGTGAGATTCACTGCCAGCTGGCATGGACTAGCTTAGCTGGCATGAACTAACTGAGGGCTAATGCTAAACAGACAAGCAGGGAATTGCAACCAGTTCCTACTGACTGCTTCTACTCTGTCACCACCAGTATATGATAGAGGCAGTATAAAATCTGCTTATTTTAAAGAGAGAGAGAAATTATGTCCATAATTTATGTATCTGCAATTCTAGTCTCAGATGTCATATAAGAAATCAGTGGATCTTCAGACATTCTGATAATTACACAGTCAGACCCTGTGAGATATCTGACCCCTACTTAAAAAAAGGTAAAAGATGCAAACATGCTCCAAGCAGAACTTGCAAAACTGTCTGTGGGCCTAGTTCACATTCTTATGTGGCACCACTCCACTTTCAGTTCATTACTTTGGAAAACTCTTAAATGAGGTTTTTTTAAATACAAAAATGATAATGATAAAGTAATAAAAATAGTAAATATGAGTTTGTAGAAAATATGTCATATACAAAACTGTTCCTGTCTCCTGCCTACTTAATAACAGAACAGGCATGGATACAAGTTCTACATGACACTTCCAGATGCAAATATTCTGACTGGAAATATCACAAAATACTTGAAAAAAGTTCTTAGAGAGCAGTAGCCAGTGACCCAATGTCAAAGCATATAGACATCTCTCTGAATATCTGTGCTATACATGGTTATCTAACAAGTTTCATTACCAACTCAAGCCATGAAACAATAGGAAAAAAATGCATCAAGTATTCTGAAGACATAAGGCTAGGAGAAAAGGTATTTGAAATTTAGAATGACCTTCACAAATTGACAAGTTCGTCCAAAAGCAATTGGATTTTTTCCAATAGAGACAAGTGGAAAATGCTATACTTGACAAGGCAGAATAAAATACATAAATACAAAATTGCCAGGATGTGGTCCCAGCCAGCACCATAGAAAAAGATGCAATCACTGTGAATCAATATTGCTGAATAAAAATGAGGTAACTTTGAAATGTGTTAATAGTAATGTTGCATATATGGCATGAGGTAAAAAGATGCAAATTCAAATTGTTGGAGGATTTTGTTTCCAGTTTGAGGATCTCATACAAAATCCATGCAAAAAAAACCCCCACTGTAACAAAAAAAAAGGCAAAAGAAAAACAACAAGAAAAAAAAGTCAGACTAATTGGAAAGATTCAAAAAAGGACAGAAAATAAAATAGGTGTAGAAATCAAACCAGAAAATCGGATTGCTTGGCTTAGGAAGACCAGAAAGACAGAAGACGATGAGTTTTTAAACTGCATAAAGACTGACATAAAATATTCTATTATTATATTTTTTCTAACTCCACAGCAGATGTAGTAATATATTCAATCTGAAATTAGGAAAATGTAGGTCATATATTTAAAAAAAAACCCTTTCTATTTGTGTGACATAGTACCAGAAACAACTACATAGGAATGGAATGGAATCTGTTCTTCAGATGGCTTTAAAAATAGGTTATTATCCAGAATTTCTGCATAACATTTGTATATTTCAAGCATGGTGAGATGATAAGTATATTAAAAGATTATAAGGCAATGAGATTTGGATCCAAAAGCATTTAGTTCTTAAACTGAGGTTTCCTAACTTTCAGTGATATAGTCACCAGTTAAAATATTTATACAGACGATATTAAAAACCTATTATGGCTAATAATGAATACATTAAGATTTACTAAGAACACCAAAATAAATAGAAAGGGCTGAACAGATATATGGAAGGGATTAACAAAACTGTTGTGAAAGACAGAATAGCAATCTACTACAGAAGTTCAGAGTTGTTCCATTTGAATTTTAAAACAAGTTTTGTGAACACAATATTAACATTAACTAGCTAAAATGGTGGAAATAGCATATTATGAGGTAGAAAAGAAGGAAAAAAATGCGAATTCCTCGATTTTTCAAAGATAAGGAACTAATTAAGGCAGAAATATGGAATCTAGTTCTTATTTTGCAAGAAAGAATCCTGGGGTACATCACCAGTATTCCCTTAAAGGCGTGTGTGTGCTGTGCAGGGGCGTGTGCTGCGAGCCACTCACCCAGCTCCAGAAGGAACAGCTTAGCTGCATTTGTGCATTCTGGCAGGATTCTTGGGCAGCTCATGTTCAGATGTGGGCTTAGATACTGGGCACTATCTTGCATTAACCTAGCTGTTACATGTCAGATCCCATGTTAGGGCTGTCACACTATTTCAGGCGCCTTGAAGCTAGCACAGAAATTTCTGGTTTATGCTGCAATGTGATTTTACTCATATTTGGTGAAAGGGAAAAAGATATTTTGCTACTCAGAATAATATTATGAGTGTTAAATTGTATAATGACTGTACTTTTATTAACTAGAGAAAAATGAGTGCTTTTATGTTTCTCAGCCAGATTACACACTATTAAAGGCAAGGGAAATATACTGATGTTCTCAAATCTGTTTAAATCAATACCAGAAAATCAATGCAGTAGATGATATAATTAACTCTTACTTTTGTCTTCAATGTATTCATCCCAGTTAAATATTGTCATTGTTGCATTTATAAATGTACCATTTTCACCTAGAGAACTATTAAAGATGGAAATAACAGTTGTTTCGAAAGTAGAATTGTCTGGAGGCCACTGCAGGCATTTATTCCTCAAGTTGCCCATGAACAGCTGCAGCCCTATCAGTGCAAATACACTCAGACAAAACACTGTCAGGATCATCACATCTGAGAGCTTCTTCACAGACTGAATAAGGGCTCCCACAATAGTCTTCAGGCCTGCAAAGAGATAAGATTTTTATTTTGCTGTTAAAGAGATACTAAACACACACAAAAAATCATGTGTCTTTTTTCCTGATAAAGATTTCATGCAAAAAGACTAGTAATTTGTCACACAATAATTTTAATGAAAAGCTTTATTATTTGGAAAGATGAATGAAAATATATAAGTTTATACTTATTTTATAGTGTACAAAAATAAAAAGTAGATAATACCAAACACATTGTTTATGCCAAACAAGTGATTTCATTATTCATGCCATATCTCAACCCTACATAGAATAGCGTTGTTTGTTTTTGCTGATGCTTCTTGCCCAAACCTTTCTTTTATGAACCTTTTGCAATGTATATTAGTAACCCCATTGAAAAACATTATTCGTACATATTCAAGTGATATCACAATAATCTTCTTACAGTATATGAGGGGTGATGGTTTGGAGAAGAAAGACATCTTTTGAACGATACCCCATGCATGGCCCATGCTATCCTTTAGAGTTTATTTTTTTAGGCATAACTTAAAACTGAATTAAGTTGTTATACCAAGTGCCTTCAATAAATGAGAAAATTTGCATCAGTATGAAAGCTTAAAATTAACTTATATTTAAAACATATAAAGGAAAGCTTGATGTCATAAGATGCAAATCACATAGGCTGTTTACTGCAAATATCTCATGCAAGAATTTGTTAAACTCAAAGGCTGATTTTTTTTTTAGAAGAAAATACAACGAATACAAGCATGAATCAATTTAAATAAAATTACATGTCTTGATTCGTGCTTTTTTGGTTTGTTGACAATGTGTAGCAAACAAGGCTTATGCTTTGAAAATGTGAGTACAGCCTTTGTAGAACAAAAGTCAGCCTCGGTGTTTAACCTCGCTCTCACCTGGAATGACTGATATTGTTTTCAAAGCTCGGAGAACTCTGAATGTTCTCAACGCTGAGACATTGCCCAGGTCCACAAACTCTGTCACATATCTGTAATAGGGGAGTTCACACACAAACACAATGACAGCACACAAATAACAGTTGGAGATACGAGGGGCCTAACACCTTACACCAACTACTTCTTACCTGGAATTACAGAAATAGTTTTCAAAGCTCTCAATACTCTGAAAGTGCGAAGAGCTGAAACATTGCCTAGGTTTACAAATTCTGTTACATACCTGTAGGATTAAATCACAATTACTGAGAATTTAGGCAGATTTTATTCTATTTGCTTGGGTCTTTGAGCAAGACCTTTTCACCGTTCACTGTATTTTGCCTGTGTTTTAAATATGCTTCTGGCCATAAAATTAAATTAAATTTTATCATAATAAACCACATGGACTTGATGTTTGAAAACTAATCTGGTCAGCTATTAACAGGAAGTCAAAGGGATTCCTTTAATTCTGGTATGCAGAAAGGAGACAGGATATGAACAGTTCAGGGTGATGGCATTCACAGTCCTAACGGGCTGGCACACCATGCTGGCCTCTGCAGCACATGCTTGGCTAGAAACACTAAAACGTATAAAAGAGGTAGAAGAAACATATTGAAACTGCAGGAAGTCCAGGCTCCAAATATTCTGGCTGACAAGATATGAGGCAATTTTTAGTCACTAATCTCATGCTAACAGAAAGAATTTTTACTAAAAAAATAAGTAGAAGACTTACGCAAATGTAATGACAGTGAAATCTAGCCAATTCCATGGGTCTCGGAGAAACGTAAAATCTTCTAAACAGAAGCCCCTTGCAAGAATTTTAATAAGTGATTCAAAGGTATAAATTCCAGTGAATGTGTATCTGAGGAAAATATGCAAGACAGAGTTTATAGAGCACGTTATTTTTGCAGTGTATGCCCTCTAATTGTTTTATTCTCATTTTCTTCTCTTTAAGTGGCATAAGAACTAATGGCAGTACCAACTTTAACATCTGCATAATTTATATACCATAAGGAAAGAGGAATGAAATTAGGATTAAAAGAATGATTACCCATAGTTTAAATTCAATGTCTATAATCTATACCATAAGACAGATGCAAAATTCCCAGTTACTTCATTGGTACATGTTTATGACCAGTCTGAATCCATGTTACAACAAAACACACAGATGGATTATGTTGGGATTTTAGAAGTTACTTTCAGGCTAGAAATTCCTTTCTTCAATGTCATTTTTATGCTGAAATATTGCTTAGTCCCAAGAGGTGGCAAGCACCAAACATCATCAGTCCTCATTCCTCCACAATTGTATTACAGAGTAGGTATATCCAGTACTTTATCTTCAACAAGCAGATGTAGTACTGGAATCAAACAAGTGCAAGAACAACCAAAACTATTTATGAATGACAATAAAATTCAGGAACTAATTTTGACTAAAAAATAGAATTGAAATGCAAATTTAAAAAATATTTAATTCCGGCATTTGGAGTAATTTCAATCTTCCATGTCCAAGTGATCCTGAAATTTTGTTTAATTTATGTATTTAATGGAAAGGAATTCAAATTAAACTGCTTAAAAAGCTTACTCTAACTGACCTAACCTGAAAACAGTTTTCCCACATGAAAGTTTTCTGTTCAATTACTAAAAAATGTATTTCCTGCACAACTTTACTCAACAGATGAGGACATGCATTCTAACTCTAAATGGGACAATACACAGACATGAAGAAATATTCAAGCAACCTCTCTTTATCATAAATATTTCTACATGCTAGATATCTGGAATACATAGATGCTCACACTGAACTCAAAATGAGAATGTCTTCATGGACCTTAATAGCCCTATGATTTCACTTTTGATTACTGAAGAGTACACAGGTATGCAGCAGCTCAAGCAGTAAGGAATGAAGAAGCAGCAGAAAGGAAGCACCAAGAACAGTGTTTTACCCTGTGGCCTGCAGCCTTGGAACTGTCATTGTGTGTCAGCACCTCGCAGCTGACACCATACTGGGCCAATTAGCCAAGCTGACATCACATTGCACCAATGGTTAGCTAACCATTTAAATACTTTATTAATAGCTTATTTTGCATACAAGTTTTCCATTGTTAGATTGGTTTTGGTAAGAAAGCTGCACTGTGACCGACACAGCTGTCCATAAGACGGTTTCTTCATCTGTAATGGTTATTGCAACAGAGACAAAAGAGTGCATTTCCCTGCATTCTTGCACAGATTTGACATAAACACAGTCAAAAATATTAATAATCTTTTTCTGTATGATCATAAGAATGGCTTTTCTTATGTATTCCATCTAGTACTGCAATCAGAGGAAGACCATTAAAGAACTTGTCATGAGACAATTATATGTATTTAATCTTACAGCAAAGGAATTAGCATGAGAATAGCTGTTGATAGAATGTTCCAACAAGGTAGCTGCTGTCAGTGGAAGTCATACTAATATAATTTATAGTAGTTTATTTCGGATTATTGGATATTATTCAGAGAAAATCCATTTAACTTACTCTACATTCTTTGTCCAGTCTGGAGGGTTACTCATGGTCATAAATACGCAGTTGGTCAAAATAGTGCACATGATGAGCATGCTGAATAATGTAGGCTAAGAGTTAAGGAATGTAAGCCAGAAAATCTCATAAAAAGAGTATCAAATAACACACTGCTTTGGTAGATTTTCACTATCAGAAGCAATCTATCCCTCCACTGCACTTTTAATAGCCAGGGAAAAGCCCTGAAAATGTTAAAGGTTTCATTCACTGCTTTACAGCTGAAAGAGAACAATTATACACTAAAAATCAGAAAATCTGAAAGATATTTTAAAAAGTGCCCCAACTTTAAATGATTCTTTTCTTATTGAACAAAAATGTCATCATTTGAAGTATTAGCTTCTAATTTCATGGAATAACACAAAAACTATTTCTTCTAGATGATCTACACAAACCTGATCTGCTTCATGCATGCAAAGCAATGAAAAATACATTTTCTTCACTTTCATGTTTTACCATAAAATTAGGCATGCGTCAACATTTTCCTTATACTGTGATACACTGAAAACTAGCTGCCACATTGGAAAATCTTAGCAAGAAAAGTACTTTATTGCTGTTTGTTTTATAGACGACTTTCATTATATAAATGCTGTGGGAGGGGAAGGCAGATGTGATTCTCAAAAAAAGAAATACAAATAGAATCCCATATCAGGTCCAAGTCATAAATAATTTCATATATTTGAACAGAACCACTCTAAGTCTACAACCTTTTACTCTCAGAACTGCTGACGTTCTTCTAAGATACAAAAAAAAAAAAATAAAAATACAACCACCAAAATGAAAACCACGCAGATGAACCACAAAACGTCCACATGATGGCACCAACACCTAGAGCTTCAGAGAGGACAAAGCTCGAGTTTGAGAACAGCTGCAGGATCATGTCATGCTCCTAAATAGAAATCCGAATATAATGGGGTGAGAAGTACTGTGAGGTTCCCCTCACCAACTTTTCTTTGCATGTCTACGTTAATTGAAAATCCTACAAGTGGTTATGATACCTTTATCTTCTGAGCAGTCAAAAAACTGTGGTATTACATTCAACAATTCTTTGGGTTTTCTGCAAGGAATATACTTTAAATCCTTTACTGAGAACCTACCTTCTCTTTATGTAATTCATATATGAACAGAGCAAAAAAGAAATAAATATATATATTTAAAACATTAAAAAAATATGCTACAAGTGTTTCACCAGAATGTACTTTACATGGGTTTTCAAAATCCTTTTTGATGAAATGCTCTCTTAGATTGGCAAATCCTCACCATGCTTTCTTTAGTCAAAAATAAACTATAATATACCTTACCATAAATTTAAACAACGTGTTTTAGCATTCTGACTTTGGTGACTAGCTCTTCACCACCACCTCAGTCTCACAATCTTCTATTACTCCACATAACTCAATAATGCTCCAGAATATGATAAAGAGTGTCAAATAATTGAAAAATAATTATTTGTAGTGGCACCTATAGCAAGAAAGTTGAAAACAGGCTATGTAGTGGCATGGTCGTTTTGGAAGTCATTTGTGGGCCAGCCTTTGGTAACAACATTGAACACATACCAACCGCTGCAATTATCAGTCTTCCAGTGTACCAGGACTGAAAAAATTCCTTTCAAGATTTAGTCTACAAAATCTTAGCATTCCTATATGCAATGCTAACACAAAACTACTTTCAGTGCGCTTCTGTAAATACAAGTGTGCAAACAGTTGTATTTGTTCCTTATTAAGTAAGCTGGCTTTCAGAAGTCAATGCCCTCATTGCTCAAATTGGTATTTGGGATCAGACCAGTGGGATGCCTACAATAGTCAGCTATTAAAACACTGAAAAAGACAAAATAATCATTAAGTCATTATAATAATTTAGCTTTTCAAATCTCTACCTGCAATGTGGAAATCTCATTACCTTGAAGACTGAAATTAAAACTTCAATAGGCTTACAAGTATATAATAATGATCAAGAAATAAAACAGACAGTGAGATACATACAGGACTGAGAATGTACAATAAAGCAAGAAACCTAAGCTGTTTTATGAATTTATCTTTCTGTAAGTGTTATCTGAATCAGAAAATGAAAAGGAATAATGGAACTATATTTTCACTAAATATTCATGGAAGCACAGACCTGGGATCAAAGATTTGATTTTAGAACACAGAGTCAGGGAAGAACTGAAAGTATTCTGAGCGATGTATCTGCAGTTTATGAAAACTGTGGAGGAGGGGAAAGATGAAAAAAAGATGTGATTATTACAGAAAAAAATAAGAGGGAAGGAAAAATTATGTGGGGGAAGAAAGAAGACACAGAAACTGTAAAGGATGATGACTGGTTGTCTGGCTTCTGGTATTACTATATTAGGATCCAGCAATGAGCAGAAATGTAAAAGGAGAATGAGAAAAAGAACAGAAGACAGAAATAGTAGAGAGAAGAGGGACAAAGCACTAGAGATCATATTGATCCTGGGACATTTGCCAGAGAATGATTTAAATACTAAGTAACATCTCATTCATTACAGTTTTAGACTAACCACTTGAAAAGGATATGAATGTACCAAAATCTTAATAGCTATTTTTCTAAGAGGATTGAAAGGAGTTAACATGTACAGGGCAGAGGTGGCACTGAATCGGAATATTGCCTTCCCTTTATTCAATACTATAAAGGTCTGGAAAAAGAAAAAGAGAATGAAACATAGCATTTAGAAGACACCAAGTTACAAACCCTGAATAATTTCATTTCATCATTAATCATATTTGGTCAATATGCTCTTCTTTCATTGACACAATCCCCTTGTCCAGTTCACACACTGTAGAGCCCAGCCAAATTACTATAAATACAATTAAATGAACACTATAAGTAATCCTGATATTGCTAGCTAGTAAATAGACACAAGTATAAAATCAATGTAGGTAATATTTGAAGAATTAGTATACTTTTTGTAGTGTATAATATATACACAGAGGTGTGTAACTGTAACTGAAATGAGAGCAATTAAAACTTCAATCCCTAAATCAAATAAGCAGCATAAATTATCAAAACAAAGTACTAAGACAAAAGGACCTCAAAGTGATCTAAATTTCAAGTGATCATGAAAATATGGAAATCAAGTGTCCAATAACCAGTTTTTTAACATAACACTAATGTACTCAATTTTTGCTATACTCTGACAGTAATGAACTCCCCTTTCCAACTAGTGTTTGTCGTAGTTCTGTACCTGCAAATCTATTTTCCATGTCATACTTTACTTTCACCTAATACAGAATTCACTCTATTCACTGTATCCATGTATTTTCACTGTCTCTCCACAGTTTTAGCAATAACTCCTGTATATTACCAACATTTTAAAAAAGCATTTCTAAATATAACAGTGTTTTTAAAATCCAAGATATAAAGAATAAAACTCGTAAGGTTTTTTAAAAAATTAGGTTGATTCCCACACGTTGGGGAAAGTCCTGTCTATTTCCACCATCTCTTCTTTCTACACATGGATGAAAGCTCATGCTTTTTGAAAGGAAGTGGATCTAGGCAGCATTGTGGCAGACCTAGGAAGCCCAGAGGGCACATAAGCCATGCAGACCTGGAACGCTGCCAGTAGCCATGATCTGCCTCAACTGAAATCAGAGGGCAGCATTTGTCAAAATTATGCTCCACTTTCTGAGCAGGTGTGGCAAATAGAGCAGCTGAAAACACAATGCCTCCCCCCTGCCTGACATAATAAATTATAAATTATAAAAATGAGTGCTTCCAAACTCAGCATGTTTGCATTCTTCAGACTTTGTGATTCTCAAGATACACTTTGATCCTTTATTGTACAGGAGTTTGTAACATGCTCTTTACTATGAAGATTTTTCAACTCTCTTACTATTATTCCTGGAGTCCATGAAAACAGGAGCTCTAATAATCAGAGTTCGTATGTTTTCTGTTCCCTTTACTCTGACAAAACCTCTGATGAAGTACCATTTGTGTTATGCTGACTCATCAAATTATGTTAAAAAATGAAAATGGAACCTGACCCCAAAAATTAAGTTCAAAAATATGCGAACACTAAGAAAAATAATAGGAGAAAGTATGAATGCAACATACATCTTGAAGTCTTGCTTCTCCTACTGGAAACCACAATGCTTTTGGAAAAGATCATAACAACTGCTATGCATTTCTCAATCAGGACCAAGTAATCCAGCAGGATTTTATTTCACATCCACACTTAATTGCCGATCACTCCCTAGTTTCCAAAGCATGATGATACATACTCTAACTTTAGGATTTATGGCATTGAATTTAGATTTTTACTACTACAGAATGAGGAAAGAATTAAGGAAAGGAATCAGTACTTTGACCCAAATTCTATTTGCCTTCTAGACTTCAACAGGGTAAATCACTTGAGTAAAGGGAGCAAAACATGATATCTAATTGAAAACCATGTTTTCAAATTTAACTCATGATTCTCCATACATGAACTCAGTTTTAGAAATTCTGCAATGAACACTTAAGGCACAACTGATTTTTTTGTGCTGTTCTGCTTAGTTCTTCATGGTATGCCTATATTGCTATTGTTTCAACATATTACTGATGAGGCATACCCCTAATTCCTGCAGGAAATATCTTCACTTGCATTTTTTCTCTTAGTTTGAGTTTGAATCATAACAATTCTTGGAGTTTTTCTTCATTTTTCTTTGAAGCAGTTTCTTCACTTTCATGGGTTTTGTTTTTTAATTCACTTGTTTTTGTTAGCTAGCTAGTTTCCACAGGAAAGAAAAGAAAGCAGGAGAAAAAAAAATTATGAAAACAGAAAAAAAAATTTTTTCTTCTTTACTAGTAGAATAATGAGACCACAATACATATAATGCCAAAATCAAAGGGACTGAAAATCCGGAGGAAACCCAAGGCCATCTGGACACTAGTCTAAAGATCAACACTTTTGTGCTAGCCACAGCAGTTGTTGCTACTTTAAATCAAAGCAAATACGTGGATTTTTTTTTTAATTAACATCTCCATAAAAATATTTTTTAATTATGTAAGATTCTGTCAACACTCCAAGTGCAATTGCTACCTCCTCTTTATTTATGTCTCTCTTTTAAACACCTCCTCTATGGAAACAATCATAGAACAAAATAGAACTGCATAAGAAATTTTTGTCACCCAGACTAAGTTTGATATATGATGCCTCTACAGAGTAAATATGGATAAGGATGATGATCATCATATCCTGAGAAATTACCTTTACATACTTCCCTATTGTTTCTGGTGACAGGAGAATGCAACCTAAACTTTCCACAACAGTGAAGAAATCTAATAAGATGTCTAGCTACCTTTGAGATGGATTTCATACTGAGGACCTGCTCCTTTCACAACTATAATACAGCAATTAGTAATTATTCTAAAGATAACCCATGTGCTGCTACTTCAATTGTCCTGCATGTAAAACACTGAAAGTTACATGTTTTGATAAAATGCCAGGTTTATATAAAAAAATAAAAATTAAGTGCATCTCTACTGAACTGTGAGGTCCCACAAACATGCATTACTAATTCCTGTTCATACAGTGGAAATATCTGCCAATCCCATCAGTTTTTGGGGGAATTATTATATGGAAGGACTAGGTAAAAAATAATAAAAATACTATGTCTTAGAAGGGTTCTTTGTTATTTATTCTTCTTCAAGTCTGATAGACATATACAACACACTCACTTTTTTATTGATATAATATGGGTCCAGGTCTTCCAAGGGCTCGGACACCATTCCTGGAGGTATGTCGCCATAAATAAATGGCAGTGTCTTCCCTGCCTCCAAGTCACTGTTCGGCTTCGGGCCATCTTCATCATCATCATCTTTGCGTTCTTGTTTGGATTTTTGAGCTTTCTCTTCATTGATACGCTGTTCAATTGCTGCAAGTGATTCTCTTGTGAAATAGCGGAAGCTGTCGGGTCCTGGTGGTACCAGCACTGATTGTGCCATCTTTTCATCCTGCACCTCTTAATTACTGTTTAGCCTCTCTCATAAAAAAGTGCTAAAAATATAAAAAAACACAGAAAAAATTTAGAGCAACACAGCTAGAAACAATGTAAAGTAATATATCATCAGAGAATTTTGTGTGGGACTTCTTGTTAAATTCAGTAATTACCATCCAAGAGGAGGCTGCTGTGAAATGAATTTTTAAATTTTTTTTTATTTAAAGACAAATCATTTTTCTTTGCAGCTTGCCTCTTAGAGTTGTCTCAGAGGTATCAATTCTTAAAACATTTAGTTCAAAATTCACTTAGTGCTTGCACCAATAGATTGTCAATTCTACAAGCTGATAAAAACATCTTCTGCCCTTATCAAGGGTAATGTTATCCATTCCTGTGAATAAAGTATGAGATATTTTCCACTACAACCAGTGTGAGGAATCAACAGATCTGAAGTATTTGGTTCAGTGTTCAGGAATGTGACTCCAGACAATGCAGCTCTTTACCATCCTGAAAGCTGTATCTTGGACCAATCCTCTCTCTAGCTACATGGACCAGAAATGACTCCTAGAATCCACTATTGCCACGCAGGGCTAGAAGGATCAGTTGAAAGCAACACAAGATGCTCCTTCTCTTCGAGTGCAAATATGCTGCCTTTGCTGAACTGCCAGCTCAGGAAACAAGGTTCAGGCGTAAGCACCTGTATTCAGATCCCCTGCCTGGCAACACACTGTGCACTGCAAGAATTGCTGAATTAAACAGAAACAATTCTTAATCATTACATACTGCACTTAGATCTTTTATTTCTGATATCATATCAATTGTATATATATTCCACAAATTTCACTAGCAAGAGCAGGACCATCTCTTCTTAATGTCTCCAGGCAGTTCAGTTAAAAAGAAAAAGTGGAAAATATTCCCAATGCAAATACTTTGATCTGAAATCACAAACAGGATATCTGCTGCAGCCTACAAGAATTTTTCTTAAGACTACTTCTGAGTAAGCACATTAAAAATATCGCAAAAATATCACAATAAAGTAACAAATTCTGAGTAAGACAATACACCCAGAAACAATTATCAGATTAAAATGATACAACAGTTTGAATACAATCAGCCTGATCCTATTTAACTGTCTTGCTTAGCACACACACTCCAGCACAGCCGCAACAAATTAATATTTCTGAGGGCTGTTAAATAAGCTGCAACATGATGCTTTCTCCTCCTTTTTAACCATATGCACACAGCCACTTACACCTACACAAACATCCACACACATCCCAACTCCTGCAGGTCTCCCTGGGAGCGTGCTCTTCCACTGCAGGCAAATGCACCTGGTGCATTCTGTCATGGACGGTCTGTACCAAACTGCTGTTGGTAGCTGCACTGACTACCAGCAGCAGAAGGGTTCATCAGGAAAATGAAAGTGGTCCTGCAGCAGAATGCTGTTAGATTTTATTTCTGATCACAGAAGGGAAAAAAAAAAAAAAGCATAATTCTGTTTTAATGCTGCAGGAAACAATTAAAAATTTATTACCAGTGAAGAATCTTGCAGTTATGTGGTTTTGGAATGGCATCAGGGAAGACTGCAGTTAAAATTCCATCATGCCTTTTTCTTTTTTTTCTTTTTTTTTTTTTTTTTTTTAATTCTCCTTTTACAGACCACACCTAACTTCCTGCTGAAGGATCCTGGTTATTGAAGTAAAATCTGGCATTTCCTGTGTGAGCCCACTAAGTGCTGTAACTCTTATTGCCAGTAGATGGTACTGATATATATGCATAAATTCTTCTCAGAAAGGGTAAAGAATTTTTGCATGCTTGAGCACTTGCTTAAACTGAGATTCTTGGACTAAAATACATGATTTTATATAACCAGTCAAGTCTCAAGATTCTCAAAAATTCTTCTGAATACATAGCAGCTACTGCTGATGTGGCCATAGCTGTTAAAAGTGTGAAGGTGAGATAGAAAGTAGGAGGGATAGCAAAGTAACAAAAATCAAAAAATGGAGGTTACACAGGCAGAGTAGAACTGAAGCAATTGCTGAAACTCTGTTATCAGCAGTCTGGATTATTTTAAACGGTAGGTTGTGTAAATATCCTAAAAGAAATGTATACAGTATGTTCACTGTGCATTCTTTCTAAATGTGGATAAGCCAGCAATGGGAGGAAAGGAGGGCCCTTCTGAGTGTTCATTGCAGCAGTGAGTTCATGTACAGAAGTCATCAATTCAGTGCTTGGGAGCACTGTAAGCCACTCTCTGTGGCAAATCATTAAAACACCCCCTTCGGGCACCACTCCACCAAAACACCATCCTACTTCTTTCCACTCTTCTGCTTGCTCTGTATTTTCCATGCTTACCGATTTTTGTACTTCTTCCTCCTGCTGCACAAATAAAACTTTTTTACCTCTCTCCTACCTCCCCATTGATCTTCTGCCCTTCCCTCCTTCTTTTACATGTACACAAATCTCTTCCAAACTTTTCAAGCAAGACACATTGTTGTATCTATATGTTCAGATCTTCTGACATCCATTTACTCACTGCTGTCTCATTTCCTTGAGCCATGTAAAGGACAAAAAAAAAGGGGTGGAAAGTAATAAAAAACAAAACTGGTCTAAAGTGAGAGATGTTGGAGAAGGAATGAATGGAGTGGCTGAAGAAATATCACTATGGCTTTGAAAAACAGACAGTGAAGAGAGGGGGAAATACTAATAATTTTTTTCCTTTTGTAATTGTGGTAAAAGAATGAAGAGTTTGATTTCGTCAAAAAAAAGGTTTTTGAAATTTTCAGCAATTAAGAAAAAAAGTGCCAAATGAGAGCTATAATTGAACCACATCAAAAGTATTGATTTGGTTTTGATTAATTTAAACATTACATATTATTTTAGAGTAATGCTAATAGCCTTTTTAGAAAAGTGTTTCATTTGATAGGGTTTTCCGTTTTCGCAGACAATTCAAAGAAAATCAACAAAAAGTTTACAAATAATTCCAGACAACAATTTTTTTTTGGTTAAGTAGCTTTGGATGAAAACTTGTGGCTGGTTCTAATTAGAACTATGATTTACTTGGGGCTGTTCTGAAATCTCAAAATAAGAGGGTTGTGAGACAGCACAGATCCACAGGAGGAGTAGAGAAGCTTCTAATTACAAAAGCATTTTGATTATTTATTTGTACAGATAGGCAACTGCTTATGTAAGAAAGTTACAGTAAATCAAGTACCTGAAATGCTGGGCTAATTCATACAATATGGAAAAGGTGCTTCATTCTTCCATTAATAATACATTAAGTTAAAGCATCTGATTATTTGTTACTTATTGTAAGGGTCTGAAATTACCAGAGATCTCAAATTGACTTCCACCAGTGCTATACCATCTCCATGCATGGTGTTAGGAAGGAAAGTGAAAAGAGAAGGAAAGGAAACAGCCAGGGGACATTGTATCCCATTGCCTTTGAGGCTTGGGTCTACAGTCTTACTAGGCTGTAAGTAAAAATGAATAAGTATTTTAGAGAGACAGACTAGACAGGAAATGCAATATCCGCTTTGCTGTCTAAAAGAGAAATATATATATTTTTCTAAAGAGGAGACAACAGGAATACATCTAGAGAAGCTTGTAACAATCCTTAAAATATATTAGATACTACACATAGCTATAGTAAATGTAACAGATAAAATTTTTAGAGATAGAAAGGGAAAAATTATTTAATCAAATAGCAAATATCAATGAAAAACCAATCCAACACCGCCTATGTTTAAGACTATTGTGTGAACATGGTAAAAATTTACCTAAAACATAAACATGAAATAAGGGTGGCGATTCTGGTAATAAGTCACTTCCAACTGCTGCCTAGCTTCCCACCTACAGCCATGAGTACATTGTATGAACAATTTTATCACTAATGGCATCTCTTTTCCCTCTACTGTGATGTGTGAAAACTTGAAGTGGATCTTGCCCTTTAATCATCTGGTGAAACACAAGGCTCACAGAGAGAGTAGAGATGAAGAAGTGTTCAGTGTCATATGTAAAGAAACTCTGCATGAGGGTGAATGATTTTTGACAGGATAGAGCCAAAAGAAACCTCCAAATCTTTTACTGACATCTTAGGAGCCCTCATTTACAGACAATTCTGATTAATAAAATTAGAAGGAAAATAGAATACCAGTTTCTCCTCAGAAATGTGTAAGAAGTACAGTTGTTCAATGGCAAAGTAAAGCATTAAAATGCACAACTGGCAACTTGCCATCATTCTCTAGTTCTGTGATCGTTTTACTCTCCAGCTGTGTGTCCCTATTATTATTAGATTGTCCATAAGTGCATGACTTTTCATTTATAGTTCTGAATTTCATCTCGTTCCAGTAACACCAGTCATCAAGCTCATCTAGTCCTTTCTGTATAATAGCTTGCTCAGTCTTTGACAATGCCTTCCAACTTTGTGATAGGAACAAATTACATTGGCATATTTCCATTTCTTTGCTGAGACAATAAATTAAACTTTAAATAAAATCTGTCCCAAAATTATAAGAGTGGCAAGCAACTTCGACCAAAGTGTAGGTTACTGTGATACTTGCTGTAGTTTGCAAAATATGTTAATACTACTCTAAGACTAATCTTAAAAAAAAAAGCATTAAGTTTATGCTCTAACACGAAAGAGCAAAAGAATCTAAGTGGAGCTTTTTCTTCTTGTAAATAGTATCAATTTAATCAAATACATTGCATCTAAAGAATTCCTGTCACCTCTTCCCCCTATGATACTTAAAATACTTACTATTCTACTAAATTAATCATGGTGATCTAGGTGACTGAAAAACATATTTGCTAGCTTTGAGGTGACATGAAACTGGGAGGGCTACAAGTAAACAGGAGGATAGTATTAGAATTTAAAATATCCTGACAAACAACAAAATGGGTTCAAAAAATGATGCAATTCAAGATACTTAAGTTCTACATTTTAAACTTAGACTAAATGGAAATAATTCAGACCACAGAAAACATCCAATGAAATGAAGGATCCAAGAGATCCTACATTTGAAAGCTTCCAAGGAGATGCAGGACTTGAGCTCTTTCTGTCTTCATTTTACATTGAAAAGATCGATTGAAGACAGAATGACTGTCTTTATATGTCCAAAAAGCTTTTCCAAGTAAGCAAAGGAATTTGTTTTCTTTTTATCTAGCATATAGATAAACAGGTTGTGGCATTAAACTGCAGCAAGAGAGCTTGTTTAAGAAAACCGTTTATCAGTGAAAAAAAGTGAGTAGACACATGACAGTCTTTCTAGGACTTCAAGAAGGGCTAGACCTTGGCAGAAAAAAAACAGTGATGAGAGTGAGTCTGTAGCAAAAATTACCAGGATGAGAATCAAGAAACTTGTAAAAGGCCTTCACTATTTCAGCGTCTTAGAAAGTGTAGGTTTCTCATTTTTTTGTGCCACTTCATCTATGATGTTCCTCCCCAGGCCTCAAGGAAGCTGTCAGCCCTCCATGGAACTGCATGAAAAATTGTATAACATGGGATTGCCCTGTCGGGAGGTGGAAGGTTTAGAGCTGATGCAGTACCTCTGATAAGGTTTGTTTTCACTGCTCCACTGCTGAAATTAGATAGAAAATTAACACTAGTTTTCCTGTGCTTGAGGTTTGTGTGTTTAATAAAATGCTACACTGACTGCTCAGTAGCCACAGCTGAGACAGAGGTCCCTTTGTACAATATCGATGTACTGAATTGTGCACTTTGAACAGTAGGTGTTCCTGCAAAACAAATCTTTCCAAATGGCTCTTAGAAGAGCTATATAAAAATACAGCTTCCTACACATCTTCCAACATTTTAGATGGATGTATAACTGGCAAGTCACCTTTGAAAATGCTTGAAACCTTAAGCCAATATGAGACAATTCTGTCAGAAAGGACAGCCACATTTCCCACCCACTCTTACCCTGCTCATTTCCCACCGAGTTGGCCTGAGCATTTCTGCACCTCTGCATTTGAGCCAGATCAGCTCACTAATCTGGCTGAAAACTGTAAATAACTGGCCAGATTTCAAACATATCAAAGAGCTGATTCATCACACTGCAGAAAAGAAACTGGAGTCTTAATGTCTCAAGATGTCCTCTTACTTCAGAGTGCAAAGGACCAGCTTGCCTACCTTCAGTGTCTTCCAAACTGTAGTGCATCACCTAACTCAAAGGCCTAAGGAACCAGAGTATGAACGAATTAATCTCCAGAGCTGGAACAGTGGAGCAGAACAGGGCTCCAACAACTGTAATCAACCAATATTGGCACAGTTCTTGTACCTGGTGTAGAACTCAGCGTAAGTAGAATAAAAAGGTAAAAAGGGTTATTAAAATGCCTAAATGGTAGCAAATCTAAGGATCAAATTAGGCTACCATTCAGTTACAACAGCCTCAGGATTGCTCTTCCAAGATCAGAAGGTGACCAGGATCACCCATTTCCTTTCAACATGGACATCAGGACAGCATTTTAAGAAAAAATGTGCAGCAAGGATCATATATTGTGAAAACAGAAATAAAAAGATTCATATCTTTTGGGGGTCCTTTTGGGAAAGTTTGGGGGTCCTTCAAATCAATTTTCCTTCTCACTTTAAAACTTATTTCAGGAAACTACCCACAGGTCTCTGGCAAGATTTGCTCCAAAAAAGTATGAAAAACACATTGGAAAAAAATCAGGTAATTGTTATCTTTACTTACTGTTAACCAATAATTGGCAATGACTTGCATTTGTTAAAGTTAATCCATTTTCCTCTTTTATCAGAAAAGGCCTTTGAAAAATTGCTGATTTTCAATCACATGTCAGTGCCTGAACAAAAAAGCTACTTGCCTTTCCAGATAAGACGTCCTTAAATCCTTTATTCTAGTAGTAGACAATTTGGATTTTTCACTTGATGAAAAGACCATTCTTAACTTTTTTACTTAATACAGTGAGATTAACTTTCTGCCCGACGGTAATGAGCTCCTCCAGCACTCCGTGACCACAGGAAAAGAAAACAAGGCCAATTTAAATCCAAGAAAGGTTCAAAACAATAGTTCAAATTTCTCTTGACAAAAAGAGAAATACTATCTCCAAATCAAACAGCAATGTGGGAGACAATGCAAGAGTATTCACCAAATTCCTAATGAAGCTCATTAAGTGATTACAGTCTTTCAGCTATCTAGCTGCAGTGGATTCTTCTTCACATCAATCTTTGCCCTGATACCCATCATGAGAAACTATCCCCACAAGTGGAGCCTTGTGTGTCAGGCTAGAGACATATCCATTTTTAGTGTGTTTGTGTGGGGAGAGTGAATATACAATGCAAAGATGTAATGATAACAGAAGGGCCATATGTATGGGATGAGCTAGATATTTCCAGATGCCTGAATAGGAGAATGTGCTGACTACTTATGCTGTTAATAAAACATGCTGTGATTTTTTTCCTGACAAACCAGAACTCAAATTTAACATTCCCAGTATGGGCATTATGTAAAGATGTTTGGAATGAACTACAGCATGGCTACAGAAAATTCATATATAATTTATAACCTTCTGGATACAAGGCACCAGGTAGATGGGAGATTCTAACATCCTTCAAACATCCGTCTAGAAGTTTTGGATGAACAACATAAATCATGATTCTGAACCTACTGACAAATGATGGTGGGAATGATGGTGATTCCACTTTTATAGCCGCTAACTGTCTTCGGTTGCAAACACAACCTATGAATAAGACTGTGCCTTTCCAGTTATCGCTTACGTAAGCCCAGGCCTGGCTCCGACAGCGAAGCCGGGCAAAGCTCCTCTCGACCCAGGGACAAAGGGCCACGGACCGAGCCCTCCACCTCCATGAACTGCTGCGAGCAGCGTCCACTTCCACACAAAACATTTCCACCCGCTCGCTGTGACCTGGCAGCGCCAGCAGCCCAGCAGGTTCACTGCGGCGAGCCGGGGGAAGGCTGCGAGAACGAGGCAGGGGGAGGAAGGCAGGG
>JAHLSL010000067.1:2139546-2255017 GCA_025920805.1 Petroica traversi
GGCACACGGCCGGCTCCGGGCACTGCTCCCCGGCAGCCTCAGCCGGGCCCCGGCACACCCGAGAGGCTGGAGGGACGGGAAGGAGCTGCTGTTTAGGGCAGATAACGGCGGGAGAGGCACAGGGGGAGCGGGGTGCTGAGGGGAACCCGCCCTTCAGAGCCACCAGCGAGGAACAGCGGAGCCCCCGGGCGAGGTCCCTCCCCGCTGTCCCAAGAGCTGAGCAGCCTTGGAGCCAAATTCAGGCTTTGCCATCACGGAGGGAAGAGCACGGGGATCACCGTCCCTCCTTCAGTTACATTTGTGTGCCGTCTGTATTGGATACAGTCAGCCATGCTGCCTACTGCCTGCAGCCAGCCAATTCCCCTGCTCCGGGTGGGCGGGTGTGTTGTGGGGCTTTTTTAAATAGGAGACGGTGACTGTAAAACCATAGAAACCTGGGGAGTGGGGTGCTGGGACAGTTTTACATCATCTCCACTCATTTCAAGCTGTTGGTATATTTCTGATAAAAAATTAACCTCATCCACTACATGCCAAAACCCCTGAGTTTTCATTTGGTGTATGAGAGGACGTGGGGGGGGGGGGGGGGTACATGTCCAATTTGTAACTTTGCAAAATAAACGAAGAGAATCTGGATTTTAACGGAGCATTTTCTAACTAGGCTCGCGTTTGCAAAGATAGCTGACTAGTAGCAAACACAACTGCCTCTTGAGAAACTTCCAACCCCAAAACACAATAGGCACAGAAAGCGTGAGGGCCATCCCACACAGGAGAAACAAATATCTCCATGGATAACAGATGAGAATTCCCCCCCGGGAACTGAACTGACGCTGACAGGCTCCCTGCAGCTGCACAGCACCAGCTGCCAAGGGGATCCTGCAGGAGTTAATGCAGCTTGAAAGAAGCATTAACTCCCTGGATATCTATCAGCCTTCAAGGGCAGGATGCCACAGAGTGTTTCCTCATAAGCACTACTCATGTCCCTACTATGTAGCTGCACCTGGAACATCAAGGTCTTTAAAGGAGATAGAATCACACACACACACAAAAGCGCAACTACACAAAAAGCACAACTACACAGCACAACTTCCTTTCTCATGCTTTATCTTCACCAGATTCCCTTTGCCACTGGAATGGAAGAGTTGGCTTTTTTCAGTAAAGTGCCACTTCAAATAAACCAGGAGCAAAGTAGTTTCAATGGTTCTGGAAATTAAGTCACAGACGAGGTGCCATATTTACTTTTAAGTATTCTTTTAGTCTTATGATGGTTTATGGGCTAGCAGTTCTTACTGTATCCTTAGGGACAGAGTGCAGGTGGCTCCAAGCCAGCTAGTAGTTACAGGTTGTCACGTCTCATGCTGATTGCAGATGGGGCTCAGGATACTGTTTATTACTGAAATACCTGAGCTTGACCTGTACAGTTCCCCCCTTGCTCAGTTATGCCAAACTTGAAGTGCTGGGGCTAAAATTTTCCATTTTTGCCTCAGACCAATTTTTGGAGGGAAGCTTCAACTCAAAGCAACTATTTCCAAGAAAAAGGCTATGCGTATGTATTTACCCTTAAATTTTATAGCTACCAATTTTCAAGGCATGAATAAGTCACATTTTGAATTTGGGACTTTTTCTTTTGGAGTGGTATCTATAATATTGCCTAGGATTGAAAAATTTGGAAAAATAGTTCACATGAATTTGAAAGAACACCCCAGAGATTTACAGGTGGGAATTACAGAGATAATGCATTTTTCTATTAATGCTTCATTGTCCATCTAAGGGGATTTTCCTTCAGCTGAAGTCTGTCTTTGTGGACTCTGCTGACCCAGGAGCGGGAATGCTTTCATCTTTTTGTTCTAAATCATCCTTTATGTTGCTTATTAAAGGAACAAAACCAAACAAATAAGAAAAAAAAACCAAAAACATAAAAAGCCAGAAGGAAATTCAGAAGGAAAAGGGGGCATTTAGGAAAAAAGGGAGACATATCTCAGACTGAAAGACCGGCGGCATAAGAAACCTCCAGGGAAATGATACGTGTAAGAACTGTCTGCCTGAATAAAGCATCTGTCTCAAAATTGGCTGCAGTAGTCCTGCAGGCTGTTGGAGAGACATGAAAAACTCAAAGACTTGTAGATGATTATGATCAAGAGATTCATCTAGGTTGATCAGTAACATCTAGGTCTCAAAGGAGATCAGGATGGGGAACAGTCGAGGAAAAGGGGAGCAGGGGAGGCAGTATAATGGGGGAAGCAGTGATAGGAGAAAGCAAAAATGCTTGGGATGAATGGGCAAGAGAGGGAATAAAAACCTGAGAAAACAGGACTGGAATTAATTGGGAGGATAGACAAAAAAATGTGAAAATGAGTTTATAATTGTGATATGTATTCAATAACTCATTCATATATGTATCAATATGGTCTCTCTAAAATTGTGTACAAACACTCCAATAAAAAGCACCTATTACTGTAGGAAGAAGGACTGAAATGGCAGTGTAGAATTGAGATCTGTTTTAGTTTTGGTGCATTTGTCAGTTGGTACTGTAATGCAATGTTCACTGTGTGATGTATTATACAATATGGATGAGCTCTTAAAAGCAGTGAGATTTGTTTTGGAGGAGACTTCTTGATTCGTTGGTGCTGCACAGGGATCAGGAGAAGTGACTAGTGGGAAGGAGAAAAAAGGATGATAAGTATGTGAGCAAAAAGCAGTGTACTTCATGCAAGGTCTGTATGCTGTCTTGAAGGACTGGGAGTGCCACAAGTAGGGTTTGCCCTCTCTGGCATCAGATGCCTGTATCTATTGGCATCTGCATCTAAGCCAATCTGAACTCCTTTCATATTACTGGAGAAAAATAGGTCCTTTAAAAGGCAATTCTCCTGACCTAATTCAGATATCTGCCTTAAGATGAGGCAGGTTGTGCCCTAGAAGTGCCTGTCTCCCTGGACTGACTAGAAAGGGTGAGAGATGAGTACTCAGTACTGCCTGATGAGAGGCAATTCACTCAAACTGCTGTTTTCATAGGTGGCTGCAAATCATGTGTGATTTCTAGATTGTAAAGACAGCCTTAGTTCAGTGCTCCACAACTGATTGCTTGATTCTGCCACTTACTAGCATACTTCTAATGCGATTTTAAAAATGTTTAAAATATTTAGTGGGTCCTTTTACTTCCATACCTCCTTATGAAATATCAGCCACTTATTTTGTACCTATTACTATTGTTCCCATTTTGTGTTTTGAGAAGCAGAACCATGTGTGGTTTGGGAACCAGAATGACATAGGAAAATATATGGGGTCTGCATTCTGATACATGCTGACAGAGACAGGGGGAGAATTGAATATTCTTGTTCTAATACTTAACAATAGGTATTAATTACTGTAATTTTAATAGTTATTACTTATTACAGTTCTGCCAGCTGTCCAAAGCTTTGCACTACAGGCATCTCTACAGCTGAGTAACTATGTATTTTAAATGAAGATATCACCAGTGGGAGACACATAAGGCTGGATGTATATTCAAAATTTGGCAACCAAAAGGGTAAAATGAAACCAAGCAGCATGAAATTAAATGCTATGATGAGGAATATGGTTGGTGAATTGTGCAGAACACAGCCAAATCGTTATATAGGATTTCCCACACCATCACACAGGAACTGTTAGAAAACTTTAGATCTGCATCTTCATCCTCTCCGCATCCCATGCAAAGGAAGAGAGCAAATATCATCACTGCTCCCTGGTGGCCTGACCAGCACGTTTGTTTCCCTGGGTAATGAAAAGCTCAGTCAGATATATAACATTAGAAAGCATTAAACAAGTCTCTATTAAATTTAGAAGATTTTTTTTTCATCTGAAAGGAAACAGAGTAGTTAATTGGCCCACAATTAAATAGAAATGCCATTAAAAAAAATCCTGAAACAGTTTGCCAGGCCCAGTTTCTGTTTGCATTTTATAGTGTCCTGAAAACCTAACTGTCATATCAAGACATAAACTGAGATTATTCTAAACACTATAAAAACATCTTTATGGATCAATTTATCCTGAGGGACCAAGAGCCTATGGCCAGCACATGCAGTTAAGTAAGAGCAGAAAGGTGGTATCCCCATTCCATCAAGAAACTTGAAAGGCCTGAGGGAGCAATGCAGATTCATAAGTGTAGGTTCAGAGGACGTGGTTATGAGTGTTTATTCTGACATTCTGAACAGTGTGGATCATACCAGTCCCCTGATTTAAAAAGAGTCTCAACTGAAATGCACCAAACTCCTGAGAAACTCTTAGTAATTTACATTATGGCAAAGTATTATGGCAATAATATAGGTGCCTTGTTTCATACTTGGACATCACTTTTCTGGGTAGTGATTTTAAGAAAAATAGAAGTGGAACAGAAGTATGGAAATGTGCCAGAAATGGAAAGCTGAATACTTACATGATATATCTGCCCCAAACTAATTTTTCATACTCCTGATTGTTTTCACAAGAGGGAGAAAACAATAAACAGCTCTAAAGTTCAGTCACTTCCTTTAAAAAAGCAGATTCAGTTTCAAGGTAACTTTTTTTTTTTTAAAAAGGAGTGGAGGTTTGTTCTTTAAAATGTTTTACAACTATGGGGAAAAGAAGGATTGTTGAGGAAAATCTACAAAATTCTAGGCTAAAATACTACTGCAGCCAATTTTAACTGGACTATTTGGAACTGAAATTTTTTCAGTGGAGTTTGATAATTTTTTTCCAGTTCAGAATAATTTCCTAAGTGTACAGGTTTTTTAAATATACTCTATTTGCATTTGTTGGTACGTGTGAATAAAACAACAGAGCAGATGTTGAAACCTCCTCGGGAGAGTTGTTCCAGTCCCACTATGCTTGAGCCAGAAAAACAGGTTCTGATTAGAGGGAATACAGGAGCTCCCCAAAGAGTTCTTAGAAGCATTCCTTGCTCACAGCATCACCTGCAACTTGGAGCTGTACCATGGCAAGGACATTTTCCCACTGCGCCGGCATGCCACTCTGCTTATTTCCATACAGAATCATGGATACATGTCACTATGTCCTTTACAATGTATTCACCTTTTTTTCCATATAAATTCAATCTGTATACCTTTCTAAAATTTCTCTTTTCCCCACCCTCCATTTGGCTGCTTCTTGCTCATCAGTCACTCTTCTCTAGATTCCCGGATGATATTTCCTCTTCTTATCAGAGCCATTTGCCCATCCTCATAATATTTATATCAGCTCACAGCTCACTCCATTTCAGCATCATATCCTTCATCTTTCTCACTAAGGACAGATTATTTTGAGAATGTGTGAATCCGTTAACTAATTTGGAAGTGAGGTCAATACTGAGAAAAGCTATATAATCCCTTTCCCAGCAATGGAGAGCACTTCTCCAGAGTTCCCAGCCTCTGCCACTGCACAGAGCAAGATACCAGCATGAGTAATGACACCCAAGTGTCCCATATAACATTAAAGGTCATCATCATCATCATCATTCCCTGAGGCTTACATTCAATTTTTTTTTCCCCTGAAGGATACTAGTGAAGTACCAGATTTCTCTGTGTGAGAGTAGCCTGCCTTCAACTTGGCTTTGAGGCCCAAAGCTTTGCTTCAGATCAAAGACCATGATATTAATAAAAAATTTCATCTGGCAAAAGCACAGATATCTTTTACGGTCACAAATGTAAAGGCTGCGAAGCACTTTAAATGTTAATTCTAACTGAAAATACCATTAAAAATTGAAACAATAAGTCTTGAAAATGTTACGAGTTTTGCATATGTTTAGCCAACATAACTACAAAAGCAAACTGTTTGAGAGATGTAAAACATTATTCTACTGAAAAGTGACTCTTTTAAGTGTGGCCCATTAACATTTAGAGTCAATTTCTTTCTAATGAAATAATGAAATTACTTCCTTAATAACTTCAAAGATTTCCATCTTCCCATTGCATCTGAGAGTAAAATTCTGTGCTTTCCATTTAATTTATTAGTATTTTCCAGAAGCCTGAAATGAAAGTAAAGCTCAACCTACACCCCAGTGTTTTCAAAGCATATTCCGACTGCTTCAGTAGGAGAACTTTTCAGTAGTATTATTGTGATACTTGGGAGGCTGTTTACTGTCAACACTTTTGTGGTGATTCCCATTTTATAAAATGGAAACCAGCCTCTGCACTGAAAAATCTGACCCATGTGATTGCGTTTGCACAGGGTGTTTGTGCAGCCATCAGCGAAGTCTCAATCTGCAAACAATCGTGCAGTGTTTGCCCCATGTCTGTTTTCAGGTTAACACAACTACAGATGGAAGATTTTTCCATCCTGCCTGGTGTCAGTATTTCTCTTTTAGTTTCCATGGTTGCATTATTGACTTTCAGCAAAGAGAAAACACATGGAGCTCACACACTTTACAAATACACCTGTTAAACTCTTTGGATACGACCTTGCGTGCTACAGTGCCAGTTAAAATAACTTTGCCAGAGACTTCCAGGAGGGATGACTTATCTAACAAAGCTTGCCTTGTGGCCCAAGAAGTAGGTTTTTCCACTGGTTTTCCTTTGGTACAAATGTTTACTAACATGCAAAATACAATGAGCATACTTAGAGATAGGCTGTCAAATTTCAACTATCCTGGGCAGAGGACCTCTTTCATTATAGTGTTTGTTTAGAAATTTGCCATACACTTGCCTGTAAGCACATGGTTTGTTTAAATACTCAGATGCTGGCACTTGTTTGTGGAACTCATTTTTAAACAGCAAATTCAGATCCCAGTGTCTAGGCAAAGGGGATTTGTTTCTAACCTCACTCCACGAAGTTTATGATTCATTAAGCTCTGGCCATGGTTTTTCTTGAGATCACAGACTGTCAATTTTTGTACGTGTCTCCATTTTGTATGCACGTATGGAATCCAGCTCCTAATATATCTGTTATCCAACTGAGACAAACGCGTGAGTCTAGAACACAGTGTATTGCTTTAGAGAACTTGAGTCAGACTCCTAATTTCAGAGTGAGTCATTTACATTTATCATCAAACAAAACTACACTGGGGTCAAAGTCTGCGGAGGATTTTGCAGTACACTGAGGATGGTGAGAAATGGTGAAGATGGTATAGAAAAAAAATAATGTATAGTTACCTCCCATTCAGATAGAAAGACTTTCTGCCCCACTCTGAAAGCCTGCTGGTAATAATTCAACTAAAGTAACACTCACCCTCCTCTGAGAGGAATGACAGCAGTAGATGGGGAAACGTTGCACCTTTAACTAAGTTAGCTCAGTACGGGTGCCCAGAAAGCTATGAAGTCAGAAGTCAGCAGGCCAAAATAATCAGGCTTGTACAGCTCCACACAGCACAAATGCTGCCTTTGAAACCAAAGCGCTGAGCTAAAGGCTGGCTGGACATGCTGCCATCCTGCTTTTTACTGCACTGTTGAATGGTATCCAATATTTTGGCTAGAGCTGGTCCTTTGACATCTGAATTACTCAAAAGCTGTGAGTTACAATTCCATTTAAGATCAGACAATCAGCACCTTATGGCATAAAACCCAGGCACCCCTTCTCATAGGACAAGGCCACATCAGAAGACCACTTACTGCTTTACATTCAAAACCTGGATAACCATCATCTTAAAATGTGTGCCTGCTCATGCTGTGTGTTACCAGTTTGTGCAGGTAAGGTATCTGTACCCTGCATGGGGCAGTCATTATCTTAGTGAACATGAGCCTCTTTCTTGGTGGAGAAAGTTTGCATTTTTAATGCATAATAGCAACTACCAGTGAGGATCTCCAGAAACATGGTGAGAACCAACTATCCTTAGCTACAACAATTCATCTGGCCTAAATCAGTGGAAACAAAGCAAAGAATCAAGCAGTAAGTAGGATCAGAATTACACAAAGCCTAAGAAAACTTCACATAGAACAGTCACTGAACTTCAGCTCAAGAGACATAAAAACAAATTATTGCTGATTTGTTGATTTTTTAAGAATATTTTTCCATATAGTATGAACAACCTGACAGAGTTTTGTTTGCTTAATAGTTTCCGTCATGTGAATCCCTTAATAATGCGTTCATCTTTGCCAAATATTAATTGTTGAGACTTGATTTATTTCTTTAATGGCACTATAAATGGTGAGATATTTCTTTCAATAAATTAGAAAGAAAATACTAACTTCACAATGCAGATTCATGTGTCCTCTTTCAGGTTTAAATGCTTATAACAACAAAAACTTCGCCATTTAAAAGAAAAAGTACCTTTGTAGTCTGTTTATTAGAAAAAGTTTGAAAGTATTATTTCCCTAATTTACAAGTTTAAAAAACAACAGGCAAGAATGATGAATCTATGTTGTTGGGTTTTTCATTAGGAAGATTAAAAACTGGTTTTGTGTTTATTTAATAAGCATGGTGGTAATACTGCAGCAATAAAATGTATATCCAGCCAATTTTTTGAGAACTTTTGCTACAATCTATTTTCTCTGGATTGTGTCAAGTAGGCTGCTTAGGCAATCTATGACTTTGAGTCTTGTTGCTCCTGTTTAAATTTATTGAAATCTGCCCATTCAACACGTCTCTAAAATAATTTCTAGATATGCTCAGAAAAAGCTTCTTAGCGGCTTGTAATAAATACTTAGAGAGCTGCCATGTGTTGGCTGTGTTTCTACGTTAGCAGCCCCTTCAGTGCACTTCATACTGAGAGCTGCTGAGGCACCCAGCACTGAAAGCAGGAGTGGAAGCAAAGCCCTTCTGCTGTTCCAAATCGGTCAGAGGCAGAGAGAGCAAGCGCTCTAATCTCAGTTGGAAGTAAGGGTAGGAAAAGGAACAATAGGAGGTTCAGAAGGAAAAATAAGAGAGGTAGAGTTGCTAACTTGGAATTTAAACTGAAGAGCATGAATATAGTTCTTCAATGTTTACTTAAATTGTCTTCTGTCAGTAATTTGTTCCCAAACCTTCTTTACAGCATATCTTCCCAAGCACACGTTGAGTACAGAATGATTAATGTCCTCAGTTGGTTTTTTTTTTAATCCTTAAGGCATTAGTAATTCGCTAAGTTTATTGCCTCTCCTCATTACCACCTCTGGGAAATGAGGTACCATTTTTGTCTTTCAAAGAGAACAGGAGATACAGGTGACCATTGCCAGAAATGTTTTCTCACCCAGCATTTCTAAGACTGGTGGGTGTCTGCAAGATGACAGAAGGTACAAGAAATGAATTCATTTTAGTGACTTCAGGAAACCTCTAGAAAGGAGGCCTTGGGATTCCTGATGCCTGCTTGGCAAGGAAAGAGAGTAACAGGAGGGCTCTGATGGGCAAGAGGCTGCTTCTACTCAGGGGGAGTGCAGGACCAGTGTCTGCAGCTGCAAAGGATCCACACTGCGGTTTGGAGAAGCCATTGGGAGCATATCTATGGCCTTAAAACATTGGAAGCAGCACAGTGAAAATCTTGCTTGAGATTTTCGTGCTCCAGCTGAGAGCTGAGTGCGTAACAGGGGATTACGGCTGCATTTCTTGCCATCAGGTATGAGTCAAGCAGATAGACTATTTTAGATTTCACTGTCCTCTCCCTCCCTTTGGTGGGAGAGTTTTTAGGGCTACTCAGGAGTGGAGTTGGGCTGCAGGTAGTGACCACACAAATCCATTCATCAAGGTCTGTGATGAAGTCAAGGAAGCAGCACTGGCAGCAAAACTGGTGCTGGGCTCTTGCTCTTGCTGCAGGGTGGGTACACTGGTCTCTGCTGTTGAGATCTGATGCTTATATGAGTAAAGAGTACACTTCAATTAGAGTAATTCAGTATTGAAAAATAACAAGAAAGCTTTAATAGCCCCTATACTTAAGTTTCGAACAATGTTGGGAGGGTAAGCTTTCTCTTAGGGTCAAGTTTTGCTTGAACTCCTTCAGAAATATCCAACTTTATTCCTAGTGAAAGGTAACAGGATCATGCTTTGATATGATACAGTCATTTATGTACCTCTGTTTCCTACAACCTAATGTTCACGATAAATAAACTCAAAATCTGTAAGAATTCTGCTTCAATACTTCCCTTTAAGGCCCATAATAACTCAACTGATTTTATTTTTTAAACATAAAAGTTAATCTATAGATTGTCTTTGAAGCTACATGCTCATTTGACCTACTAACTGCATTTTATGAACACTGCAAAATTTCAGTGATTTTTTTTTTTCTCTGAATATTGGTGCAGTCTAAAAACCAAGAGAACAGAGCCAGGTATTTGTCCACTTGCCTAATATTGAGAATATGAGTCATCCCATTGGCATGCCTGTTTGTTGTTGAAGTGGGGCCTATAGACATATGAGAGCATCATTTATTTAATGCATTTGTCACCAGAGGAAATTGCAGATCATTTGGACACGATCATTCATCTTTCCTCCAGATCCGTTCAAGAATGAAGGAACCTTTACCATCTAGTGAAGAGACCTTCAGACATTGCAATGGCTGAGCCATACCCAGATATGCATTTTGTAAACATTGATCAGAAAAATGCAGCTAAGCAGGTGAGGAGCAGGCAACCTGCAGAGATGGCGAGAATGTGTGTGAACCTTCTTAATGTTTCATTTGTGTCTATTGAATCATCTAAAGCCAGCGCAGCATCTGGCATTCAAATCCCAACAGGCAGTTTTCTGTTGCTTCACTAATCACCACAAAAAGAAAAAAGTTTACCTTTACACAGGTGTGTGAAAATTTTGGTGAAGTGCTACTTACCACCTTTTAATAGAAAGCAACAGGGAAAAAACTGATTGCACGTTCTCTATTTTTTCACAAACTGATTACTGAGCCCCCTTTCTGATCTATGGCTGTGTAAGTCAATGCATTTCTGTGTTGTTATTCCCAGCTAAAACCATTTGTAGTGCAATTAAGAGAAGGTAAGAAAAAAGACCAGAAGGTTTGAAAGAAGAGTCAGGGGGTGCTGCATGAGCTTCCCACCTCCTGAGTCATTCTGCTGTCTCTCCCAGTGGGTATCATGCTTCTAAAAAAATAATGAAAGGAATATTTTTTCTCTCTCATACAATATGGAATGAAGTTTCAAAATTAAAATTTCATTCTTATATATATGAAACAATTCACAAAACATATGTGTTTCATATGGTATATGCAGCAGTGCAAAACCATGTTTAGTCACAGACAAGTCCTCCATTCTGTCTTCCATCAGGGAGAGGCTGTTTTGGGAGATGAGGGAGGGGAGAATCCTATAAATCTCCTATGCATCACAGAAAAAAAAATGACGAATTTAGGAAGCAAAGAGAGCTTCACACTGAAAATGGTATAAAGAAGCAACAGTACATCTCTGCATCAAAATTGTGCAATCCTAGGGATGCAGTTGTGTGCTTTAAAACCCACTTCAATTTGTATTCTGAATACAGCACCAATATAGCCTCCAGTAGAAAAAGAAAGCACTTGTGGATGACCACCTTATAACAACAGCAACAAATCACCACAATTAAGATGAAAAACACAAACTCAAAAGTAATTCCTATTACAAACATGCAAGCTTCAAAAAAAATAGGACCAGAAAGCTCCAAAGAGCAACATCATTTTTCATTATTGTGCTAAGACCCAATTAAATGCTATGAAAAATCCATGCAGTGGCAAAGATGGCTATTATTTCCTCTCCTCTTGCTTTATTAATATTAATTGAAAACTAGGTGTGGCACCTCAAGAGAAGAATCTTGGTAAAAACCAGCTAGAATTTGTTGGTTTGTGGCATTCTAATTAAATATGATGTTGTCTTACCTGATTAGAAGAGAATTAAAAATCATAGCATGAGAAATATCCATACACTTGTAGATAGATGATGAGAGGCTCCTTCTACTGCAGGTACAGGTTCCTGGGCAAAGAAGCTTGTAAACTCTTGATTTCACTGAAATGAAAAAGGAAAGAAATAAAGGACCTCCCCATAAAAGCAACAAAGGAACCTCTGCAGTATTCTGTAGTCTCTTCGCCTGCTTCCTGTTCTGAGATTCACTCCTTGAATCCCAGCATCGATCAGAAAATTGGTTGTGGGGGAAAAAAAGGGAGGGGGGAGAGCGGAGAGGGAGGAAACGAAGCGGCGGCGGATTCCGTGCTGGCTCCACCTCCTGGCAGGACCGAGCCCGCACTCCCTGCCCGCACAGCTTGAGCACCGCGTTACCCTCCAGCACACGGCTTTAAACATCGCAACGCTGAGCGCTGCTTACCAGTTCTTCAAAGCTGGCTTGACGTTGAAACTACAAAACAGGATTTTTTAATTTTTCTTTTTCAGTGAGGTAAGTATTTGATACATCAGTATACACGTAATTGCAGAAAACTCAAGGTTCTGCCTGGTATCTTTATTTTACTATGTACTAGTACATGTTCTATTTAGAAATAAAGAAATCATTCTTTAGGAAGAACGCTTTACTACAGAATAGTAGAAAATAAGTGTGCAGGGGTTTTTTTCCCCCTCTGGCTTTCAATCAATATATAAACGTCATTTGTGTTTTGCCGGAACAATAATTAAAGGGGAAAAAAAGTTGTTAAGTAAGATAGAAGGAATGGATGCTTGGATGTAGCCAGGACTATTATGTTATTGCTCAATAAAGAGTTTTTAGGGTGATAGGTTTACTTTCTTTAATCCAAGGCTTATTGCATTTTATAGCATCTTAGAACTGATCTTTGGCATTCTGGGTACTGTTAGTTGTAAAAGACGAATATACAAGTTGACTGCATCACCCCAGTTGTCTCTAGCCACAATTCCCATAATAGCAGTGTTGGATTTAGTGTTACTAAAGGATACCTTATACTGGAATGCTGTGTGGCTGGCTGTTTCTACTTTTATCTTCTATTTCTATCACGTACACCTGCTCTGTCACATCACACAGCTAGCAGCCACCTGCATGTGGGGTTGGCTCAGCAATTCTCAGCTGTGGAGGAAAATTTAATCGTAACAAAACGTGGGGCCTGGAGGAGGAAAAAGTGCAGAGTTAACTAGGAATGGATCTAGATGAAAACCGTGGAATTTATAATTAGGATCCATGATCTAACTCATCACAAACATCAGTGTGTCAACACTAGGGAGTAGCTGAAGAGACAGTCCATTTGAGTAATGACAGAAATTTGTGTCAGCTTAAACCATTCATCCTGGTTATCCCAAAGCCTTGGAGTGTCCCAAGAAAATGATCCATTTTCATGCTTTTTCAAGCCCTACAATGGCATCTTGGACCCTTTGTCCCTTTGAAAGGACTCCAAAATACTAAAATAGTGCAAGCAGTGAGAACAGTAGGTCAATACACCTATTGTGTGAGCATGGACTGGGCATCTTAGAAATCCTATTGTCACCAAAAAAATGCTCTCTAGTTCAACTTTGAGGAATTTTCCCGTAAAACCCGGCTTTACAGAGAAGTGCCCCGGCTGGTGAGGGTTTCCCTGCGGAGGTGTCACCGCAGCGGGCGCTGTCCGCGGTGCTGGAGCGGGGCACGCAGCACTTGGGGTAAATATGGAAATACATTGTGAATGCAGGTAGGCCTGCTTGAGACCGAAAATGCTGGTACTCTAAAGCCCGATTCTAAAGTCACTTCTTGAATGTATCTTTTGCAAAATTATAATTTCATTCGAGTCTGTTTGAATTAAAGTTTTGAATATTAATTCAGCTTCATAAACTAAACAATAACTCCTATGTTATCTAAGAAAAAATACATATAATTTGCATAAATAAAATCTGTAATATTAAAAGTGAAATAAAATTTACAAGAAATTTGGAGATTATATGAATCTTTATTACTAATAATAGTACTAATATGTAATTCTTTGCAGTAGAGTAGCAATTTAGTTAAAGGTGTACTGGTAATAAACATGCATTTCAGCTGCATTATAAAAATTATACACAAAATCAGAGAAGCTTTTATTCTGTAATCTTAGTCCTTGTACTCCTCACTTCTATCATCTGTAGGTATATGGCAATTATATCTTAGTGGTAAAGCTCATTGGCAAAGTGGCATTTGATTTTCTGTATCTTCAGTGAAGAGTACAATTGAAACGAGATATGCTAGATCTCACATATACCACAATAAAGTGCCACAATAAATAAAAGACAATAGACTTCACTGCTGAGATCCTCAGGAGTTTTCTAAATTTTTATTTTCCTATAAAAACTGAATTTTTCAGTGGCACAAAATTTCAAAAAGTTACATGTCTGTGAGAAAGTAGAGTTTCTCTATGAAAATTCCAGAAGAGATCCAGAGAGATCCTAGCAAATCTCTCAGAGCTGATTCAAAATTTCCTAAAGCTCTCCAACACCTACAAACATGGATAACTCATGGCCTTATTAATAATTTTAATAGTAATTATAGGAATTCCATAGGAATGAAAACAAGCATCCATTGAACAAATCTCATTTTCTGATTTTTTTATTGTAAAACTAGGATAGCTTGGGGATTCTTTCTGCTTATTCAACCATGCTGATAGAGCTTGTTTCTACCAGAAATTTCTCTTTGCCTCTTAGAGCATGGCTAACAGTCATCTGCATAAAAAATAACCACTCTATTAAATCATGCAAAAACTTTTGCCCAGAAGAGATGGAGCAAAAGGTCAAACTCCAGTTTCCACAGTGCATACGATGTTGAGCTTAAGGAGCAATGCTTGGAGCTGTTCTGGCCAACAGACACTTATCTACACCTGTTGTTCACATGTCTCAAAGAAATAGCTGTTTCCTGTATTTAGAACCCTTTATTTTCCTTTTAATCTTTTTTTAAAATCCACAAATATCTTAACTCTCAAACTATAGACTTAAATCTGTAAATTGCTTAGACAGGTCTGCAGATTGAACAGTGGTTAATTGATGTGTCATCATTTTAAAAGACATAAATCAATCTCAATCTAAAGTTATTAGCCTTTGTTTAGTTCTGAGGAAATCCTAATGGCTATTATTCTTGCCTTTAACATCTGAGAGTCACCTTTGCAAATTACTCATCGAAGTGAAACTGGACTTTAAGGATATTCTAAATATGAAGTATATTCTCTTGCCAGTCCCAGTTACTTTTAGAGAAACTGCTTTGGTGACTACTAATCATTAGCAATCTTTGAATTTTTTACATTTCTTTCAGATCTACAATCTTTGCATCCGTGGTGTATTAGTGCAGGCTGCCAGATTTTACCTATGCCTGAAAAAAAAAACCAAACAACTTCGGAATTGAAAAGTTTTCTGAATATTTTTCTACATGATGAAAACTGTTTGGTCTTGGTCGCTACTTTTGAAGAAGGGACTATTTTATATCACATTTATAATATTTTCAAACTTTGAAGCCAGAAATTTCTTCCTGAGGCTAACACTGAAGTCCCTTTTAATAATCAATGGTGGATACAGATTTGAAAAGGAATAAGTGTGATGGTTTTTAAAGAACATATCACTTGCATCTTTGCTCTCTGTGACATTGTATGCCTATCGTAGAACAATAAAAGCTTTAACCTGTGCTTACTTTACAATTCAGTGCAGCAAACAGTTTACATATTCTGTTACCTTATCATTCTTGGCCAAAAGCAGACCAAGGTACAATTATTTTTCTTTAATGTGCTAGAGTAAATTGTTTGAAATGTTTTGTCATCTCTCTCAGTGTAATATATTTTCATAGTTTAGTTATAAAAGTACTATTTTTATTGCAGATGACTTCTACATGTACTATGAGATGCAGAGAAACTTTCTAAAGCAAAATCACCTTGGCAAGCGTATGTTATTAAACAGAGCAATTATTCTAGGCATTCCAGCTTTTAAAGACTAGCAAATAAATAAATCATAACTTGAGGTTTGCTTAACAAAACCTCCTCTCTTTCCAAGTGATGATTACCCTTCATCTGACCAATTAAACCACATGACTCAGTAGCAATAAATGGAATGAAAACATATGAATGCAATCTCTCTGTTTATAGGTGTCCTGGGAGAACATTATTAGATTTTGTTACTAGCTCTGAGAGCACACTAGTGCACTTGTTGCCGAGGTATCATTTAATTCATTTCTCCACCTCTTAAAATCTGCCTACCTTAAATTGTATTTGTTCACTCTGAAATCGATTGCTTTCATTTCATCTTTGTTTATTGGTCTCGTTGTATATGTGTTAGATCCTTTTGAACGTGGTCCATGTCCTGTGAACATATGGTGCTTGAAATAATACCTTCCTAGTCCTGGCTGGCCTCTTTGGACATAACAAAAGGAATAACAAAATATGTCTTCACTCCTGATCTCTACATCTTTGTTGACTCACAAAATTAAATTATACTATAACCCCTTCTGATAGCTCCATGTCATAGGAGAGGAACTGAGACTCATACATACATTAAGTTCTGGAAGTTACACAAGAAGATTGCAAGCCTTAGATATTGAACCCTTATTATCTGAGTCACTGCCTGTTCCCTGTTCTAACTTTTATTACTTACATAAGTATCTAGTATTTTTCAGAATCCTCCTAAACTGATTGCCTGAATCTCTGTAAGTTCTTGAGGTGCATGTCATGCAAAAAACTTATTTCCTAATAAATTACTTGCCTTCTATGATTCTCCTGTGTTGTGATGAAATAGGCAAAAAATTTTAAAAAAACCTTATCAAGCAAGATTAACAAGATTAGAAGAAATATTGCTTCTAGCACTCAGAAATTCATAACCTCCTTGTGCAGTGGCAGCAGATGCAGTGCCTGCTACATGCTAGAGGTTAGAAACATCTCAAACATATTATGGTGGGAAAGTTACATCTTTCCAGTTAACCAAATCTCTCACTAAGTAGTGAATAATGCCAAGTGAAGTTGGCTGTGAAGCTCTGAACACCAGTAGTGATGCAGTCAGTCCCACCTCTACCTTGAGGATCACCAGAGTAAAAAAAAATTATTTTATTGATCAGTTATTTTAGTATTGTCTGCTGGTAATTATCTTGAGCTCAGATGTCAGTTTAATACAATGACTTTATTTCTTCAAAATGTAGATACACAAGTCCTACTCTTTCTAAATATATGAACAGAGTGTGTGCATTTATAAAGTGAACATGTAAGATATCTCTAAGCTGTGTTTGTTGTGTACATTTTGTTCAGTTAATGATAAATTTATGATTGTGACTGTAGTTCATCTGAATGACAGGAAAGTTGTAACCTGAGGTCAATATTTTGAAAGCACTTAGGCATATATGGAAGGTGGTTGGGGTGTTTTATGCTTTGTGACTTATTTTTAGTTAATTTGTAATGAATGACTGAGTCCATTTGTGTATGGCCTTGTTATTGGTTCTTCTACATGAGTTGGAGGGGTCTGACTATCATTTAATAATATAATGTTAAAATAATTTTGTTATTATTAAAATCTATTACCACTAAAGTACAGATTGCTGATCATATATCTTTATTATGATGTTAGGAATAATTTAAAGGAGTTAAGCTTTTCAGATAGTATGCTCTATGGCCTGTTAAAATAGATTCTCAGGTAAAAGTTCAGATTATTAATTGAAAAGCCACTATGTCAGGTCCATGGCTTGTAAATATGCATAAGTAGCTGGTAAAAAAAATTATTAAAAGCGCAGTTCGGTTTTTTTTTTTGTTTTTTTATTTGGCAGACTAGGGATAAAAGGAGGGAAAAAAAGAGAGAAACTAAAGAGATTTAAACACTTATATCACCAGCATTGAACTTGAATTAAGGTCACATTGATTACACTTAGCTAAATACTGCAATTTTGATCACTTTCAAAAGATAATATTGGTAAGCAGTTGAAGGAATAGTTATAATATCAGGTTTTGTATCTTGGTGCCATTGAGTACATGTTAGTGCTCACAGAAGTGCCTGAGAATTACTAAGGAGAGTTGTTGTCCAAAAAAATTTGTATTAATCAAATAAAATATTTGATGTTAAAACAAGTTGATGACAGCATTGCTGAAAACTTACATGCGAGCTATGTACATGGCTTGCTCTTATGAAACCCCATACAAGGGTTCACATTTAACAATTCAAAATTATTTTTCTCTTTGGAGCTAAGATATTTTAACATTTGTACTTCAGCCATTTAGTTAAAAGTGACTGGATAGCTTTGCATTTATTCAGTCTTCACTGAGAGCAAAACTGCACCTAGGGCAAGATTCCCAGACAGATTATTTAGAAATGTCAGGGCTTTTCAAGTTATATTTTAAAATGTAATTTCTGAGTTGAACTTTCAGTGATGATTCATTAAAAGTTGTAATCCTAATTTAAATTGAAGCAAGTGTCAGGTTGGAATTGCTATAAATTACTTTTGTCAAAGCAGCCTATTTGTTGTTGTCCTTTGAATGACTACTTCTGATTTTCAGATCTGGCCATGGGATCTAGTGAGGGCAGAGGAAAGGAGAGAGGTTTTGTATATATACTGTGTATCACATATGTACATTTTATATGGAGGGGTTTTACAATGAAATTTTCATATTTAAAAATTCAGGGCTTTGGGGGGAGTTGTTCCACATGGATAGTTTGGGCCATTTATTTGCGCCCAGTTGTTCCACTGGTAGTTTTAAAGTTCTTCAGCACATGATTCAAAGTCAGTACATGATTAAAGAATATAGGCCGTACATGAGCTCTGATCTGGGCTGGTTAGCCTGGAGAGATGACCCAGAGGGATCTTGTCAATACACACAATATCTTAAGGACAAATGTCAAGAACTGAGACCAGACTCCTTCCAGTGGTGCCCAGTGATAGAACAAGGTACAGTGGACACAAAGTGAAACACAAGAAGTTCCATCTGAACATGAGGAGGAACTTCTTTACTTTGAGTGTGACAGAGTGCCCTTCTGTGGTTCTGTAAATGAATATTTACCATGACTTTGTGTGGCATGAGCATTTTTACAAACAAAACTTAGATTTTCTGGATTTGACTTTTAGTGTGGAGATTGGTAATTGACCTGTTTATAGAAGTGACATAACATTTCTGTAATAGAACACCTTCACGTATGAGCAGCTGTTTTGGTATAGACGAATGCAGTAAGTGTAGTCATTGTGCCAGCTGGCATATCATAGAAATTGCAATAAACATAAGGACACTAACACAAAAAAGCAGGACTGGGGGTTCTCTAGTAATTTGGCATTAATTACTAACCGTCTTGTGGAACATTAGTTCGCAAGACTACACTCTTATAAAACTTAACGGGGAATCAAATCTCTGAACCAGCTCAGGTTCAAAACAGTTTTTAATATACCCATTTCTGTTGTAATTACACAGCTAGTGTTAAGGACTATGCTTCTTATTTTTTAACAAAGTTCAAATAGTTTGTTATTTAGGTTCAAATTTCTTCATTTTTCCAGGAGATACAGATTCAACATGTATTACTCCCCTTTAACTCTGATGTTACTAGATGATTATTACCTTTGGACGATCACATATAGAGTTTCTAAAGAAAACTTCCAAAGATCCCTAAGAATTTTTTTTAATATTAAAAATTATAAATAAAGGAAATGCAGCATGTAAGCAAATGAAAGTCCTATTCAAGGACTGGTTTGATTGTCAAAACATGATGTGTTTGACAAAAAGTTGCTAAGCAATTTAAAATGCAGACACCAGCTTCTCATCATTTGTGGGTTTGCTAAATTAACATAATATCATGAAAGCAAAATTTATGCTGTAGAGACAATGAATACTGTTTAATTAAAAATATTTTCCTTCTTAACTTCTGGAAATTTATACTATTAATATAAAAGGGAGAAATTTTGTTTTACACTTTTTTTTCTTTTTTTTTTTTTTAATAGGACTGTGGTATATGTTCCCATTCACAAAGTCTCTTTAAAGAAAACAGTAGGACTTGTGTGAACAGTATGATCAGGAGTGTTCCTGTGGGCCTCAGGTTTACAAAATCCAAACATTTTGAAGGTGAGGGTACATCTCTTTCGCTGAGTATACAGAGATTATTCTTTGCATACAGAATATATACTTCCCCTGAAAATGTATTTCTGTTTCCTGCTGCCAGATTCAGGAATTAGGTGTTTATATCTGTCAAGCACACAGCAAGTGTACCTAAAACTGAAAGAACTACTCACAAATTGACACAAATGTTTTAGGATAAATGAAAAGGGGATATCTTCAATAGGAGGGATATAGGACATGAGTTGTAGGCCATTATCACCACTCCTACTGCTTTATGCAGTTGTGACTTGGTTCCATCAGGGTGGATATGTGCTGGGGCTCTTGCTTCCAAACCAAGTGTGTGACCAGGGGATAGAGAATGGAGCTCTTTCTAAGCTCTGCAGAAGAGGCATTTAAAGGAACTACAGGAACAACAACAAAGCAGGATATTAATTGCTTCTTATACTCATTTATCCTTGTTTTGCGGAATCATGTTTGTCTCTTAAATCCCACATGACTGAACAAACGTGGTAGCTTGATTTTCAATTAGGTGGGATCCGTAGTAGCCTCTGCCCCAAGGCTGTGAGTCAATATATTGCACACACTTGCTGACACTGCTCAGACACAACACTCCTCAAACTGCCAGGCAGGAAAACACAATATGCTGCCTGAAGGACATTATTCACTCAATGCTGCTGCCCCTGGAGCAGGCGGGGCTGGAGCCACTGCTCCAATAATTCTTCCCTGGATGGCCGGAGGAATCCTAAGTGAGCAGATGCAAGGAATCCTATCCAAGGGAAAGACTTTGAGATTTGCTTTTTACGTAAGCATAGTACATTTTACACACTTGAAAGACATGAAAATGGTGCCAAAAATTCATGGTAGTATTTAATGAATAGTAAAGTACCAAGATAATCAGCAAGTCTCTGCATACACCATTTAGGGAGGCAGGCAGTGTCTGTACTCTGTTATTTACACATTCATCCCTTCCCATGCATTTTAAAGGAAACAGCACATGTAAAACCAAATGCTCTGTTCAACTGTTTTAAAATGCAATTATTTTAAGCAGACGGTATTTCGAAGGGCTATTCAGAAATCAGCGTGGCTCTGTGCTGGGGCAGAGCGGGGCTCGGGCCGGGAGCCGCGCTCGGCCCGCGCCCGGGATCGCCACCAGTAGGTGGAGCTGCCACGTCAGGTGCTGCGGGCTCGTCACTGCGCCCCTGCATCCCCTGCATCCCCGCATCCCCGCATCCCCGCATCCCAGCCCGGCCCCCTCCGCACAATAAGCTGTTTGCTCCTACATGGTGGGTACCGTGCAGGCACCGAGAGCAGGAAGCGGAGGCAGAAGCAGAGAGGATTCTGGAAAGGTCGCTGTGTTTTCCACCGAGAATACAGAAATTACAATCAATTAGTAAGGCTTTGTGGATGGAAATCTGGATGGCTTCAGGAGGAGACATATATCACATTATTTTTGGATGCTGGGCTTTGCAGTGATTTTTCGTTCTCTTTCAATCAGGTAAGCTGGCAAAACATTTAATTTTACCCATAATCAATCATGGCAACGTGATCTTTTCCACATTTGGAATTGGATTTTTCCCTCTGGTTTGCTGTTAAGGTAGAGTGAAAGATGGAACAGAGAATTCAAAGCCATTTTGTACTGACTGATTGTGATGATGGTGTGATTTTTTTTTCTTTTTAACCTCGTTAAATCTGGTATCTGGTCTCTTACTCTTAATATGATATTGTAACGCAGTAGTCTTCTTCACAAAATCAGATCGTTTTATAATCAAGGTATGCAACAATAATTCCAAGCATTTTATAGAAGTGACCTTGTTTCCTAGGAAGAAAATTCTGATGATATTGAGATACAGGAAGAGCAGGTCTCATAAAATTGTGAGCATCTCAGATTCTGATGATTCAGGGATAAAATCTATATTGTTTGTTACTGTTGTTTTATATATATATATATATATGTGTGTGTGTGTGTGTGTGTGTGTGTGTGTGTGTGGTATTTGAAGAAATCCCCTTACTAGCTGAATTTTGTAAAGACTATATAAGAAAACATTTTCTTTCTGTGCCATTTTTTGCATGGTTGTGTGTAGGTAGGAGAGAATGGACTCACAGACAGCGGTCCACACCAAATATGTAGTCCACGTTTTGTCTGTAACATTACTGTCAGCCTTAATATATGCTTCTTAATAGGACTGTTTGAAAAAATCAACATAAGAATTATTCTATTTCTTCATTTCATTGTCTACTCATCTGTTGTCTCATTCATTATCAAAAATAATTAAAGTTGTCAGTTATTAAAGATAAAAGGAAAATACCTACTGAAGATCACTTTGATATGTGAATTCTTTTTTTCACTAGTGGTTCTATAGACACACATAGGCATTAGAGGTACATGTGTTATGTTAGTATTGATTTGGAAATTATTCCGAAAGAAAACAGTAGAAATTTTAAAAATGTCCAAAAAAGCCCATACAGCAGAATAAAGAGCCCACAGTTTACAAATCACCACCTCAGTCCATATATAAAATAAAAGTAGGATCTTGGGTGATATTCAGAGTAGCAAACAAGGCCTGTACCTGAAGTAATGATGTGAAAGAAAGAAGTTTTAAATTTGTATTCTTTATGGTGCCTGTGGTATCTTTGTTTAACTCCAAGATAAATAATCCGTGATAATGATGCTGGTTTTAGACACATATCATGTTTGTGCTTTCATAACTGAATTTTCAAGAAAACAGTTTCAGAAGGGACTTTTTAACTCTAACAGTTTAATATTTGATATTTGCTCTCTTGCACATCTCCATTTTGGGGTGGAAGATTGTTAAAGACAGGAATGTGAGCTGCTGCAGTAATTTGAAGCTTCGTAGCACCTGTTAAACAGATACATTGTTTATTAGGCCTTGGTATTTACTGAAATTATGCTTGTGTCATCAGTTTACAATATTTCCCTCTAATGAGCAGATGTTAGGACCCTATACTGATTTTCTGAGCTGTGCCAATCAAGCTCAGTATTGCAAAATTCTGTATAAGTAATACTAGATGAAAGACGATCTGACATTTTCAGTGAAGAACATGAAACAATTCCCCTGTGCTCTCTAAGATTGTCAGAGTGGTAGTTTGGTCATTTCCTTTTATTATCAGGTAACCTGGAGTGAGAACTATCAAGGGAAAGAAGAGAGCATGAAAAATAGGGTGGGTTTAATCAATATGCTGGCGACACTTTTTGTGTTTTCACCTCTTTTTCTTCACAGATAGCATTAGATGGGTTAACTTTTACCTGATGAAGATTAGGCATGGAGAGAAATTTGTTTGCCCTCAAAAGTGAAAGGATTTTTGAAGAAAAAAGGATAGTGATGTAAGATGGAACTTTCTGACTGCTGATGTCCATTTCCTTTTGCTGCTCCCATCTCAGCCCAGTGCAATTTGTTGTGTGCATTCTATGTACTAATGACATTACTGGAGTCCCACAACTTTTGATGAATCAGTGAACAGCAGATACTAAAAGAGTTCTAGGTACAAGGCAAGCAAGTTGTGACCTTGTTCTCCAAACTACAAATCTTGGCCCCTTTTACCTATATGCTTTTCTTGCCATAAGGTGACAAAGGAAAAGAATTTTGAACTCTGCTTCAGTTAAACCTAAGGAGAACAAATGCATGTTTCTGATATTTTGTACTTTATTTGTATATTTTCTGAATTCTGAAAATGGTTATTGAAAATATGTTTCAGAAAGTTACATTTACTCTGTTCTTAATCACAAAATTCTATTTAGATGTTAGAAATTCAACTTTCAAAATTCTAGTTAGCTTATTTTCCACTTAGTATAACTCCTCTGTTTAGTTTTTTTACCTGACAGGTGTTAATCAGTAATATATACTGTTGCCATTTGCAGGATATATTGGTTTTTTTCATCCTCACTCAAATAAATAAAAGGTTTAAAGCATCATAGTAAAATTGATACCTACTAGTTCAGGCTGCTTACAGAATACTTGTACATGCTCTGAGCTGTGGTGTCAATCAGTCCATCAAAGCAACAATAGAAATCACCTGTAGGAACAAGGTGTCCTGTTAATTGGAAACCTGATATTATTCATTACATCTACTCTGATTAAAAGCTGTAAAGCACCTTGCAATGGCAGGTCTGGTTTGACATTGACCAGTAGGACTCCCATAGGACCTTGATGCTGGACCTTGGTACTGGAGCTGGTATCATACAAACTGTACATCTGCTTTCATCAATATTTTCCTTATGGACAGCTGGAATCTCTAGTATATTCCTGTGACATTGTTATTGCTTGACTTTCCTTGCCTTATGATGAGGTAAAGCAGAGGGAATAGGGATAAGAGCAGCTCAGGCAGGGACTGTGATACTTGAAAATATAAATATAGAGTAGGAACAGCATATGCTCTTGAGTAACTGTAATGTGTGTGTACTACCACTGTAATCCTAAACAGGAGTGAGCAAGTTAAATTCTAGGTCACAAAAGTATCTAGTTTCTCATTTTTTCATTACCCAACCCCAAACTGTTTCTTCCCAGTATGAACAAACAAACAAACAAACACAACAAACCAACTAACAGCAGCAAAAAAAAAACCCCTTAAGATCTGAATCTCAAACAAAAAGTACCAGGTAATCCACCTCAAAATGGTGATTTCAAATTATTGCTAAACTTTGATGTGGTTCCCAGTCTTGGTAATGTCTTCTTACAAAAAATTACTGTTCACTTACTCTATCAAATAAGACAGATCACAGAATGTGTTTTACACTAAAAAATACGACTAAAAATATTAAATTTTAATTAAAGAGCTTTAGCGCTTATGATGTTCTTTCACGTGTAAAAGCTTCAGGAAAAGGCTATTTATGATCAGATTGTTTGTCTAGATATTAATTCTTTATTGCTATTGATCTTTTTTTGACTGAGTAGTTTTACGTAGGTAAGTGTAATCATAGAGCTACCATGTGCACAGGTCCCTTTTTTAACCTGGAATTGTTTTTCCTGCTACTTCTTTGGGTCAGCCTTCTGGATGTCGTATACCCTTAACAAATGCTCACATTTTGAATATGTTTGTGCTGAATGCATAGTTCATATGCACGGGCCTGGCACATCTCAGACGTGCCAGTTGCATACATGCTGTAGCTGCTCAGCGTGTACAGATCAGCTGAAGAGCACACACAGCCAACTCCCTGCCCGTGAGGAGCATCAGGCACACCCTCCTATTTCTTTACAAGATTTCCTGAATGAAGGTAATGAGGCACACTGGTAAATGTGAGAGGATATCACAGAGTCCAGTAAGGAAAATGGCTGGGATGAGCATCAGCACTACTGGCTCTGTGATCCCCTTTGCCATACCCATTATAAACACATAACAGGAAGGTCTTGGGATAAGTACACACTGCAGGCAATTTCCATTTATGGATTATTTATGCTTAAATTAGATGTTGCTTATTTAGTTATAAGGCCCTCCTTTCCAATATGAGAGAGGATCAGTGTTTATGGCCTTGTAGCATAATTTGTTTTAAGAACAATGTGAAGCAAGACACTTCCTTTCTCTGCTTAACCATAAAATATTATGTATTATTGTATAGGATTCTAGGAACACAAGTTTGTGTTCAAAATCACTACAGAGATGCAGATGAAGAAGTAAATGAGGAAAGGAAATGTTCGCAGGAAAATTAGTTCCTTTTATGTGGGAAACATAGCACTATGTGGCCTATATTAATTGAGAAAAAGTCTGACACCATTTCTCATAAATTATGTCTTTTCTCTGTCTGGTAGTCCTGGAATAGAAACAGGAATTTTCTGAGACCATGTAGCCTGACTTTAGGCCCACATGTCCCAATTTCTTGCCTGCCTAGGTTTGCATATCTTGAAAACTCTGTCCTTTCTTAGGCATTATTGAACTATCTTTTAATGTTTGGACACACTGAGGAATTCCAAATTTGTGTTGGTTAAAAATATACTCATAGGAACCTACATTTCTTGATTCACTTTTAAATATGTTCAAATACAAAGTTTTCAGATGTTAAATGAATGTGCTTTCTTAACAAACAACCCTCATTGCCTTCTCAAAAGCCAGTCAGAGAGGACAACCATGTAACTGTACCAAGACTCTGATACAAGATTATTTTTATCCCTTTTTATTAATATTTGAAATATACGTGTGACAGTCTTGGAAACCTGAATGTGAATTCATCTGCAGGATTTTTTTCTCAGATGCAATTAACATGATACCAGCTTGATTTCTTTGAGCACAGAAATTTCTCCACAGTTATTACTATCAAGAACATTTACTTTTGAGTGCATATGTTCTTGTGCAGTGGTTAAATAGCAAGGATCAAACTGGTAGACTACAAAATTAAGATTAAGTCATAGGAATGAAGAATCCCTATTCATTTTAGCAAAGTTAACCTAAGTCTACAGTGACATTCAGGGATAGGCAGGTAGAAAATTATTCTTATTTTCAGCAGATATTTGAGTGTATTATTATTCAAAACTTGTTTATGACAGATGAAAGCAAAAGGACTAGGCTTTACTTTAAGAAAGGTGATCAGTAATGTTATTTTTATGTCTGAGTGGTGAAACTTGATGACAGAAATAAGTAGGCAATTTCAAAAGGGCCCAAGAGTCCAAGGTCAGATTGAACTGAAGGAGGGCAATCCTAATGTTTACTGTCATTTAGATGAAATGTCTAAAGAAAAGCCTGTCACTAATATTTAAAGCCAAAATTCTCGCATGAAGAAATCTGACCTGAGACAGAAGTTCTGACCAAAATCAATATAAATAAAATTCAACCTGTATTATGAAGGCATTTCTTACCTACTGAGTGAAGCTGTAACTGAGCATTAAAGGACTCTTCCTGGAAGGATTTTGCTAACCCCAGTTTAAGTTACTTGCCATGTATTTCCTACATATCAATTTATTTTAGTTAGTATTATAATAGGTCGAATACTAGAATTCTAGTAGCTGCTACAGCACTAGCTGTCATTCCATAGCACCTATCACTTAAAGTTCAAGGCCTCTAATTAGTACTTCTGTCAATAAACTGAAATTTCAGCAATATAAGAGATAACTTTTAGAGAGATGGTAGAAATTGTAACTCATAGGCTTTACACATTTAGGTTTATTACATGCAGGCAGAGACTAGATCTAAGTCATGCTTCCATACTCCACTTGGAAAACATTCCAGAATTAAGGCTCAATTATGTTTTATTAGGCAGTTCCATGATGCCTGAATAAACGCCTTGGAGAAATCCGTGTACATTTTTCAAATGATGTGCTAAACCTTGGGTATAAAGCACTCTATTTTCATGTTGACTTTATGTGCGTTTTCTTCCTTGTGTAGTAACAATCACATTCAGCCAACGACTCTGTGTAAGCCTCTCAAACAGAAGTTCCAATTTTTCCCTTTTGGTTTCCTAGACAACTGTCAGATTCTAAATACAGTCCATTAATCTTGTGTTATATGAAGTTTATTCTTTCATATTTTGTATTGACTAGTTTCTGCAGCATAGTAAGACTAGGAAATTAAGAGTTTTAGTTGCATGGTTCTTAATGATTCAGTTAATCTTCCAAGTTTATGTTGTTTCTTTTCTCTTAAGTTCATAACCCATATTTTGTGTTGCAAGTGCATTTTTGTAAGTTTCCTAGAAAAATTTTGAAAGGAGTACTACATTACAAACAGACCTTTCTATTTCTTTTACACAGCAAAATCAATACTGTGATGCTCGCTGATGCTCACTGATGCTCACTGATGCTCACTGATGTTTTATTGTAACATCTTTAACACCTTTCCTCTGGATACTGTTGTATATACCAGTGTTTTACTTGTCAGCTCAAGTTTAAATTTTGAATACACAAAGAGTTAGGAATTAGTTAATTTGGACAATTAATTTTGTGGATAATTACTCAAGAACTGGGTTAACACTTTTATAATTGCTCAACACCAAATATCCATACAGCTGCCCACAATTTCTGTTCATTGCATTTGCCTCTAACAAGAGATTTCACTTAGGTGACACCATCACTGGCATATTGTCCTATAATGGTCTTTTTAAGAAAACCTCATTGTGAATAACCCCATTTCTTTCTTTACCAGTTTATTGTTACATTGAAAGGGAGCCCAGGAGCAGGAGGATATAGTTTGAAATGTTTTTTCAAGCAATATAATGTTTCAGAATTTGAAACATATTCTAACCAGTTTTAGATTAAATGCTTATGCCATATAAGCAGAAGCCTTCAGGAAAGAGCCCTACATGAAAGAGTCTCTATAATCTGCCCATCAGGAATCACCTCTGACTAGGCCTGAGATTTTCCCTTTGATTCATTCTTTGGAGATGAATTAAGATAAGCTATCCTAAATAAAAATAATTTCGTCAATGTGGTAGCAGCCAAAATAATTTTCTAACATTACTTTCAGCTACAGTAAAACTGTGTAATCTGGACCAATCTATGAAAATTTCTGGTATTGGAGTGAAAAACAAAGATACTGAATCAAGAGAAAAAAAAAAAAAACCTCCAGAGGATTGGGGGCTTTTTGTTTATTTGTTTGGGGTTTTTTGTTTGGTTTATTTGGGTTGGTTTTCTTTGTTTGTTTTGTTGTTCATTAAAAATTAATTCCTCAATATTTTGCAAACTAGCAAAACTAGAGAGAAAAGTTACACTCCCTCTTTTTGAAAATAAATGTCATATGAATGTTTAGTATTAAGCGATTGTTCTTTTATTAGGAACCTCTAGAATCCCTTTCATATTGTTTTGAAACTTGTGAGCAAAACTACTTAAACACTTTGCTGTATCTGACCATGAGATCAGATTTCAGCCACAGTGCTGCTCGAGAGGCAGAATCTGATGCACCCAAGAGTCAAAGGGATGAGGAAGTCCCCTAGGTACCCCCAGGGAAAGCTGTATTCAGTGTAAAATATGCATTGGAGGATAAGTATCATTGGTGGCAGAGTCATGATTCCCTGAGGTCACTGCTGGAGACACAGGTTTCAGATGTCTTCAGCGAGCCTCTCCAGGAGTGACTCACCACAGCAAAATGTGCTGAACCAGTGCCTTCCTCAAAATGACCAGGGCATTGAAAGAATTTGCTCGTAGCCATTACTGGGATGAGCTTATGTTACATTATTAAACAATGGAAGCTCTAATTATGTTACCACTTATTGTATATTTGGGAAAATGCAATTCTAGATTGGTTGGAGATAGTACTAGGAAGATTCTAGGTTAGATTCTGAAACATATTTCCTGCACTTGAAGTACTTGGAGATCCTCTGTCTTTAAGAGTAAGAGAAGCAGTAGTCTAAGAGAAAGCTTTCGCTTTTTGTTTTCCCACTTTTTGTGTTCTCTCTGAACTGATTTGTGTCTACTCAGGTTTTCTTTATTTTATCTACAGAGTTTCTACAGTGGCTGTTCATTCTCACTCCATGTGGAGAAAAGTATTATTAAGACCTGCTTTGGCAAGAGCAGAGGCCTAAAAGAGAAGGATGTCTTCTTTTCTAATCTAGGAGTAAAAGCAAAATAACAACATAAAACAGTAAAAAAAGCCAGGAATATATCTAGATGAGATATCCAAATGAGAATAAATGTCTCAAAGACAGCTCATCTGAATCTCAATGGCTGAAGATTAATATGTGTAAGATGTAAGTAGACTATTTAAATTTAATGAACTGGATACCCAGATTATTAAAGACTGAGGAGGACATGGCCAACCTTTGGTCAGCTCTTGTAATGATGCAAATAATTTATACTGAAGGACCTGAAGATACTGTGTTTTTCTGATATTGTATCACTTGGCAGGGAAGAAAAAATTTCATCACACAAAGAAAAACATACATACCAACAATCTCTAAGATAAATATATTGAAGAAATACCCATATTTTCATGCAAATATAGAGCTAATTGACTTTTATGCCTTCTTAAAGACAGTAAATCCATTGGGAGTTCCCCAAAAGACAGGTGAAAACAGGAATACTGGTCTGGGCACAGTTACCCCATGTCTACCAAAGGCTTTTATTGTGATGCAGTAATTCCAACAGCACCCATTTTTTCCCTTTTAGTTAAAGCATGCAGATAAAAATGAAATTTAATTTTTTGAAATGCATATAACTTAGAGAATATGCTTAAATATACTTTTGGTCTGCATAAGGTTTTGTGAAATATCGAATTTCAACCCTGTTTTTCTTACTTCTCGGTGCTCTTAGGTTGGAAAAATATGTTTATGTGAATATGTAGACTTACCTTTGTCTACTGCAATTAATTTTTGAAAAGCTTTGGACACAGGAACAAAGAATGAGAGAGTCCTGAAGGAACTGCAGTCTTGAAGAAGCTTCAGGTCCCAAGGAGAAGCCTTTCTTACCAGTTCAATTTTCTGCTAGAAATGCAGCCTTTTTCTTTCCATATTAGCAAAAGATGCAGAGGTTAAATTCTGAAATTTGGCATTTCTTAGAAAAATAAAGGTAAGACTGTCTTTTCTTCTCAGCCAGAAATAATGTTTCACTGCAAAAGATGGCCACTTGATATACTGTTATATATGTTCACTAAAATACCACCTGTATGAGGTCCAGCTATAGAAATTAGTGTTACATATGTTATAGCTACTTTTCTTTAGAGTGTAAGGATCTCTAATGTTGCAAGGTATTTGCAAAATTTAGATTAAAGTACAGTATTCCAATTAGGCTGATGGGCTAAAAAAGAGACCCTTCCTCTTAAATTGCATATGGTTTTCATTTGTCTTTCTTCAGGTTTCTCCAATATATTAAGTATTGACACTGGATTTCTTTTCACACATTCTCAGAGGCAACTCATGGTGTTAAAGAAAATACAAGGCAGGCTTACACTTAACAAAATCCTGGAGGTTTTGGTCAATTTTATCTAGAAGATAAATGGGTCAGATGATTTATTTTGAGAGTTCTACAACTTGCAGGAGGGTACCTGAGGAATTCAGGTTCATTCCTTTACATAACCTACCAATTTTTGATTACTAAGAGCTAAGATAAGAAATAGGAACAAATTAATCGAAAGCAATGTTGGAGAGAGACTGAAGGAAGGAAAGGGGTGACTAGAATGGCAACAGGCACAAACAGACAAATAAGTGGGGGAAAGGCATAGCAATGTCTGGTGAGAGAGTAGTGTCCAACAATATTTTCCCAAGAAGCAGCTTCCAGATCTTTGAGGCAGGTCTGAAATTGCTTCCAGTCTGCAATCTAATCTGTTTGGAGTGTTCTCCCATCTGCCTAGTCATTCACCAATCAGACTGAATCTCATGTAATATATACTATACAGATTTCCAAAGACTTACAGTGTTTTCTTTTGCTGAGGTTGGGGTTCTTAAGGTTTACTTAATGTAATTTCACACCTAATTTCAAGCCATTACTGAGAACATGAAATAAAATTGCATGTAATACCCCTGAAGCACCTGAAACATTTACTGCATTTGCTATTCTTTGGCCAGGTTTCAGCCAATGTGAACTACCAGTTCTCATTCAACCACTTTCTCTAAATCACCCCATTCTAAATCATTTTAAAGCAAGTTTTTATTAAAGAATATTATTTCTGTGACATACCCTTATTAGATGATTTCATATTCTCATAACAAGTATTTTGTCTTCAGAGATTTATTAATTTTATTATTAAACACCTGGTAGTGATTTCATTATTATTTGGAATAGTTATGTAACACAAATGCCTATAGGCTACCAAGACTGACTACAAATACAGACAAAAATACAAAACACAAATATAGACATTGCTACAGATAAATTATAATCTAAAAAAATTGACACAATGGATCAACAGTAGATGTTGAACTTAATGGAAAAAAGGAAAATAAATCCTATGTATTAGTCAGGAATGACCTATTAACATAGATTCCCAAAGTTTAAATTAGTAGATTACAGTTTCAAGAGGCAGGTTCTGACCAGGTGCTAAGTTCTGAAGGCAGTTTTTACCTTTGAGGAAATAACTCCTTTCCTTGAAAAACCTATTTTTATGAAACCAACTTTCATGTATTTCTTGCCTTAGGATAATTTTAACTGAATGTCTCTTCAGATATCTCAAAGAAATCTGCATTTCATTGCATTTACCACTGTGAACTACAGCAGTGACATTTTGAGTCTCTTTCGATCTTTTTGTAATTCTGTTTCTTACCCAAATGTTTTAAAGCAGTGAAAAATAGGGTAAACATGCCAGAATAAGTGGTAACTAATGGTAAAAGTCAATTTTTAAAAGATAATGATCGATAACTTAAAAAATATTTCAAACCACATTTTTCTTCATGAAATTATTCTCTGTGTACAAAAGCCATGAGAAATGTCAATAAAAATATTTTAGGTCGTCTTCAGAAGAAACTCTTCCCTATCCTTTTCTCTGTAGAACAAATTGGAGGCAGCATTTCTTATTTGGAATTTGATCAGAGCACAGTAATTTAAATGTAAATGTACTTTCACTTCCAGAAAACCAATATGTGAATCTTGCAAAGCAACTTCCCAGACTCTAAGAGAGGAAGCTAAGAGGCCTCATTTCTTCAGACTGTCCCAGCAGACGCTCTCTTGTGTGTCTTTCTTCCTCAGCACAATAAGAGCTTGAGTTGAGGTATTTTTCTGCTATTAGCACACAGAGCTACACTTTTTATTTCTAAACTGCAGGAATCTCCAGCTGCTTCTGAGGTGGTGCCACTAGCCCTGCTGTCTCTGTCTGTCCTGCTGTGGGACACCTACCCTTTTGATTTGGACAAATAGCTTTACTTTCATTGAGACAGCTGGTCTTATTAACACCAGTGATTTAGAGGAAAGTTTTTAATCCAGGCTTTAGTATCTGAGAGGTTGTTGCAGGGCTTGGCACAGGGGATGATATTAGCTCCAAATTACAGCTTCTCAAATACAAGATTAGCATAAGAAAATTAGGAGAGCTGGTCATTTTACAAATTCCATTTGCTATCCTTGCACTTACTCCAACACTAATCAGCTGTTTCCATTTTAATGGAATGAAAATCCCAATAGTCAGCTTTTTCAAGGTTTCAGCAGGCAGTACTTTAAAAGGGAAAAAAACCCAGCAAGTTTTTCTACCTTTGGAGAAATTTTGAAGGGGTTGTGTGCAGTTTCATGCAAAATGCAGATAACCTGTTAGATAACCTGAAGGTTTAATAAACTATCATAGTATCTACTTGGTACTTACCCTGGTACTTTCACTTTTACCATTTGCTTTATTTAAGATATCATAAAAATAGGTACCTTCAGGCCACTTCTTCTGGCTTTTCTAGAGACACAGAAAAATTAATTAGACATTGCTAGCAGAGATATTTTACTTACTTTCTGACTCATCTTCTGTAAATGGTGAGAAGATTATTATATTAAAAATAAAATTTAACAAGTTATCTGTGGACATAATAGAACTAGCTGAAATGTATAAAATTTAAAAACATATAGATAATGTTTATTGCTCAATCTTATTTAAAGGTAGGGACTGAAAGAAAACTGGAGAAGGACTTACAGAGTGCTCAGTTGGCAAGAGCATGTCTTTAATAAATGGGATCCTCATTTTTCTAATTAAATGTATTAAATTATAGAGGATTATATATATGCTATATAGACTAAAACTGTATTTCAAATACTTGAAACTCTCTTTGCTGAGAAGCTGAAGGCACTGAGGGGCCTGGACCACAGTTATTCTGAATTATCCGATATAAAGAATGTCTGAATTCTCCCTAATATCATTCATATCCAGGCAGTTTAGTTACCAGATAACAAATGATTTTAAAACCAGTGAAAGAAGGTTTGCTATCACTAACAAATGAGCAGTTCATGATTCAAGGGCTGCCAAGAGCTTGTTGAGGGCTCAGTACAGGCAATGGCAAAACTTTTGTTCCATTGTTGTATTAAATTACTGCATGTATAGCAACAGCAATCAGATACAAATTTCTATGTTGTTTTGTTAAGCTTTGTAATCTGAATGAAAATGCTTGGGGCATATTTAGTATAGGAGAAAGCTTCTTGTGTAATAGCAGCAGCAAAGAATAGATATAACTGCACTAGACAGTAGTGGAGACAAGTCTCAAGTAATGTTTCCAACTCGTCAGGAAAACTTTTTTAGGGCATGTTTTTGTCCTGAGAATTACAGTGAATCTCTAAGTCTGACAATACTTTCCCCAGTCAGTCATTGGCTCCTTTGTGGATTTCTAGCCATACAAATACATATCTTTTAAGTGAGGACAATGCATTTTGTTTCAGCATCCACAGCTGTAACTGTTAATGGATGAAAAGCAGCCTAAACAAATGCACTGAACTATAAAGACAAGTCAGACACACTGATGACTTGATTTGGATGCATCTTTCGAGACTAGTTTCACAGAAAAGGCACCTAGGGTGACAAGTTGAATCACAGACCTGTAAAATGGGGAATAAATAAATGAATTATTCAGAAAGACCAAAGGGAAACCTCAGACATCTTCTTAGTTCATTAATCCTGCATAAGCAAAAGTATTAATCAACGGACTGTATCCAGAAAATGAGTGTGATTTTAATTCTAAAAAAAGGGGGCAAGTTTGAGTTTAGTATCCTTATAATTGGAAGCTACATTAATTTAAAAAAGGGATCATCAAAGCCATCTGTCTTGTATAAAGAAAAAATTAGTAGCAGAAATTTCAGCATAGAAGCCTGTGGTAAGGTTGCCTGCTGGAGACTCTGGCTGGCTTTTAAATTTTTTTTTTCCTTTTATACTGCATCTGTACTTCCAGCCACTCCAAGGTCTCTGTCATTCTGCACATTACATTAACTCAGAGTTCTCCAGGATATTCCTTAAGAGAAATTTTCTTCTTTTTGTCTGCAATAGAGTGTCTTTTATTTCTGAATTAATGGTCAGGTATCTTGGTTCTAGTTATGTATTACTTATCCTCTTGATGCTAAAATCTACTGACTAAATTATTTCAGTGACCTCAGTACTGATCACACACTGATGCTGTGCTCTGAACCCACTCTAGAGATAAAGACTTGAGGTGGCACAGGAACATGAGTCCTTACCATGTCATTGGATTGGTAATTCAGATGTGGGGATATGCTGTTTCATTTCTTTCCTTCAGTTTCTTACTCTAGGTTTTTCAAGCACTTTTTAACATCACTTTCTGCTTTCACATATGATATTTCATAAGACCATTACTGTAGCACTTTGTGTGTCTGTGTGTGTGGACTTCTACAAACTGCTTCAGACAGGCAAGAAGCTTTAGGAGAAGGACTATTGAATGACTGCAAATGAGCAGAATATTATGTCTCAAATTTAGATGTGGCTTCTCTAGGATACAGATATTGCACATTCATGAAGTAATATAGGGAAGGTTACTCAGCTTCATGTAACAGAAAACATATTTAAAGCTCATTAGTTAAGCATTGAAACTCACTCTTAAAATTGGTTCTCATAATTAAAATTTTTACAACATTATGCTATAAACTCTTGCAAAGTAGACACCAAGTAAAGCTTTCATTTCTTTAACCATATCTGCCTTCATTTTGCCATTCTCTCCCTCCAGCTATTCAAACCTCTCAACTGTGCTGTACAGTACATCACTTTAAATAACTGATCCTGCTGCAGAAGGACTTGGAAGAGAGAAAAATAATACTGCTTTCAGTTGATGCACTGCAGGACTTCATAAAGAGACCTGCTATACAGTAGAGAGTTCAGTGCAGAGAGCAGGAAAAAGCATCATCATCCACCACTGGTACTAAAGGCATTCACAGGGAACCAGAGTCTTAGGTGTCAGACTAGTTTCAGTCTGAAATAATACTATGACACTTGCCTTGCAAAGAATCAGAAGCAGCATCTTTTCCCACATAGCCTTGACTGTAGATGCTGTTTCCTTTTACTTAAAAGGCCTCTGGTTTTTATTCACAGCTAACAGTCAATAAATGCAAGCTAATGTGCTCTGGTATCTAATATTAGCCTTCACCACAATTAAGCGTCAGTAAGAAAGAACTATGCTTGTTCCTCCCATAATTCAGTTGCTGTCATTTAAGTGGCACCAGCAGTGCAAAATCTTTTAATTTAATGAAAGTATTGACATCTGTAAAGTTGTGTTACTGATGCTCGAAAAAAATATGGAAAGATAAAATCTATTAAGTAGTAGAATGCAGATTTATAATTTTCAACAGTAGCTTACAGAATATGCATTTATATTTGCTGTTAAACAAAAAAAGAAAAAGCCGTACTGTTAAAACACTTGTATCAGCAGTTTGCTATAACTGGGAGTGTCCAAGGACACAGGCAAAGCAATGTCTGTAGGCAGAAATAGTGTCTTTTTCTGGATCAACAGGAAAAAGCTGAAAAATAATTTATAAAATTAAATAAATCAAAATAAATTCAGAATAGTCGCTTTTAACTGTCATTCAGCCTTGAAATATGCTGCTTCTATTTCTGTTTAAGCCTGGAATGAGTTTCTGACCAAATGTTAGGGTGTTTCCTATTGGTACAATCTAGCTTGCTTAAATTATTTAATTTTCTTTTGTAGGTAATTCTTATGCAAGAAGCTAAAAGTAATTAAATTTGCAGGATGAAAATATGGCACAGGCACTGCTGGTACCACCTGGACCTGAAAGCTTCCGCTATTTTACTAGAGATTCTCTCGCAGCTATTGAAAAGCGTTCTGCAGAAGAAAAAGCTAAAAAGCCCAAGCAAGAACATACAGATGATGATGATGAAAATGGTCCAAAACCAAACAGTGACTTGGAGGCAGGAAAGACACTGCCATTTATTTATGGTGACATTCCTCCAGGAATGGTATCTGAACCTTTGGAAGATCTGGACCCATATTATATCAATAAAAAAGTGAGTGGATTTGTTTTGCACAAAATAGAATATAACTTTATATGCTAGAAAAGTTTAATCACAAAATACGATGGTTAGAACTATCAATCTGCTAAATATCTGTTAAATGAAATCATGCTTTCATTTAACAGAACCGATTTATGCTCTTACTATCCAGTCCATATTTTGACTGCTTCAATTCCATTGAGTTACTTGTTATTTACTTCATTGTAAAGAACATTGTATCTTCCTTGATCTTGCCTAACCTTGAGCACAGAATGGATTTTCTTGATTTCAGTATAATAGTAACACTGGATATGACAAAAGTGATGTTTCAAGCATGGTTTAGCAATGGAAATAGTTGTAGATAACAAGGTAGTATCCACCCAAGTTAGTGAAATAGAGGACCATAACCATATTCTTTGTTTCTGTATAGCTATATAACAAATGCAAAGGTATACATGTATGCATGAAATATATATATAGCATATAGAGACTTTAAAAATCTTGGCTCATAAGAAATTACTACAATGCAAACTATTGCTTGAGTTGCATGGGTTTGATATGTTAGATCTCTGCTGCACAACTGTCAATTAGAAGTCTCTGGCAGACACCATGGAAAAGCTGAGTTTTGAGGAAGCAATAGAGAAAAGACATTTTTGGTGTTCTGAAGAGTTTTCATGCAGAAAGACCAGAGCAAGGAATTATGAAATAAAAGCAATGTGTCTAAGTTACCTGTGTGGTGCTGTAACACAACAGGACCATTAGCAGCAAAGTTGTGCTTCATGGAGAATGTAAACTCCTAAAAGAGGTGCATTTTCCCTTCCAATTTGCACAGTCATACACAGTCATCCTTTTCACATGATCCTCAAGTCAGGGACTCGGAGATAGTTCAAACAGATGCCTTCAAGTAAAACTTTGACTTTTTAAAAGTCAGGATCTGCAGATCCTATAGCGAGTATGGATTTAGGTCTTGTAGCAATGATACATACAACTGGAAACAGATTGATGTTATTTGAGTTAAGACAAAGACAGGCAACAAACAAGTATATTTCCATAGCTGGGATTAGTTGCAGACTGTTTTAAAATCCTCCAGGGTCTGAAATAGTCCAACCTGGGAATCGGTGAAAATACCTAAGATCCTGCACAGTAAGAGCCAGTTTGCCTCCATACTCTTGTTTATTTCTGTGTGCTCCGTTAGCAGCATCAGGATGTTCTCTCAGTTTCTGATAGACCTCAAAGTGCCGTGGGTAAGGAGAGTGAAGGAAGATGAAGAGGTGGATAACACCCCTAAATTAAAAACTGCAGAAGGTTTTTTTATGGAGAAGTACTTGGGACTATCCTTTCCCATGTCTCTGAAACAGAGAAAGAACTGTTGCTCTAATCAGGCTGCCATCAAAATAAGAAATTTGATGTTGAGCCACTACAAAGAAAATTAAAGCATGAAATACTTTGAACTCCAATGAAACTTTGTTTGCGAGAAAAAAATTACACAAATAATACTCTTGCTTTTGTGGCTAAATTTGTGGTTGGCTTTGGTTTGTAAAACAGGTTTAAAAATTATGGCCTCAGTAATGGAAACAGAAAATAAAGTAGAATCTGTATGTAGTTGCACAACCTAACAGTTGCCAAAGTTAAATAAACAATGCTGTGGATAATACAAGTATGTGCATCATTAAGGAAATGTAAAGAAATTAAAGCTCAAAGAAGTAGAATTGCCAAGAGTTATTTAAATTTATATGGTTTGGGTTACAACAAAAGTTCCATGAAAATTCTTAAAATATAATTGTCAGCACTAAGCCCTTTTCTGGACTAGCTGCAAAATTTCAGGAATAACGATGGATAAATAAATTCAGGGATAAAGTTAACAAGTGAACAAGTGAAGTTTCAGAAAGCCTGAGAAGTTCTGAAGTAGAGTTTCTAACCTCCATTGATCAGAAAGAGTAGTCAGATTTTTTTGAACAAAAGTGTAAAAGCTCACACTAATAATGGACTTCTTAGTCTATGAGAGCAATTAGTAAACTGTAGAATCTTTAGTCACAGGTAACATCTGTATTTATATTACCTAACAGTATAATTATGCTCAACAGAAAACAAACGGATCTTAAATAATGGACTAGAATTAGTCATCCCTCCTCTGATGTATAGTAGAAACTACCCTTAATCATTGACTTGTAATGCAGAGGAAATCATACGTGAATTGTAGCCTGTCTTCAGGCTCAGCTGTAGCAGTGACCTTGGGACAGGCAACATCTTTCGAGCATTTCCAGCTGGGTGAAGGACTGTAGGGCAGGGAGAAATGCCAAGGAGTGCGTGTCCATTCTCTGCCACCCTCAGTGTTAGCTTGATGCTGTTCTGTGAACAGACACCAGCAACACTGCTTTACCTATTTCCTTTCCCACTGGAGAGAGTTGACATCTCCCTGCCCAAGATGACTCTTCCAAAGAGGCAGTAAAGGCCTCAGAGGGGGCAGCAGTTTTCTGATCACACCCAAGTTTTTACTGAGAATGGAAATCAACATGGAGAACAGTGATACTAGATAGCTCTGCTGAGAGTGTAACAGACTCTATTATGTTAACACAAAGCAGAGACATTACCATCGACAAAGAGCAAAAGGAATGAAGAATAGTCATGTCCTGGAGAAATTTCAAGCAGCACCAAAGATGCAAGTAAACCTCATTCACATACAAATACACTTACGCAATGACTGCCCACAGAAGCAGAATAAACTGAACACAAACCATAGGTTTATCAGGCCAAATTTTAAAAGATAATAGCTAGCTAAATTTTCTGCTCACATATAGGGAAAGTAAAAGCATGCTGCTAACAAGAAAACTGGCAATTTTTTTAAAAATATTTGTTGTGATAGGATGCCAGATTCTGGTGAATGTTTGTCTCACATTGCTCAGAACTACATTAGCTGGAAATTTATTAATAATTTTAATTTTTCACAGATATATGTTTTAGAAGATGCATATAATTGATATTGGTAGTATTTAAAATAGAAAATGAAAGAAAAATTATTTTGAAATTGTGGTTCGTTTTATAGTGACAGCCATTTCTCCTTATTACTATATATATATGTGTGTGTATACAATTCTGTCAAATGTTTGTTCCAAATACAAACTGGCATTTAGAACTGCCCTTTTGCTATTTTGGTTTTGTTTGTGTTTGCTCACAAGGTAGAATATATCTGATAAATCTGAAGCTCTCACTTTAATCAAAGACTTCATTAAAAATTAAATTGAAATACTTAAGTGACAAAATAATGCATTTTGCTATTATTGATAAACTGCCATTGTTTTTTGTAATTCCCAACAATTTTAGTGTCAGCAGAATTCAGTCCACATGCTGGAAAATTCTGAAAATTTGAGAATTGGTTGTGGAAGGCTTAATCCTCTGTATTCACAGAAATCAGTTATTTTCCTACCACAGGTAGACAGTAGAATGGAACTTGTACCTCTCAGGTGGAGAATAGAAAATTTTAGTAGGAGGTGAAGACATGTATGTAGTCACTACTGTATTTTAATTTTGTATTTCTGTTTTGCAGACTTTCATAGTATTGAATAAGGGAAAAGCAATTTTCCGATTCAGTGCCACATCTGCCTTGTATATTTTAACTCCTTTTAATCCCATCAGAAAAATTGCTATCAAGATTTTGGTACATTCATATCCTTTTTCTTAATGTCGCTATTTAAAAATACTGATGACTGAAATAATACTTTTGATGTGGTTGGACAAATTGTGTCCATGGGGGGTGAACTATCCTAAATAAATATATATTGGTTACACTTAAAAAAGGAGCAATATCACATGTGAATTGCAGTATGATCTTCATCCCTGCAGAGAGAATTCTCTACTGAACCACCTAAAGCTGTCAGAGTTTAAATATCAGGCTTTATATCTAAAAGGAGACCTAATCCCATACTAAGCCCTGCAGCCAAGGCCACATTAGTAACAAACCATTGCACTTGAACATATCTAAGGTCACAATTTTACCAAGACCAGTAGTACTATTCATGAACTAGACTCACTTAGCAAGGACAAAAGAGCATGGGTAAAAGAGCTGCTTTTTCAGCGGTGCGTTTTTAGCACTGGGATAGATGTCCTCTAAAAGATTTGGGATAGAGTATTTTCAGATATATTTCAATCATGTTTGAACAAAAATCTGGGCCTAAACAAACAACCTCTGACTAAATGTCTTTTGGAATGATCCACCTTATTAAATGGGTAATTACATTTGTCTAGCCATTTCATGACTTACAGAGTTAAAGATGTGCTTAAATTTAATTTAAAACCTAAACCTGCTATAATTACAAAAGTATTGCATTTTTTACAGAAGTGTACCATAATATGCCAGATGGCACACTATTGAAAATACATAAAATTATGTGCAAAGCTTTATTTTCGGAATTCAATTAGAGTGTCATGTTATTTGTACACATTTGTTAACACTAAATATTTTAAAGTTATTTCAGTCTTATAAAGCTGTCCTTCTTTTTTGACTTATGTGCCTTAACTATAACCTACATTATTCAGCATGCTTATCATGTGCACTATTTTGACCAACTGTGTATTTATGACCATGAGTAACCCTCCAGACTGGACAAAGAATGTAGAGTAAGTTAAATATTTTTACTTCTTTATTTTTACATCTTTGTTTTCATGTGACTTCAAACAAGAAGCATTTCTAAAAATGTGAATACTAGAATGGGCTTTTCCAGAGTCATGAAGAACCAAATTCCATGAACTCATCAATATCTTTCTGGTTTCCTCCTGAATAAGTTAAATTATTTAAGAGTAACACTATGTTCATTAAAATTATATCTGAGGAATATCTGAACTTCTGCTGTGTAGTGCAAATAGGCACTCTTGTCCATGGATATTCTGAGCTATAAATCAGACAAGGAGCTACAGACGAACATGTAAAATTGTGTGTGTAAAATTGTTGCCATCCCTTGCTTGAGTATCCATGATCTCATCACAATGGGAGTTTTACCGTACCTTACTGATTTGAACTCATAAATGCCAGCCACAACAAGCACACACAACCCACAAACCACAAGAAACACAAACTGCCAAGGAAAGGGCCTTACCTCTGAAAGAGTAACAAAGACCTGACCTAAAGAAGGAATATTTCTCTTTCTTGTTCATGGTTATAACTGCATGTTTATTCTCTAACAAAGCACAGATACTTCTTTTCCTCTGAAATACTGTAGAATCATAAAATGGTTTGGGTTGGAAGGGATCTTAGGGATCATCCAGTTCCAATCCCCTGGCATGCAGGGACACCTTCCACTAGCTCATGTTCCTCAAAGCCTTTTATGTTTTTATTTTAAATACTGCATGAAAAACCTGCTTCTACCCACTTGTTCCTTCTTTCATTCCCTCCTTTTCTCAAATAGCCATTAATGGGTTTTGTTTATTTCTCTGCATCAATGACCTTTAGACTGAACCCTGTTTAGAAACCCCTGCCATTAACCCATTCCCAGCTAACAGCCATGATGGCTTGTTAGAGTTGCTGAGAGTCTGAAAGGAAAGCAGTAGGGTCTGTAGGTAGAATTCCTTTTTTCTGGAGGTCCACAGAGATCCATGTGGGTCTCTGGAAGAGCCTGCATTACGCTGATTATAACTGACTAGTCTATGTTGTTAAATAAATAGCTGTTCCCACACCAGGTAAACTGGCAATCATGCTCCATGTCTTTGAGAATAACATTATGGGCATGCTTTCTTATATTGGATGATTATTTATGAAATAAACATGTAATGCAGATATTAGTATAGTTATTATCCAGAATTGATTTTCACAAAACTCTGATTTTGACATTAAAAAAAATTCTTCAGTTTTTGTAACAGTTAGACATCTACCTGATTTATGAATGCAAGCAAAGAGGCAACCCTGTGAATGCTAAATAACATACATATAAATATCAAAGTCTGAAATGTATCCATAAATACCAGTCAGAAATTATTTGAAAGCACAAGAACTGAGATTAAATCAACCTTTTAGAAAATGAGTAGCATATAGATCAGATTCAAATTTCAACAAAGACTGAATAGCAACTACAATATTTAGGGTAAGTGAAGATAATAATATACTCCTTTCACTTCTAAATACTTTTTTCCTATATTTTACATAACTTTTGCTAAAGAATGGCACTGTCTATAAGTATGTAAAAATCCATTATTTCTGCTCTGATTTTCAGGTACACTTTCACTGGCATTTATACCTTTGAATCACTTATCAAAATTCTTGCAAGGGGCTTCTGCTTAGAAGGTTTTACTTTTCTGCGAGACCCATGGAACTGGCTTGACTTCAGTGTAATTTTAATGGCGTAAGTGGTTCAAGAACTTTTTAAGCTTTCAGGGCATGAAATTAGTGGTAAATATTAGTATAATAAATGCATTTATTTAAGCGTATTTACTTTTTGCAACCTTTAAAGTTTAGACACTGTATTACACATTTTAGTATTCATAAATCGAAGTAAAATACGGCGGAAGCCGAAATGGAGTGTCAGCCACTAGTGTAATTCCTGCTGAGGGACACTAATTTCATGTCCTACATTTTTCTGCTCACCAGAAATGAAGCCATCCCTTTGACTTCATGTCATCGTCCCATTACAAGCTAATTAGTTTAACTAGATGTTCAAATACAAATCAGTGAGTTTTACTTCAATGACATTTAAGCAAAATTGATGAAAATAAGTATTAAAGAGAAATGTACTGAAGAGACAGGAAAATTTTGAAGTATGATTGCTAGTATTGCCACAGAGGTTTTGAAGACCCACATAATTAGTATAAGCTCTGCCTCAATTCTGAATAACTGTGATTTAATCCTACAGGTATGTAACAGAATTTGTAAACCTAGGCAATGTTTCAGCTCTTCGCACTTTCAGAGTATTGAGAGCTTTGAAAACTATTTCTGTAATTCCAGGTAAGAAGTAGTTGGTGTAAGGTGTTAGGCCCCTCGTATCTCCAACTGTTATTTGTGTGCTGTCATTGTGTTTGTGTGTGAACTCCCCTATTACAGATATGTGACAGAGTTTGTGGACCTGGGCAATGTCTCAGCGTTGAGAACATTCAGAGTTCTCCGAGCTTTGAAAACAATATCAGTCATTCCAGGTGAGAGCGAGGTTAAACACCGAGGCTGACTTTTGTTCCATTGATTTCACTTTCTTTGAGCATAAGCCTTGCTGTTTGCTGCTAAAAAAAAAAAAAAAAAAAAAAGAAAAAGAAAAAGAAAGAAAAAGGCATGGATCATTAACCTAGATTATGATTCTTTGCCTTTTCAGCATTAGCTTCTTTTATTTTGCAAAATCAGCCTTTGAGTTTAACTGTGTCTTGCATGAAACATAAAATATGAAGCCTATGGGTTATTTTGCTTTGTTTTTCTGCATTTTATTGTGACAGATTGTCTCTACATTACAAAAGCTTAGTGCTATGGCTTTCTTGGTTTGGAATATTTTCCTTTACCACTTAAAATTGACATTAATCTTAAAAATAAGCAAGTAACAACAAAAGAAGATACCAAAGAGGAAATAAATTATGGACAGGAAAATTTATCAAATGCAAATGATATTTTTCATTCAAGATGACTAGCAATTCTATCTCATGCTGCTTCGCACTGTTGTGAACTCATGTTTAGTATTAACTAAAAATTGAATTACTGGCAGAATATTTAATGCGAAGAAAAATTAGGAAATTAATCAAATCTGTACTAGGAAAGCATGATTGATAAAGTTTCCTGCTTGAGAGAAATATTATATATTTAATTTATTGGAATATATGTACATTGCATATTCATTAAAAGGAATCTTTTTCCTTCATTCATCTTCACAAGCTCTGAGGCTGCTCATGAAGCTTTACCTTTTGAAAAATAAAAAATAATTTCTTTTTAAGTGTCTGCATGGCCTCTTAATTATATGGGAATGGCAAAGATACTCTTTGATAATTCTATGGTTCTTTTTTCTTTGCAGGCCTGAAGACTATTGTGGGAGCCCTGATTCAGTCTGTGAAGAAGCTCTCAGATGTGATGATCCTGACAGTGTTTTGTCTGAGTGTATTTGCACTGATAGGGCTGCAGCTGTTCATGGGCAACTTGAGGAATAAATGCCTGCAGTGGCCTCCAGACAATTCCACTTTTGAAATAAACATTATTTCCTACTTTAACAGCACAATGAATGAAAATGGTACATTTGTTAACATGACAGTGAGCACGTTTAACTGGAAGGATTACATTGAGGATGAAAGTAAGAATGTCTGATATAACTGTTGTAATATATTTGCGGCTGAAATATGTAATTATTTATGCCCAAAGAACATAGAGGGGTTTATATTTTTGCCTGATGTAGAACTGCGTAAAGCCACTAATTGACAAAGATCAAAAACAAACAGTAAAAAATACAATAACCACAAAGGTTCCTAAACAAGCTATGAAGTGATCAGTAGCTAGCCGCTTTGATTTAAAAAAATTTATTTTAATTTTACTTTGTAGTACTTTCAGGTTATTTAATCTATTCATATATATTTCTAATGCTTTCTACACAGCTCATTTTTACATTTTGGAAGGACAAAGAGATGCCCTACTTTGTGGTAATAGCTCTGATGCAGGGTAAGACCCTTTCAAAAATTCTGCTATGCTCTGTAGAAAAAGAAGTAACATGAAACCTAGTTGCAACTCCATATTTAGCAGGGTTATGGAACTAAAGGAGTTTTGCAGCTAAGCGAGAATTTCTAACTTGAGTCAAAATGTTTTACATTGTAGCTAAACAAAATACTAATTAACAGCCCTTTTCCTGCTTGATTGGAAAATGAAGTTGGTTTTATTGATAAGATCTGAAATTTTTTTAAGTCGCCTTTGGTGATTTACTGATTGAATAAAATAGGAGGAAAAAAAAGTTAAAAGTGATGAAGAGAACATGGAAAATATTAAGAAAGTACAGCAGTAACTTCATAGAACAAGATTTAATCTGTTTTTTCAAGCCTAACTCTTTCACTTCTGGTAAATTCTGCCATTTACACAGCCAATTTATGAGCCTAGAATTGTTAGCTGAACTTGGATGCTTGACTGGCAGCAGTGAAGAGGTTTACTAAAAATATTTATATCAGCATTATGTGGGAAATCCCTAATATTACAATTGGATTTTGCTAATAATATTGTTTAATCTGTCTGCAACCTTAACAACATTTTAGCAATTGTTTCTGCCAGGAAATAATTCATTTAGAACAAAGATTCTATTTGCAAAATGTAATTGAGGAGAATTTTAATATTTAGGTCATTTCAACCACTGAGCAGATGGAAAGGGTAGCTTTCATTTACTATGTTACTAGTTAAATTCTTAGGAATGTTTTTTTTTTGAATGAATTTAATTGTAATTTATGGATTGCCTGTGGAAAAATAATGCATATTCTTTCAAAACATAATGCATATTTTCCAGAAGGGAATAAAAATTATGACTAAGTGCCTCCTGTTTGGTTTTCACATAGGCAATGCCCAGAAGGATATATATGTGTGAAAGCTGGTAGAAACCCCAACTATGGCTACACAAGTTTTGACACCTTCAGCTGGGCTTTCTTGTCACTGTTTCGGCTAATGACTCAGGACTTCTGGGAAAATCTCTATCAGCTGGTGAGAAATTATTATGACATAAATAGAAAACTGTTGGTGGCCTCCAAAACTACATAAATAGACTTTTTACATGAGCTGAAAAGGAGAAGTTGTGGAATAATAAATAGATATGCTTTCTACTCCCTAGACACTGCGTGCTGCTGGGAAGACATACATGATATTTTTTGTTCTGGTGATTTTTCTGGGCTCTTTCTATCTGATCAACCTGATCCTGGCTGTGGTTGCCATGGCCTACGAAGAGCAAAATCAAGCAACAATGGAAGAAGCAGAGCAGAAAGAGGCAGAATTTCAGCAAATGCTGGAACAACTGAAGAAACAACAGGAAGAAGCTCAGGTAATGGTGGAAATTGTACTTTCTGAACAACCTTGTTCTTAGGGCAAGGGAAAAAAATCTTTTTTATTAAAAACACAAACAAATTGTAAAATCAATTACAGGATTTTTTTTTTTACCATGCAAGTTATAAAAGTGGAAATAGCCAATGAAAAGTAGGAATTAATCAAAGAGTAAAAAAGCAAGCTAATGGTACAGAAAAGAATGTTACTTCATTCACCAAAAGACTGTAAAAGTAAAATGTTTGTCATAAGAATGTTCTAGAAACCTGACTATAAGTTGTCATAATTAATGGTGCTTTTATGTCACAGATTTTATAAATAGCATGAACATATTCTAGCGGTATTACTTCTGGTTTACATCTGAGTGACAATTGCCAAACTAGCTGTACTTACCACTTCTCCCCAAATATTCATCAAATAGAGAGAAGGATTGTAATCAGTGTTCTTTTAGGTTTCTATCAGCAAGATAATTAAAAATATCCCTAATTTACACTGTAGTAAATCAGAAGTTTATGTATTCTTAGAACAGACAAGCAATATTCATAACCAGATGAGCAATATTCATAATAAAAATATTACTTAAGAATTCTTTTAAAGTAGTCTTGGTTTCCTTTGAAAAGAGAAGAAAAATATGTAAAGTTTTGTGAGAAAAATACATTTTAATAGATACTTCTGTGAAAGGTTTTCTTATCTGAAAGAAAAATATGTGCAGGAGTTCAGGTCTGTTGCCAGCCATATGTCTAGTTTCTGGACTGGTTTTCCATTGCTTTTCAAACGGCATTAGTAATTTTCAACAGGACCATGTTTATAAAATGCTAGAAAATGTGAAACTCCTATGAAACTCTATTTTTGGTAGCACTTTACAGGTACTTTTGACTAAGTTAGAATGACTCCATAAAGTGCTAACCAAAAAAGTGAAACTCTCTGTCTTTTGCTTGAAAAGAAATCTTTATGTATGACCTGTGAAATCTAATTAGCATATCTTTATTTTAGTCATTAAACTTTATCCCTTCCAGATTTCTAAAGAAAGAATCCTGCAAAATTCAAATTTAGAAAGGTTGAATGTCAGCAAAGTGTATGTTGCTGAGTTTTTCTTAAATCTGGTATTTTAATGCCTTAAAGGCACTAAAACACTCTAATCTAAAGGATATCAGGAAGCTTATCTAGATGTTTGGGTGTCTGAGAGTGGGGGAAAATGAAGCTGATCCAGCTTTAGAAAGATGAATAGATTATGAAACAAAGACTACAAGTAAGGTTGAATAAAAACCTTGGAAAGTAATATCTTTTAAAATGAGTGACCACTACATTCATTATAAGTAAAGCATTGATACAGTCAGAATCCTTGTTCGTGAAACATTAGCAGAAACTAGACAGCACAAGGTGGATCACTGAAGCAATGAATTAGTTGCTAAGGCAGAAATTAGTTTGGGATCCATCTCTTCAACCCCTTGACACTGAACGTATTCATCCACATACTTAAGTCATCACAGTGGTCTTTGGATTGCTCCACTTGTTTGACCTTTACTGTTACTATTATGAAGTAGATGGGTGATGACTCAGCATCTGCTGCCTTTGTTTCTGTTAGAGTCTTTGAAGGATGATATTCTGACCCAGTATGACAAAATTTTGAGTATTGCTTTTTATTTTATAAACACTTCAGACTCCTTTTAATACTCCATTTAGCAGAAAAAGTCTGTATCAAGTCAACTTCTATAGCATGGGTTGTATATTGTGGCAAAGAAAGATATTAATTTTTACTATGAGCTTTCAAGTTATCCTTTCCTACTGTAGAAAAATATGTCATCATTCCTGAAATATTTGGCATTGAATGTAATATGTTTTGCTGGATAATTACTAGTCATCTTTGTTATATAACCCTAGTCTCTTGCCATTTATCACACCACCCTTTTTGTAAGCTAAGAGCAGCCTATCATCTTCCCAAGGATAATTCCACTACTGAATTTCATAGCAATCTCCCACAGTTCTCTCGAGGACCAGTACTGGACATACTCTCAATTCTTCTGTTTTTGATGACTAAAAGAACCTTTCTCTAATGAACCAAAACAAGTAGGCTGACCACTGTAGTTGAAGCCACGGGTCCTGAGTTTTGGGATGACTCTGCTCCAGTAAGCCATCTCACCCCTTTCCATCATAGAAGAAATCTAAGGTTTTTTTTCTTGTCTCAGGTTGCAGCACCAACAGGCAATAAATCTACCTTTGCAACAAAGACCTAGAGTGCAGAGAGAGTGTGACGTGTGGGAGGGGAAACATGGAGAGGGAGGCAGGGCTCAAAGCGGGTCTGGAAGTTGTACCAGTGAAGGCAAAAGGAAAGTAAAGGGAGGGTTCTTGCTGTGAAGACTGTGAGGAAAGGCTGGATTCAACTACTTTCAGGTGCTAGCTGGGTTTTGCTACTTAACTTACATGATTAATGTTAGGCATTAGTTTTCTCTGTAAGAGCTCAGAAGGGATCAGCTGAATTAGACCATGATGCGAGGCTTTTCTCAAGAGAAAAATGGAATAACAGATCTGAAATACATGAAAAAGCACTATGTTACCACTTTTCTGACTACTTTTATTTTATTCAAGTGTCTTTTGCAGCAATTCTTTAACAAATAGTGTGGCTGCTGTTCTGCTAAGTTGGTGCTTCAAATAGCCCATGCTGCCAAGCAGTGAGGAGCTTTACAAATCAATAGTTTACCCAAACAAGTTGTTTGGGTGTATTTACATACTCAAGAGTGTATGAAGAGCATTATTATCACAGTGATAATAAAAACCAGTTGATAAAAGACTATAAAATTATTCTTTTTTGGCCTACTAAGAATACCTTTCTTTGTAACCTGCCAGACAACAGCAGCAGTAGCAGCAGCATCAGTTGCATCAAGAGATTTCAGTGGTGTAGGGGGATTAGGAGAACTCTTGGAAAGCTCTTCAGAAGCATCAAAGTTGAGCTCAAAGAGTGCTAAAGAAAGAAGGAACAGAAGGAAGAAAAGAAGACAGAAAGAAATGTCTGAAGCAGAGGACAAAGGAGATATTGATAAGTTCCCCAAATCCGAGTCAGAAGACAGTATCAGAAGGAAAAGTTTCCGCTTCTCCACAGAAGGAAGTCAACTGACATATGAAAAAAGGCTCACTTCTCCTCACCAGGTACAGCACTCTATTTTACTAAGTCGTGTGTGTCCACTCGAATTTCATTTCCACTGATATTCCAGAAGGTTTACATACTGGAAGTTATGCAAATGGTGAGTGAAGGAAAAATCAGTGATAGTACCATTCACAGTGTAAGTTTGCGATGGTTTCACCCATTCTGTTAGCAAGAAGTACCAAGAATACTTACAAACTTAATTAACACATTTATGAAAATTTATTTCTGAGGATGTGTCTAGTAGACTGGAGAAAGAAAGATTACTATTCTTATATATGCATTAATGAATCATACGTCCTCTGTTCTGGATCCATTTCAAAATTATACTAATATGTGGAGTTTTTAGCAGACTGCAATATCAAAATACTCTGCACATGAAATCCCACATTACCATTAGTTTCTATTATTTTCCTTAAGTATCTTCTTTAATGTGAAGATAATGAGAAAAGTAGCACTAGTATTGTACAATAAGGACAAACTACATAGGGACCTTTTGGGCTTGTATGAGTAACAAGTTATTCATACTGTGCTTTTTCATTAGAAATCGATTATACATGATGGAGAATCACTGCAATCATAGGAAAAAAGTGGTTTATGAAGGACCTCTGGAAATAATTTAATCCAAAGTTCAAAGCTCTACTCCCATAAATCAAAGGGTCTCTTCTGCCCCATAAGGATACACCCTCTGTACTTGGCACTGGTTAGACCACAGCTTGAATCCTGTGCCTAGTTCTGGGTCCTTTAGTACAAGACAGCACCTCCATAGGTGCTGGAGCAGGTCCAGAGAAAGCCTGGTGAAAGTCTAGAGAGTGAATTATAGGAGGAGAAACTGAGGAGGCTGAGGGTGTTTAACCTGGAAAAGAAAAGGCTCAGAGGGCACCTTATGACTTCCCCCAGAAAGGAGGATGTGGCTGGGTGGGGGTCAGCCTCTTCTCCAAGACAACCAGTGACATGATAAGAGGAAATAGCCTCAAGGTGTGCCAGGGGAATTTCAGGCTGGACATCAGGAGGAATTCCTTCTTGGAAAGGATTGTAAAAAATTGGAATGGACTACCCCAGGGGGTGGTGGAGTCAGAATCCTTTGAGGTGTTCAAGAAAAGACTGGACATAGCACTTAGTGCCGTGGTCTAGTTGACATAATGGTGATGAGTCAAAGGTTGGGTTTGATGATCTTGGAGGTCTTTCCCAGCCTAAATGATTCTGTGCTACCTTTGCTTATTTCAAGGCTACACACAGTTGTGGCATTTTTAGAAAAAAAACACTCAAAATGCATCTCTTCAAAATGATAATGTGTGATCTGAGCCAATAGATGACATTTACCTATAAATACTGGCCAGGTTATGAATAACTTTTTAATTAAAGACTCTCTTGACAATTTTTTTGCAGTTTAACAAAGCTTTGGAGCAAAGTTGACAGCATACAACTAAAACTTAGGTGCCAAAAGGCCAATTGCAAACAGTAGAATTGATAAAGAAAGAGCTCATTTGTTTTGTTAGCCATGGAGTATCTCCCTGGGGAGACAGGGTCCAGAGCATGAAACAATGAGGCAGAATAAGGTAAGGGGAGATAATCTGCTCAGCTCGCCCCTCTAAGAGATTTTGTCCTTTGATATCATATTCCATATGCAGATGAATGATGCAGTTTGTCTGAAAAGTCAAACCTTCCTTTCCAAAAGGATGTAGAGGTGTATATTTCTGCCTCTACATGTGTCCAAATTGCAGCCATTTTGGATTATATCTTTTGTCTCAACGCAGCAGGGACTTGCAGAACAGACATTGCTTCTCCCAAATCTCTGAGGGGGCTGATCCAATTAGCTGTGCTCAAAATGTGGTAACACATATTGGGAAGATTGGCCTGCAAATAAAACATAGCAGCCATGGGAACATTCTCTAAAAGAACAAGGGTATCACTGGTAGTCAGATGAAACCAGGGTGAGCGTGGCATTTTTTGAAGGACTGTAGGTTGACCAGATATATTTACAAAGAAATGCAAAAAGGGTGTAGCAATTCATTTACTGCTTTATAAGAATTAAGTGTCATATTCTATAGACACTATAGAATATAGAGGGATTTTTTTGGGTAAAATTATCTTTCAGTACAAGCAAAACAGCACTTTTTCTCCAGCCAAGTTTACATAAATGGGTTAGCAAAATCATTTGGCTGATATTTTTCATATAACTCAGCCTGAGGCTGACAGCCAGCATAGAAAATTTCAGCCTAAACTATTAAAATTTGGTATAGCTGTAGGAGCAGAAAAAAATACATCTCATAATGGTAAACACCTGCCAGCCTTTATAACAGGCAGTTCTACCAGTTCAACACACACATAATGTGTGTGAATTTATATATCTGACTATGCATATACAGAGATACACATGGGTTGGTGTATGTGTTTGATTTACAAAGTATTAACATAGATTTCTATAATATAGGACAGTTTTCATTTAATTATCCTGGAATCAAACCCATTGTTATTACATATGAGACTTTCCACCTGCAAAAACAGTGAAAAAGTGACAATAGTCTCAAACCAGTTTTTTTATGAACCAAGATGAGAAGATTTGTACAAATGCAGAATTGAAGAAGGCTGAATGCCAGGTTACTTTTCTCCACAATTAGTACTTGTTTTATTTATTCATGAATGCCGTTAATAAAATATGTAGCAAGGGAGAAGAACACTTCATTAACTGGCTTCTACTGTAATTAAAAGAAGAATTACCAACAACCACTGATTTATTTTTCTCACTTGTAAGAGAATATCTTTAGGTGATGGTGTCCCTGGTGAATACTTGCTTTGAGCTGCCTGATAACCAAGTGATACCTTCTGGCAGGTGTGTACAATCTGCTACAGCTCCTGGAGAGATCTGCCTAAGAGTGCTGCTACTGTACCTCCAAAGCTTCCAAGGTGCAGCCTCTATCTTATGGTTATTGTTCCCATATTAAACACTATTGAGCCTATTGTGAAGAGGTCAGTCAAGTTCCTAACATCACTTTGGAAGTATTTCAATGGCAAACTTAAGATCACTTCTGCTTCTACCAAATAAAAGAGAAAACAGTGATCGGTGAGCATTATTAGCTCTTATCCCTGGGAATCCATGGGATGAAGGCAAGAAGTAAAAGACTTTTAGTTCTGTAGTGTAATCAAAGGAATAAAAGTACCTACAAAATGTTGATAGTGATATTGAAAACTGTCTCCAGCCCAGTCTATACCCGTACAATGCATCTTCTTCACTCAGAACTGTTCTACCTTGCTTATGTCTTCTACACCACTTTTCCTCAGTCCTGCTACATTACTTTAAAATAATTTTTCCCCTCTACTTCAGGTCACCTGGTTAACACATTCCCCTAGTGGACACACTTAAATACTATGGAAGAAAAAAAAGTGACTATCCTTCCTCCAGCACTGTAACTATTCTTTGAATAGCCAAGAACTTACGACTTTAGTGCTAATGCTGTTTTGTTTGGTTTGTTTTAAATCTTTTACAGTCTTTGTTGAGCATTCGTGGTTCTCTGTTCTCACCAAGGCGCAACAGCAAAACCAGCATTTTCAGTTTCAGAGGTCATGCAAAGGATATAGGATCTGAAAATGACTTTGCTGATGATGAACATAGCACTCTTGAAGACAATGAGAGCAGAAGAGATTCTCTCTTTGTTCCAAATCGACATGGAGAAAGGCGCAACAGTAACATTAGCCAGGCCAGTGTGTCATCCAGAATGATACCAGCCCTTCCAGTAAATGGGAAGATGCACAGCACTGTGGATTGCAATGGAGTGGTTTCCTTGGTTGGAGGACCTTCAACTCTAACTTCACCTACTGGTCAGCTTATACCAGAGGTAATAAATAAACCAGTAATTATTAAAGTTTGGTTCAGGCATAGAATTTTCTCTTATTCCTTATCTCTGCATTCCTGATAATTTCTTACAGCAAAAATATGCAATACTTTCTAAATAAGAAAATATAGACAAAAAAAAGTCCTCAACCTCCTATGTCTAAGACTTAGTAAAGTATTGTATTCTTCTTGCGTTCAGCAAGAGACCTGCACATCGAAAAAAAAAGATGAATTGAATTTGACAGTTTGTATGTAGTTTCACTCCAACAAAGGTATATTCAATATACAAATAAGGCTATAGGTTGGAAATATGTATAGGAAAATGTCTATAAAATTAAACAGATGGTCAGTACTACTCTCATGATAATTAATAGAAATACACCTTTCTGATTTTTCGCAAGGACATTTTTCTCATACCTTTCATGAGAAAAATATGTAGAATTCCTATGTACCTTTGAAATTCCATAGATTTTAGTCTCAGTTTCAGAATTCTGTAAGCTAAGGTGTTCTTTCAAGCATTCAATAAGCAAGCCTTTTGTATTTTATATATTGTTATTATTATTATAATTATAATTTTTTTCAGCCAGTCATTTAAATGTAACCACCTTTGGTCCCACATTGTGCTGGTATTGGGTCCTCTAGTTGATTATTTGCAGCACTGTACAAAATTCCCACTGAGTTCTTCAATAAAGAAGAAAGAATTACTGACAAGAACAGAAATCCTGACACAAAAAACTGTGTAAGAAAAGCATGGTACATTGCACAAAGCTGATTTGATTATCACTACAATATTTATACTGTCAATTGGCTGTTGAAAAGGATGGGCTAATTCCTCAGTATTTCATTAACAGGGCACCACTACAGAAACAGAAATAAGGAAAAGAAGACTGAGTTCATACCAAATTTCCATGGAAATGCTGGAAGAGTCTGCTGCAAGACAAAGAGCAATGAGCATAGCAAGCATACTCACAAATACAATGGAAGGTATTTGGTGCATTTTATCTGACTGGCACTTCAGTGAAATTCTAATAACTACATGTACCGAGAAATTTTTTACATAATTTTCTTTTTAAATGTAAAACTGGACATATGGAGTCTCTGAACATCAGTCTCAAAAGGCTGTTGAGCATTTCTAAGGTCATTTACACAATCTAAATGCTTAACCTTTTATTTTTCATGGCACCTTCCAAAATATTTCTCTACTGAGTGGACTAACAGAGATAAAATAATGGTATCTAGGGGATTGCCAGAGCCTCAAACTGAAAATATAGGGATATTTTTCCCATTAGACATCAGCAGGAAAAATCAATTAAAATAACCCAGGAATTGCCATGATAAAGGCAGTGATGTGCCAGAACAGTCATTTCCCTTAGGCTTTAAATCCAAGGACAGACAACATGAAATTAGAAAGAGAAATATAAAGGAAAAAATTACCCAAATGTAATCAACTCATGCCAATACAAACCTTAGTATTTCTTCAATTTTTGCATTTATCAAAGATTAAAAAATATTGCATATTTTATGTAAAAAAGCATACCTTTTGGATTTTTTTCTTATTTAATCAAAACTGAGTATGCTTACTCTTCATACATATGCCATTAAAGTATTTCTATAAACTTGAAGAATCTGTCTACTGGATAGTGGCAAAGTGTGGCACAGAGTCTTCTGTGTCAACTCAGCATCCAGCATGAGAGGCCCCTTTTGTCCAAGGCCAGTCCTATTCTGCCTTTCAGCATTCTGAGCTGCATGTTCAGAAATGTGATTATGCCACCTATCCATATATCTCTTCTTTTCTGTGTTTTATAAAGACTATAGAAAGCTTTAGCTACTTATAATATCCTTTTCTACCTAAAGAACTTGTTCGTTTCAGTAGTTTAAAAGCTTTTAACTTCCAGTAACTCCACCCATATAGGACAATATTGGAGGCAGAAAGCAGTCCACTATCCTCAAAGTGTATAGTTTTGCAGTAAATCCTTATTAGCATATCTGGGAAACAGCTATTGTAGCAAAATCATCAATAAGCGTGATGATGATGGATATCTCTCAGTGCTCTAAGGGATACCTGAAAAATGGGAAATTTCAGAGTTGGGTTGATGCCACTACACAGAAATTTAATCAAAACTGTTGTAGACATTTCTTACATATTTTGCAGTCTAAGTATTTCTCACTTGAGCAATCAATAATCTTCCTTCTACACTGTCCTCAAACATTCCATTGCATTAGCTAGTCATTCTTGTTATTATTAACTTAGAAACAGTTACTATTCTTCTGTAACTTTGAAAATATTGACAGTGAAATGGAAGAAAAAATAGTTTCCAAAGACTGTTATTGAGAGCAGTTGCTAAACAGAGTTGTTTTGCTAATACAGATAGATGTTGTTCTGTTTCTCAGTTGATAGATACTGCAACTGTACAAAACATTTTCAAAGCAAATTAAATTATTATTTAAAAATAAGAAAATAGGCATGCAAAATATTAAAATTATCATTTAAAATAGAAGCTGATAGGTATGCCCTCCAAATAATTTATCTGATATTGCAGTGGTTCAGTATAGTAGCAAATATACCACTTTCAGTATCTCAAATCAAAATATGTACTCATGTTACATACCACAAAAAATATGAATCCTTTATGAAGCTTATATCAATTATATATAGCAGCTCCCTGACAAGTGAGTCATGTTGGCTTTTAATATCTGAAATTAAGATGTCTGCTGTAAGCAAGTCAAGTAACCTAAACTAAATGTCTAGATTCTTCCTACTCTTGTGGGAAAGACAAACACATTTCTCTCTTTAGACAGTTGTCTCAGATAACTTACTCTTTAAGTGAATGGACTTCACTGTTCACTGGTGGTAGCAATCTTAAGTAAATTAGATGCCTTACTTCAAGGTGGCTAAACATGGGTGAGGGAAACCTCATGTTAGTGAGCACTGTTTATTTGATTGATACAATCTTTTTCCCTATTTTAAACAAGAACTTCCAGAAGATACATTTGTAATATTCTTTTTTTCTGGTTTTTTTTCAGAGCTTGAAGAATCCAGACAGAAATGCCCACCATGCTGGTACAGATTTGCAAATACTTTCTTGATCTGGGATTGCTGGAGTCCATGGTTAAAAGTAAAGCATGTCGTCAATTTAGTTGTGATGGATCCTTTTGTTGATCTTGCTATAACTATTTGCATTGTTTTAAACACCTTGTTTATGGCCATGGAACATTACCCAATGACAGAACAGTTTAGCAGTGTCCTTTCTGTGGGGAACCTGGTAAGTACTTTGTCATGCACTGCTTGATGTAAAAACACCCTTTTCTCAAAGAAGAAACTTATAAATTTATTGAATTTGTTTAAATCTAGTCCAGAATGTCTTTTTATAATCATTTTAGAAATGGTATATATGATTTTCACAGGTAAAGTGATTTTTTTACTGGAGCCTTTATCTTTCATGAATATATTTTTAGCTACTATAATGAAATGACTGAATATGTGTGGAAGTGCAGTCTTCACTGGAATGCCAGATTTCTTGACATCTACCTTGGGTTTTTTTCTCTCAAAAGTTAAGGAAGATTGCATAATCTTTTTACCATGGTACTGATATAACATCACAGAAAATATTTTTCATCTGTACAAAACTGATGAAATATTCATGGTCAGAATTTCTCTCGGATTTTTTTCAATTACACTACAGTAAAAATACTTTTACAAAAAGGCATGCCTCCAAACTCTTTTGTTGTGCTGCACAAACCACTGATCACTACGCAGTGCAAGGAAGTGTTGAGTTAAATTCTGGACTTAAAAACACTAAGATGCATTGATAATTTCACATTCGGCACTTGGAAACATTTCAAACATTATCACCCTGACGTTCATTTTCCTAAAATGAAATAGCTGTTACACAGCATGATAACTATGTGTGAAACCTCTATATTCTTACAAAAAGCACGGTACAAGAAACTCCAAATCCCCCTGTCTACAAGCCAGCCTTTGGAGAGTTTGTGCTTAGACAGTCTGACATGAGAGACTATCATCTGTTTAGACTGTAAGCTAGGCAAATACTTGCTGTCAAGTCTTGTTTTACTTTACTGGAACCATCCTCATCAAACAGGACTTAAAGCACCAGGTCACATCACATCATGATGTGCTGGTAGTCCAGCACATACCAGGGGCTGAACTGCTGACTGGTCAATAGCTTTTTATAGGTTTATCAAACCTCTGTCCTACTATATATATCCTGATTTAGTTACTTGTTTTCAGTGTTTAGAGATACTTAGATGCCATTTGGCAATAGCAATCAGCTTGTTTTTTTTATAGTAACAGGTAATAGAGAAGTCACTAGAATAAAAAAAAATCCTCAGGTATATCAATTTCTCATAAAATTAATTACATTTTCTTTCAGGTATTCACTGGGATATTTACAGCAGAAATGGTACTAAAGATTATTGCCATGGATCCTTATTATTATTTCCAAGAAGGCTGGAATATTTTTGATGGTATTATTGTTAGCCTTAGTTTAATGGAGCTTGGTCTTGCAAATGTTGAAGGATTATCTGTTCTTCGGTCATTCAGATTGGTAAATACCTTGACTATTAAATATTTGCATGCAATTATCCCACTCAAAAAAAAAGTGCTGGTGTCTGTGATAATCACCATATTTTGTATATATGTATATTACGTACTTCAGTGACTCATATAATTTTTCATATGTGCCTAATCTGCAAGGCATGTTTGGTAAGCACAAATTTAAGGTGTTTTATACCTTTTAGTATCAAATTATATATGGAATATCCTGTTGGTATTCTATCCAGCTGATGTCCTTTGCCCACATAAGACCAATTGCTACCTTTTAAGAATTTTGTAAATCTTTACCCTGATTTCATTTGGAATAATCAAAGCCGAATATCTGTGAAAACATACATATTGTCACCAGCATAAAGAATCATAGTATTTTTAGTCTTTATATTCTGAACATTACTTTGTATTACTTGTAACTTGAAAGCAGATTTTCTCTTCACATTTATTTCAATTGGTACCAACAATAAACTTTTAGTCACTCTGTTACATAAAGAGCTGTAACAACCTGACTTTAAGATAACATTTAAATCTAAATATTATTGAACTTCTACTAGAAATATATTTTTAATAGCAGTTAGTGTTGTGCACAAACTAGTTTATAGATATGTTTACTAGAGGCACAAGATTAATGATTTAAAAGTTTTTATTACCAATGGTTACCACATTACCTGAAAACCTTATCTCCTGACACACAGAGCAGGAAGAAGAGACTTATTTAGCACTACTTGCAATGGTACCCAACTTCACATAACATAGTTTAGGTAATAGTTTGGGTAATGAATATTATTTTTAAGTTAGTGTTTATTATTTGAATGGACATCGCAATGTCTGCATCAATATTTGTTTTAAAAATTGGCCTCTATCTAATCATGGAAGGCTTAATATAGTGAAATGTGAGGGAAATGTGGAACCAAGCTAGTGATGGTGATGAAACTTCTAAAATGTCTTTAGGAATTGTTCAGGAGCCATCTGTAAGTGAACGTTTTACAATAGTAAAATAGAATGTCATACAAACACAAATTAAGACTTATTTTTTACTATGTGCATCACTGGAATGAAATTATAAACAATGCATTTTTTGCAAATACTCCATGTTCCCTGCTTCATGTTAAAATAATAATGTTGTACTACTGAAGAACAATTAATCTACAGAAACTGGTATTCTCTGCTAAACAACTCGGACCTATCTTCTATTTTGTAACTGCATTCTTCTGCATTTTTGTTTTGCAGCTTCGAGTTTTCAAATTGGCAAAATCCTGGCCCACCCTAAATATGCTGATTAAGATTATTGGCAACTCAGTGGGGGCTCTGGGGAATCTGACCCTGGTGCTGGCCATCATTGTGTTCATTTTTGCTGTGGTTGGGATGCAGCTGTTTGGGAAAAGCTACAAGGAATGTGTCTGCAAGATCTCCAGTGACTGTGTGCTCCCTCGCTGGCACATGCACGACTTTTTCCACTCCTTCCTGATTGTATTCCGAGTGCTGTGTGGGGAATGGATAGAAACCATGTGGGACTGCATGGAGGTTGCAGGCCAAACCATGTGCCTTATTGTTTTCATGCTGGTCATGGTGATTGGAAACCTAGTGGTAAGTGATTAACATTTTTGAACATTAACTCTGATGCAGATATACAGGATTTACAGCTAGGTTATGAAAATTCTTCTGTTTGGAATTAAAAAAATTAATATGAATGTCCTAAATTTTGGGTTAAAACATATGAAGATTCCCTTTTCCTCTTTTTCACACATTTCTATACACTGAAGTACTTTTACTATGGGTACAAGAGTATGGGTACTCTTACTATGGGTACATTTTTGTTTTACATGTAAAAAACAAAAATGAAACCTAGAGTGATTCTCTATCTGGCTTAAAAAGGGGTTGAAAGCTTCTAACACAAGATTGTACAAGAAACATTTATAGAAAAATTTAAATTCAAGTTGACAAGTTAAAATGCAAAATTTAAATTCGAAAATATTGAATTGATGAGAACTTCCTAGAAATACGTGTTATAAAAGGGATGCCTCATTTACACTTTTACTTTATTTTTAAGTTTCTTTAACTGTTAAAATTTGCGGTCAAAATTTCCTGTCAAAATTCTCTTCCTTTAGTGATATATTTAACATGTCTTGAATTTTTATAAAATGGAATTCAAAATGTTTGTATCTTAGTCATTTACCTGACCTTGAAATCTTGACATTTTATCAGAAAAAATCTGCGGAGCCCCAGAAAGTTATTTATGATCCACAACCTGCTCTACTGATTTTTTTAGAATTGTAGAATCATCTACATTGGAAAAGGCCTTTGAGATCATCAAACACAACTGTAACCCAGCACTGCCAAATTTAACACTTCTGAAATGTATGTATTTACTATGTAGCTGTATTCTCTCATCTTTTAGGTATTGAACCTATTTCTGGCCTTGCTGCTGAGCTCGTTTAGTTCAGACAACCTTGCTGCTACAGACGATGATAATGAAATGAACAATCTCCAGATTGCTGTGGCAAGGATTCAGAAAGGCATAGATTATGTGAAAAAAAAAGATACGGGAGTTCATCCGAAAAGCCTTTGTTAGAAAGCAGAAATCTTTAGAAGAAATCAAAGCACTTGAAGAGCTAAACAACAAGAAGGACAGCTGCATTTCCAATCATACTGCTGTTGAAATAAGCAAAGATCTGAATTATCTTAAAGACGGGAATGGAACCACCAGTGGCGTAGGCACAGGCAGCAGTGTGGAAAAATACGCAATTGATGAAAATGATTACATGTCATTCATAAACAACCCAGGCCTCACTGTGACAGTGCCCATTGCACTTGGAGAATCAGATTTTGAAAATTTAAACACAGAAGAATTTAGCAGCGAGTCTGATATGGATGAAAGTAAACAGGTAGGATTTTTCATATCTTAACTATTAAATTGTAGTAATACATTTACATGTTTTAATTACATATATAGAATTGTTTAAAAACTGTAATATCCCATGTAAATACATTTTATGTTTTAGAACTTTGCCTATTACAATTTTAAAAAGTATATAATGTTATAGTAGAGGATCCTTAGAGTTTATATTTTTAGGATTTTGTTTATTAAAACTTGGAATATATTTAATTTTAAATATGATTATTTCTTTCACAATTTTATGAGGTTTTAGGACTAGTAAACATATGATAAAGCATTCTTTTGGTAGTATTTGCATGTAATAAGAATTTGTGGATTAAGGGTAGAAGGCTAAGGAACAATTAAGGAGCTTTGCATACCAAAGCAAACATAAGTGGAGAAAAAAAATTTTTTTCAATGTTTAGAATAGTTCTAAAAATTAACCCTGAGACATCACAAATCAGTTATGCATTCTGGATTATCTAAAAAGTTTTGTGAGTCATATTTGTGCAGACTTTGGGTTCAGAGACCATGGCTGGCTGAAATAAAGTAATCTAGGTACCAGTGAATGTTGTGGTAAAGCTGCTGCTCAAGTTATCCTGGAGAGCAGAATGACCTTATAATACAGATGCATGTAGAAAGAGCTGACTTGAAGGCTTTGTGCTGTTATTACTGTGCAAAGTGACAGAAGTTGGTCTAAAAAACTACAGCCATGTGTTTCAAAATCTAAGTGGCTTAAACACCAGAAATTGTGATGAAAGGTGCTAATGGTATTCAAGGAAAACTTTGTATATTGGGGTAGTGATCAAGCTAATAAATGCATTAGAAGAATCTACCATGGAACTTTGAGGTTTAAGGGACCAGGAACCATGGATAAATTTGTTTTCAATTAGATTAGAAGCTGTGATTTTTTGTTATAACTCAATAATCCAAAAGGGTTTGTTTACCATGAAGAAAGCTCTCCTATAAAGAAGCCCTGCATTCATGACTTTATCATAGCTGTATATCGGCATATTTGCAATAATGTATTCCTCAGAAATATCAAACTACACCACATTATGTGATGCATAGCCATGATCCAATTAATCATGGTATAGGGCTTATTTGCAGCTGCAAAGAATGCTGCTCTGTGTAACAATTGCAAGATGAAGAGCAAGATATTCTGTCATCTGAGTTGCTCAGTTATGAGACAGTTTCAATGCAGATGTATAAGATAGTATAGCAACGGTGCTTACCCATTGTAAATTTCGAACATAAGAGATACAGGAAGTGTAAAGCAGTGTAAATGAAGAGATCAATTAGTATATAAAAACCCCAAAACATTCAGAGTGCTTTTGGGTCTGAGACTTAAGCATTTTTCATATATTCTATTCATATTATATTCATATTTCTAATAAAAGTTCATTTTCATTGCCAATGAACCTTTAGCAAAGTCTTCTATGTCCTTTCATATATTCTGATGTTTTTTAAATGACATTGTACTATATATTTTCTGCTGTCCTTGTGGCTAACTTTGATAAATACAATTATGAGTGCCTTCCTATTAACTCCATCAAGTTACAAGCCTAGAAGTTTCCTGAATATGTTACTTTTTAGAAGGTTTTTATGCATTAGGAAGTTGGGGAGGGAGGGGCTGTGGAGACACTGAATTTGTGGTTACGTGGTATGTTAGCACTAAAGGCACTTGAGAAGTTCCCACCCACCCTGGCTACTGATCCCCAGGCAGTCATTGCCGCTTTCTCTGCCTCAGAGAAGGCAGGTCACTGGTTGTGCCATAGGTATTATTGGTTTATTTCTTCTGTAAGGAAGACTGAATGGCTCAGTTTACAATGTGCTGCTGTATATTCTAGTAGAACAGCTGAGGAAAAAACAAAATGCAATGCAAAGGCAGAAATTCCTCTGCTTTCCAGGTGAATATGTGATGTATGCATACCCCAGGAAAATGGAGTATGAGCCCTTCTTGATGTGCTGACAAGTTCTGAATATCAATTTCAAGATGACTTTCACAAGTCAATTGTTCTGTTCAACCCCATCTTTGCCTGGTTCAGGCCTCGTGCCTTTATCTTCTAAGTTTCTGGTCAGTAATAAATCAAAAGGGATTTTGCCCTTTTTTTTTTTTTTAATGGACTGGTATCTGTGTATCTTCAGGAAGAGAAATCAATTAATAAGCAACTTGACAGTGAAAATTTCAGATGGCTATGGGAAATCCAGCAGTAAATGATGGATGGTATTTATATTAAGAAATTGCGGAGAAATTTTCAATGGGGTGAAGATAGGTTTAGGACTTCCATGCTGCTTCAGTATTTTTGTAGACTGTAGTAATCAATACCATTGGGAAACTGGAACAATAATCAAGTTCTGCTCACACACAACTGTTTATTGTTTAACTGTCTGACATGTATTCATACAGTGCAAGTGTGCATATTGTGAACAGTATCTAATCAGATAGTACCCTGAAAATTGTGAATTCTATATTAATTGAACTTTCTGCTCTGGATTCCTTATTCCATTCCTTCTGGATAATTTCTGTGGAAAGAATAAAGTGGGGTTTTTTTATTGCATGTATAAAAATCCACTGGCTTTCGGAATATATGAATGGAAGTTCTGGTGTGTGACAGGAATTTGTGAAGATTCCCAATCTTCTCCTACCAAGCCAACAGTACTATTGAATCTTTTGCTGCCTTCTGACTGTCTTTTAAGGAAGATGAAGAGTACATTGGTGCAGTGTTTAAGTTACCTCTCTAGAACAGTAGACCATCATTTGCTTTGTTTTGCCTCCCAAGAGGTCCCACTGAGAAAACATTGCTGCTAGAAGGCCTGGTCTGCAAAAGGAGGGGTAAGAGATGGGACAGAACTTTCCCTGCCTTAACTGGGGCACTACTTAGCACTTAAAATACCCTGAGGAGGCATCCCCTATAGTGACATTTTATTTAACCACAGAGCTGTGGGAAGCTACAGCTGCCCAGGAACTGTAAAATGATTTTTTTTTTTCTGGTGTCTTACTGACTATCATTGATGTTAAGAGCAGAATGATTATTTGAAGTCTGTCATACTAGAAGTGGGGCATAGTCTGTGTTTCCCTGAGGAATATGCCAGAAGCAGGTAATTACCATAGACATTGCAATTGTGGGTGAGTGAGGAACACATTGTAATATTTCCTATTTTTTAATCAGATATACTATAGTAGAAAATAACTCTGGCCACCGAGCTTCTTTTGGAAGGCTAGCTCTTTTCCTTTTTTATTTTCTTTTTTTCCTCCCCTTCATGAAAAAATTTTCTAATTAATTTGCTAGTTAATAACTTATGAAATCTGCCAGAACCTATTCTGGAACCTGGTTCCAGAAATTCCAGACCTAAACAGGATCTTTCTAATACAAACCACTAGAAATTTGAGAAAATCTGTTTTTGGATGAAACAGAATGATAACATTTATTAGGTTATAAAGTTACTCACTGCTTTAGAGTAATAGTTAGCTGAAAGTACCTGCAAGAAGTGAACATTTCATTGATACTTTGAAGGAGGATTTTTTTTCATAATCAGAAAAGAGAGGCGCAATATCCAATGAGATAATCATCAGAAAGAAACAGATTTTTGTTCTGAAAAAAAAAGATATTCAAGATCATTAACTTTGAAGACAATAAAAAATTAGAAATAGTTGAAGGGGATTATTTGGTGGGTTTTAGCATTAGCATGTGGATGCTGTTTCTATTGTGATATGAATAACTATGTTAATCTTGCCAAGCATAAGACTCCTGACTATTATATATTGTATACCACTTAACAACTGTTTATTATAGCTGATTGACAACTTTATAAATATAGCTTTGCACCTCAACATGGGAAAATAATTTCAAATATATTTCTCATTTATGGAAAACTATTTTGCAATGAAAGAAATACATATACCTACAGGCCTCAATCATTCACAATTCCAAAAGCCTTTCTATCTACAGTGAATGTACAGTAAATACAAATTCAGATTGGAGGGATAAGGCTACTCAATTGACTTTTGATGATCATAATAGATGATTTTGATAAAATTGAAAATATCCTTAATCATCTAATCTACTGAATTTTAAAAATACTTAATAAGTTCAGTTTTCTGATTGGCTTCATCAGGGCCTTTGTGCCTAGATGAAGTGAAAAAAACCAAAAAAACAGAGTAATAGCATTCCCGAAAGATAAACATTTTCATTGGGCTCAAATAAATTTCTTTGCCAAAACAGACTCAGCAGGATTTCATCAATTTGTTGGATGATTTTTTTTATCATGTTTAAAATGTCCAAATGTCCAATCTAAATTATTTTTTCTAAAACTGACCAGTTCTGGGACAGTGTCTTCAGAAATGGCAAATTATTTAAGTTATGGACAAGCTGTGGTTAATGATTTAAATCATGTCTATGGGTACACTGTTGCTCCACTGCCCAGACACCAATATAATCCTCTTTTGAAACAATGAGATAAAAATTATAGATTCAAAAGTGTGTAGAGTACTAAATCTAAACTAGAAACTTACACAATGTTATAATTCATCACATTTAAGAAGAGTAATTAAAGATGTTTATTTTCATCAAGGCCTAGAACTTCTACCATTATTAGAGGATGAAGGAGGAATGGGGATGCATACATCTTCAAAGAATTTTGCTTCCTGTATGTACATATTTTTCAAATAAAAGAGATAATCACATTGTCAATTAAACAAAGACTAGGACATGAAACAAACAAGCAAAACCCTTAAAACTGTAATTAATAAGCATTAAGGACTTTATAAATACGGGAATAGTTTCCAGATCTGCTAACCATGTCTTTGTTAATTTTATTTATTCCATTTTTATTTATAAATCACAGCTTTTGTGTGCAGACTATTAGTTCTAGCTTCTATATTTCTAATTTATCTAAAATAAACTAACAAGTTCTATAGAAAAGTTTGTTGAACATAACAGGTGGTATGTATTTCCCTTTTTCCAGCTAATAATAAAATATTTAATAATTATGTTTTAATTGTGTTAAAGCCATGTTTGAATTAGAGATTCCAAAAAGAGAAAAATTAGTGATCCTGTGTCTTGAACTTCACTACCTACCATTCTTACTTCTCACAGGGGTAAAACCAAGCTGGAGCAATCAAGAATGCAGCTCTGGTGCTTTTTAACCAGGTAGAGCAACGTGTCACCACTTTCACACAGGTTACCTAAGCAAGTTATACATATATATGTATATATATATATAATCACTTTTTAATGGACTTTGATTGGCCTGCATGCTGTTCAGCTATGTACCTTCCCTATCCATTGCAAGAGTAGAAACATGCACAGCTGCTCTCTGCTGAGTCATGGGACTCACATCACAGCATGGTCAGGTGGGATTGGCAAACCCAACATACATTTTTTAACTCCGCTAAGGGTTTTTCTGAATATCTAAATACAGTATTTAGCAATAACTGCATGCTCTTCAGGTTTTGAAGTATGGATCATAAAAGTACTGGAATGTTTTATGCTAAAGAAGCTAAAGAAAAAGGGAGCATGCATAGTTTTTAAATAATAAAAACAACCCTTTTTGATTCAGCCCTTATAAATGTAAATATTTAATGAAATGTGTTAAGTGATTTTAAAATAATTACGGCCATGAATTCAACTCCTTAAGGAATAACATCTGAATTATCGCAGTAACTACTGGTATAAAAATTACAGTTATACTTTTAAATCTACAATGCACTGTAATACAGGTCTTCAAGATGCTACAAAATACACTCTGTTTTCATTTGGACTGTGCATATCTTGAGTTTTATGAACTGGAAGCAGAGCAAACAGTTTCAAAATTGCTAAAATTTCACTTAGCAAATAATTGTCCTTAAATAACTCTCAAAAGCTAAACATTTTACAACTCCTCTTTTCTTAAACCCCTTCATAAGTAGTGGTGTTTGCAATGTGTTTCACAATAGCATTCCATAAATTAGTGTAAGGGACATATTTGTGTAAATTAGAAAGACTAAGGAGTAATCAGTGTCACTTTAATTAAATTGCACATATATCTATTTACCTTAGGGATTTTTTTCATTATAGGCAACCGTGCCCTCCATTGATGAGTAAGAGGCAGAGCCTTCAGTAACAGGGACAGCAAACACTGCACAGGAGCCAAAGCTATGTGAAACTAAGGAGGTCAAATTATTCTAGTAAAATTGGCATCCAGATTTGGAGGGGATTGAGATTTCAGTCCTGTAGCAGGATTGAAAGCCTTTTCCTTCACACACTTTCCCTGGCTTCAAAAGGATCACCAAGTGGTTCAATTTGGACCCTTTTGATTACAGTGCGGCATGACCTACCTATATTATATTGTGGTCTAAATTGCCCAGAGATGCCAAAAAAAAGATACATATACATATAAATATTGGTGGGTATTCTGAAAATTCTCAGATTTTAATGATAAAATTTTAAACCAAGATATGCTTCAAACATCAACTAAAACTCTAAGGAAAGAGATTTTAAATTATATTCTTAACATTATATAAAAGTCAAATATGATAAGATCTGAGATTTAAAATCACTTTGGAATCATCAATCTCCATTATTTTATATTTTTTCACTCAATTACAGTGCAGCTTTCAAGACTGAAAGGATAAAACCACACGGCTGAATTACTACAGGCAATTTGTAATGGCTGAATCCTTTTACTTTATTGTCACTTGAATCATGAAGCCGTTTGTAAAGCTTAAAACTTCAGTAACCTGCTCTTGCTCTTATTGAAATCTAGAAAATAATCAAATGGGAGCAAGACTAGGTCCTAAGTGAATGCATTTTCTTGTAAATGGGCACATTAACACGCTGTTGGTCAAAGCTTGTTTTAATGATTGAAGCTGTTGATAAGAGATGCACTGCTCTGAAAGAACATTATGGAGGCTGATTATACATACATTAACCAAGTATTTGGGTGGGTGATGAAGCATTTTTTTCTTTTCTATCCTACACAATATTATTTAAAATACTGTTCTCAGAAGAATATAATCCCTTTGAGGTAGAGTGATTGTTTATTTTTGTGTGTGATTTCCACAGTATTGCTCAGGCTTCTGCTCTAGTCAAGCATGTTGTTTTGCTGATTCAAGCCTTGAGAATGCTGCATCATAAGCAATTGCTTTCAAGTGTTTCCTTATAAAGGAAAATGTGATATCATTGAAGATGCAAATAAATATTTACAGGGCATGGTGTGTTCTAGAGGCTGATAATCACATTTATGAGCTGATAAGAAGATTGTGCTAATCCATCATGTATCTCGAGCTTCCTATGGGTTTTATTAGCTTTATTGCTAGAATGAATATCATTAACATCACCTTATTTAAAATGTATTGGTTCTTTCCTAATTTAGGGTCTTGAAGCAAAGAAGAGGAGTTTTATTAACTAATGAGGTTTTTCTCTTAATAATGTAGTTGTTTGAGATTTTATGAAAAATAACTAAGAGAATGCTTTTTGCGAAAATTACTGAAAAGAAATATAGTAGTTTTTGTTTGTACTGGTTATAAATTGCACTTCTGTTACTTGGCTTTTAGCAACTTTGCTGACAGAACTATCTACAGCAGAGTTTACATGGGAAGACGCAGTTAAAAATTTGACTGCCTTTTAATTTGCACTCATAGATTTATAATGGATGCTTACTATGAACCTTTATCTTGCTACCAGTAAGTCAGTAATTTATTTAATGATGATGGATCAGGCCATGAATTAGTTTTACTTTTCCTAAGTAGAATGTGACAGATAATTATTTTTACAATATTTAGGATTTATTTAATGAAGAAACTGCCTATGATTTCAATGGAAACTTTCTTATTTCTTGGTATTTCCATGATATATAATAAGAGAGTTACTTCACAAGGATTATTTTTAAAAGGAGAGACAGCCTTATGTGTGGATAATAAGATGGTGTGCTAATAATGTTTAATATAGTGTACATTATTGGGTATTTTAGTTGTAAATGTAACAGAGAAAGTGAAATTTAAAATATTTTCACAATGAGGTACACAGTATTTTATCTCAGAGTCACAGATTTATGTGACCAGTAATAAAATTATTCCATTAAGAGGCCATATGGCTGTAACTATTTTACACATATAAATTTTGGTAATCATGTAAGTGCAGTATGAGAAGTGAAACACTATATTTTTGGTCACAATGCAGTAACAACCATGGATCTGAGGTCTAAGTGACGCTGTATTGACTACATATGGTATGTCCAAAAGGCAGCTTCTTGAAAATTAGCCCTGAAATTATCCATCATTCAACATGATTTTTGTTTAAAACTTCATTCATGTCATATAAAAGTTGAATATGAGCTGTATTAAGATATATGTTCAACTTCATTTCTGGCAGAAAAAGCCCTTAGCTACCAATTTATTTTCCTGAAGAGACTGGGTTTTTACTGGAGAGTTAAATAACTAGTTTTAATTTTCAGCAGTGTCTCTGAAGAAGAAGAGAATACATGGAAGTGCCTCTTTCAAGAAGCAAGTTACTGATTATTATTTGTTGCAAAATCTGAATAGTAGGGGATTTTTATATTCTCAAAATGTCACTATCTTGAAAACTAAAAGTGAAAAGTAGTTGAAATTAAGCACTCTCTCAACAAAATTGTATAGAATGGTCTTCATACTTTCTAAACATGACCTTCATCCAAAGGTCAAAGGACATGATAGTTCTGCTTAGCTAAGAGCACAAATCTACTCAGTGATGGAATGCCCTTTTGTTACATTAGTACCTGTTCAATTTGAAGTATTTAAGTGAGAGGTGAATTTTGCATCCCCCTTGAAATTGCTATGTACAACTGCTACGTGTGAAAAATTAGAAGAATTTCACTGCCATGATTTCTTTAATGTTGCTTTCTGATTACAAGTCTTATTTCACAGTAAAAGAGAAAGTACTCTGGATGAAAAAATTACAACAGTACAACAGTACTGTCAACTGAAAACAAGTTATAAACACCATGTCTGACTATTGCATTTGTTGTTTGCCTCTTTAGCAGGATTTTCCTTTCAAAATACACTTTCTTAAAAGGGCAAAATGATGAGCAGTCTTGTGTGACTGATAGACTGTATGACCTGATCAGAGTTCTGATGTACTTGGTAAAATTTTCTTAATTTGAGTTATTTTCTATCACTCTCCAGTTCTTGCTGTTTTTAGATCTAGAAATGCTTTTACTGTAGTAAGGACTGTAGTGTTCCACTGTACGTAAAAGCAGTAAAATGATAGAAAAATTTGGAATGGAAAGTACACCAGGAGGTCTCTCAATAAGCATAGGAGACCAGAATGCAAAGAAGATGTTTCAGCTCTGGTAATTTGTGCTTTCTGCAAAAGTTAAATTTTGCAGAAAATTGCCATTAAATGCCATTAAATTAACAACTTTTTAATCCATTGTGAAAGTACCATATGTAGTGAATAAGAAGATATATGTGCAGATTTGTTTTAGTTCATTTTGTTAGGAAAACTAAGACACATTTTCAGTGTAATCCAGCATAATAGTAAAAAAAAATGAAATAACTTGAGAGTCCAGTGCATGCAAGTTCTATGGCATTAGTACTACTCAGAATACTTCACGACTCAAATACATGGATCAGTAGTAGCCAAATTATATTTAATTGTTTCCTATGAGAAGAAAACTGGGAAACAGAACTGTACAATTTACGTTTCATTACTGTGGTTTTACTTTTAATTATGCATATTCATAAATTTGCCATGCTTTAAAAGTTTGACTGGCATGATTTGATTCACAACCGTATTTTACAGAATATGTATCTAATGAGAAAAAATTGTTCTGTGGAACTTTACTTACAGAAACTAAATGCATCAAGCTCATCAGAAGGCAGCACTGTTGATATTGCTCCTCCTGGAGAGGGCGAGCAAGCAGAAATTGAAAGTGAAGAAGCTCTTGAACCAGAAGCCTGTTTTACCGAAGGTTGTAGAATAACTGTTGACTTAAGAGATGTTTTACTAAAATGATATTACTACTGGGCATATTTAGGTTCTTGAGGGTTTAAATATGGTGTACTTTCATGTACTCAAAAATCACAAGAAAATACTTTTAGCCCAGAAATCTGGAAATCAGATGAAAAAACAAGGTTTTGCTAGGCTTAAAGTAACTTCACATACCTGGCCACTGCATACAACTTGTAACCAAGAAACTTCTTTAACTTTTCATTGGTAAAATGCTTTTCAGCTGTTTGAAAGGGCCCTTGAAATCTGGAAGAAATAAATTTTTGTGTGACTACATCAACAAATAGAACAGAAGTTACATGCCAACAGTCAAAAATTTCAATGTTTTTTGTATTGACTTATTTCATACTAAAGTATACTATTGTTTAGTTTCTCTCCAGATTAGTTTACTTAATTCAGATATTCATCATCCTGTGTGATGCAATGTCCTATTCATTGTTCCAGTGATTAATTTTTTTAAATCTTAGAAAATTAGTAAAAGCCTCTAATAATATATACCACAGTAAATATTGACTTTGACATAATTGGCTTTTGGAAACTAATATCTCTTAATCTAATGCAGGTTGTGTGCAGAAATTTCCATGTTGTCAAGTAAGTATAGAGGATGGCAAAGGAAAAACTTGGTGGAATCTTAGAAGAACCTGCTACAGCATAGTTGAACACAACTGGTTTGAGACTTTCATTGTATTCATGATTCTCCTCAGCAGTGGAGCACTAGTAAGTAGAACAAAATTGCAGATGCTGAAATATTTAGATGTCTCTTTAGGAGAAACAGCAAAAATCAGATTTGCTTCGGAAAAACTTGCTTTGCTTGAAGCTGTATAAAACTCCCTGCATTTCATCATTCCAGGAAGGAATGAAACTTGCTCCAAACTTGAAAAAGTTTGATACATTTCATATGTCCTTTTTAGACATATGTTTGTCTTGCTGCTGTAAAATGGTGCCATTTTCTTTCAGACAGAGTAGCTACTCAAAGTTTAAATTGCCTGCCAATTTTCTTCATGTTTGTCAAGAGATTTGCATATAAATTACTATTGTTAACTGTGAATGTATAGGTAAATATATGGGTGTAAGTCTTTAATTCCTTCTAGGCTGAGCCAGTTTTTGAATTTTTTGTGTGAAAGACCATACAAATAAATGAAATAATTACTTCATTCTACTCCTGTTTTGAAAGCAGGAGATATGGAAGAGTACAGCAGCAAATTAAACATAACAACCACTATCCAAAAATATTTGCATTACTCACCTTTCCAGCTTTACTTAAGCTGAACATTTGCTACAATATCAATGTGCATAGTTGTACATTCTAGTGAATATAATGCTTTTTAGTTTTGTTTTTAGACATAAGTTTGATCTAACTGCTTTCTAGAAAGCAATATAAATATCTGGAATAGATATATAAGAAAAGGGGGGGGTTTGTGTCTATACAAAAGTTTCTTAATACCACAGAGGGTAGAAAATCATGCTGCGAGTTTCTTTCTTCACTCATTAGTTAAAAAGCATTTTAGGTTTTTTTTGAGTTTTTTTTTCCAACTCCAGACAGGGCTCCTGCTCTTCCAATTAGTAGTGTGGTTAACAATGGAAAATATATAAAATAAGAAAATGAAGAAAAACAAGGGGAGATATTAGCTCTGCCCTAATCATTTTTTATTCTTCATTCCTTAATTTTATCATGCATATTCTGTGAAACAGTACTAATACCTGAATATATTTTTATAGGCATTTGAAGATATATATATTGAACAACGCAAAACTATCAAGACCATGCTGGAATATGCTGACAAAGTTTTTACGTATATTTTCATTTTGGAAATGCTTTTAAAATGGGTAGCATATGGTTTTCAAATGTATTTTACTAATGCCTGGTGCTGGCTGGACTTCCTGATTGTTGATGTAAGTACAAATTAATATTGTAAAATTCCCTATAGTAAAGTTTCCGTCTGGTAAAATTTATTATTACTAGATTAATTCCCATTTTATAATTATACAGGATTAGAAGGGGGCTGCAGTGATTGTGAGGTGTTATTTAAAGTCCATTCATATGCCAAAGGAAAAGGATGGCTGGCTATCAGTTTGTCCATTCTTCATGGTTAATATTTTCATACAAAATATGTATCAAACCTGAGATTTTATGAAGAAAAAACCTAGTTTTTAAGCTAGGTTTAATAAGCTATCTCTAGTTTTTAAGCTATCTTTAGTTTTTAAGCTATCTTTAATAGACTCTGACCATGCTACCTTACTCCTTGGAAAACAAGGCAGTTCATTGTTCAAGTTTCTTCTTTGGACATTGCAGCTTTTCAAATGAAACAATTCCTTTGGTCCAGATTTCATCTAAGTTCTCAGAACTGTCTCACTGAAAACCATCCTGTAATCATTTCTAGTAAAAACAGAAAGACAGTGGCTATTTGATCGAGAAAATAATTGGTTTTAATGGACTGACAATCTGCTATAGCTAAATCAGCTATGATTTGGCAGGGTTTATGATAGAAAAGAATACAAGGTTTCTTGGCTGCCTTCCCAACTGTGATACACATCTGTGCAAAGGCCTTGCTTATGCTGTCGGAAGGGATCAAAGTTGGTTTTGCTCCCAGAATATTTTGGTCTCTTGCCTCACACATTATCTGACCCAGTTCATTGGCCACATTCATTCCACATGTCCTCAGTGTGGAACTGAGAGATGGCATCTCAGGGCAATTGTGAATTTATAGTGATTTCTGCCCATACTACCATATTTCTTGAGATATTTGCATAAATCCTGGTCTCATCGATACTTATTCCATATGTATATAGAAATGTATCATACTTGGTAACTCCCACAGGAAAAACAGCCCGACTTAGATTGGCCCATAATTCAAAATGGACGATCTTCTCTTTAACCTGCCCGAGTTAGTTTTTTTTATACACTTAATCTCTTGCTCTGCAAATCTACACTAGAATGAAGCAGTGTGAATGGTTTTCCTAAGAGAATGTTAATGAAGTAGAGATGCACTCTTACGGGATTATGTTAAGAATGGATTTTTTTTAGAAGAACTACAACTCATGTTTTAATTATTCTTTTTTGTAACTTAAACCTAAACAGATTATTCTAAGACATACTCTATGATTTCCCAGTTTAGCCTCAGAGACGCTGTTATTTAAACAGGCTTTCAAACTTAAAAATACATCATTATAAGTAAAGCAGCTTATGTCACTAACTTTTTACCATAGTTTGTAATTTTATAAACAAAACCATGAAGAAGAAAAATTAGAACTTTCTGTTTTTGAAGAATTATTTTCAGTGTTCCAGCAAGTGGTAAAAAATGCCTTCCTGTGTTTAAGGCTAACTCAGCAATTTCTCTAGCACCACCAGTACTTGAAAGAAATCTGTGAGTTCATGTTATCTTCCTATGGAAAAGCAGAGAGTCTGCACTGCTTTAACTGTCAGTTTAAACAGGTGTGATTCAGCAGCATTCTGCCAGTGAGAACACCAATGTCTCCTTCATCAGAAATGACTAAAGTTAATCAGATTGTTTAATGCCATTCTCTAAAATTATTCAAGAGTAAACACAGATAGTCCTTTAGGGCCTTGACCTTTAATATCTCACATACCTGAGTCTCTCACTGTGATAAGTAGCCATAGTTGCTCTCACTGATTGTGACCAAATTGGATTTTGAGAGTTACACTAAGAAATGGTAATTTTCAGCTCTGTCACCTTGCAGCTGTGACAGATGACTCTTGGTACATCTGCCCACCTCAGTTTAAGACTCTATGCTGTCTTTTCACTAAGGTTTATTGTCGTGATTGGTATACCTCATTGATTGAGTGAATCAAAGAATAGTCTATTAAAAATACAGAAAATTTCATGTTGTGTTATCTCTGGAATATATTATGGGTGGCTAAGGATAAAAAAGGTCTCTTTGTCTGTAGAGTCCCAGGGCAAATAAATTGTATTAATGATAATTATCAATAACAATTAATGTCAATAGTTAATATAATGGCTGAAAAAATAATGCTATTTCTTGTAAGCGAACAGACTTCAGATACAGAATAAGAAAATCAGTAAGATTTTCTTCTTAATATGCTTATGAATCACAGCAAGTTCCATTTATCCATTAGAGCAATAAAATAATCCTTTCCTTTGATAAAAAGAATTACATTCTGACATGTAATCCAGTTGAAAAGTCCAGCAATATGAATTCACTAAAACACTATTTTCTGTTAGATAATATACATAGCAACATAGCAATGAATGATTTGTATTTGCTCTCAGATCGTCCTTCTTAGATATGATCTCGTAACTATTGTGTTTGTGATTCATCTAAATGTTCTTTATGGATACAAGTAACATAGGAAACCAGCTTTTCATATAAGGGGCAAAATCTTACCACCATTACCAGTGAATGCTTATTTCTGGACAGTCTTTGAAGAGTTCTTTAAACTGAGGCACAGAAATGAACATCTGAAGGATTTTCTCAAGGACCAAAATATGCCTGTGTTCATTTACATGTCATCTATGCCTTTGGTGGTAGAAATGAATAAAGTATGAGTAAGGTGTAATTTTTCCCCACTCCTGTCTCCAAAACTGCTTGAGGAAATTTAATTCTTTCATATTAACACTGTCTAAAGCTCAGTCCATTTGAGAAGCAAATGAATTGCTTCTTGCTTAAGCAGATTGTCTTATAACAAAATCACAATAACATGCATAATACCGTTGTAGACAATAAAGCTCTTAGTGCTATAAGATGAGCTGTTAATATCTATCCAATAATATTTTCCTATACTTAGAAGATTTTTAAAGTAACAGAATCTTGTCAGGCAAATAAGAAAGTTCTGCCTCTTTCTATACATATTTCAGAGATATTGTGGTTATTGCTATGAACGGTTTCACTCAGAAATATGATTTATAAAAAATATTTTTAATTAGCTACTACAATATTTAGTACATTCTTAGTGTTTATAGATATTCAAAATATTGCCAGAAGTTAATAAAATAATTTCATGTATTCAGAATTTTTAATTGTTTGGAAGGTTGAACCTTAATAAAGTTACAGAGAGTATGGCTATTTTGTCTTTAAATATTCCTGAACATTTTATCCTTCACCAACAGTATTCTTTCATATCACAGTTAAACCCTATCCAACCATATTAGATAGACATTTAATAGCATATATTCCTTTTTCAACCATGCCTTTATGAGACCTCTTGCCTTTCCAGTAAGTATGAAAATGGTGGCATTTTTCAACTTGTCACTGTTGATTTGTTGCTTGAGTTTGTATTCTTTTTAAATAAACAGTATAGAAAAATATTTTAAACTTTTTTTTTTCTGTATTTGATAGGTCTCATTGGTTAGTTTAATAGCCAATGCTCTGGGCTATTCTGAACTTGGTGCCATTAAATCGCTACGGACATTAAGAGCTTTAAGACCTTTAAGAGCCTTGTCACGATTTGAAGGAATGAGGGTGAGATAAAAGGAATGAGTCTGAACAAATGTGTGCATTTCTGTACAAAAATAAATGAATTAATGGTTACACTCGCGCATTTCTCCAAAATGGGGACACGTGCAAAAATATGTGGGGAAAGGCCTTTCAACATGTCCTTACAAACAAGACCTATGTACACCTTACATTTAGAAATTAGACCTTGAGCTCATTCAATTTGCCTGGTCACTGCTGCATAGTTATGTTTTCCCAGCCCCCTGACTGTTAAAATTTACATTGATTTGTGAACCTAGAAAAATAAAAGGACATGACAATTTTTTACAGTAGAGGGTTAGAGGGCTTTTTCTGCAGTTTATCTGGGAAATGTTTTAAATCCATTTCTGTAGCTAACTTCAATTCCGTATTAGTTTATCAGTGGTTTGGGATGGAACAGGATTAGCTGGAAAACAAAACAAACAACAAAAGATGAAAAAGCTGACAACAGTGTCACACCAGAAACTAAAGCTTCACTGTGTCTCCCTATCTACCTGACTGGGGGAAAAAAAAATCCCACAGTAAAAGTTGTAGTATTAGGGAAAGGTTTTCTGAACAGACACCTGAAATAAAGATAGGTTTGGAAGTATAGAAGGGGATATATGGGAAATAATTTTCTCAGCTAGAGGCTTTTTACTTCATATGAATGTATCTGCTGTAATCTTACATCTCCTAGAGAGCTAAAGCCTTCCTGTTGAGGAGATTATTTTCATATTCTGCCAATCTGACAAAAAACAAACCAACCAACCAAAGAAAAACCCTCCTGGAAAAACTCTATTATAAACTGTCTGCTGAAAATGCAGACTATGCTACTTACTGAGAAAATTGACCCATGAAAAATTAACAAGAAAATGTTATTGAGAAATCTCCTTTTAATCTTTCCCCTCAAAATATGCCAATGCTGCAATACATATTTATAATCCAGTCATAGGTCTTCATTTTCCAAATAACTAGTGTGGTTCCTGTATAGGCAAGGCTGTCAGTATCCTAGAGGTGGCCACAATTGCTTTTGTAGGGAAGTGTGTCCTGTGGCACATCACCATCACCACTATGTTTTACATGATTTGCAGTCCAAACATCATGTTGAAATCTAATAAATAAGCAAACCTTGATGATAGACTACTTTCAGTCAACTCAGTGAAATGAAAAAATACTACCTTTTTCAAAAGCATACATGAAAGACTACTGCAGTCTCTACTGATTTGCTAGAAAATTATTCTTTGAACATCTGCAGCTTTCTTTTAGTTGAATCACAACAACTAAAAGAAAACTTTTGCCAAGGATTTAATCTGGTCTTTTACTGCCACTTGCTCATACACAGTAGCTCAAAGGAATTAAATGCAATCAATTAAAAAGAAAAAGAAGGATAAGTGTAAGAGCAACTATAGTGACCCAGGCAATTTAAATCTAAGACTTAGAGCAGATGCTGTTAATAGAGATTAAATAAGATATCCTTAATTATTTTGCGGTCTACATGGATACTAAAATACACTGATGCCAATATATACATAACATTTCTAGGAATAAGATCATTAGTAATGATAATTTTACATGCAGACATTTTTATTCAGCCTTCCACATCATCATTCTTTGAGCTTTTTCTGGTTTATTTTCTGTTTATAGATTTTAATTTATATTGCTGGAATTTAACATTTATTTCTCTCTTTTTCTCTAGAGCACCCAAATTCTAAGAATCCATCTTGCTACTAACAGGTTTTCTGTTGCTTTTTGATTTTTTTCAGAATTTTGCATTGTCTTTGTTTCCATCTCATTTTATTTCTTGCTTTTTGCAATCTCATTAGTTTTATGAAACCTTAATTAAAATTTCCCCAACAAATTTTAATGCAATATTATAACTGTCAATCCCATATTAATACTGTTTTGACGTTTTTAAAGTATTTTTCATTTTCTTTTCATAAGCTAAGTGGCTATTTTTTCTAATTTGTACACTAGGTGGTTGTAAATGCCCTTGTAGGAGCAATCCCATCTATCATGAATGTATTGCTGGTATGTCTTATATTCTGGCTAATCTTCAGCATCATGGGAGTAAATCTTTTTGCTGGAAAATTCTATCACTGTGTCAACACCACAACTGGTGAGATGTTTGATATCAGTGACGTTAACAATTATACTCAGTGTGTGGAACTCATAAAAAACAATCAAAGTGCCCGATGGAAGAATGTGAAAGTAAACTTCGATAATGTAGGAGCTGGATATCTTGCTCTGCTTCAAGTAGTAAGTAAATGTATATATTTTCTTCTTGCTCTTTTTAAAGATATCTAGGAAAAATGGGCAAGTTAAGACCATTAAGTAGTGGAATAGTTTCTTCATAGCAATAATGTACAGCTCATACAACTCTATTACATTGTTTCTTGTAATTTTTTTTTGTTAATAATAGTAGAATAAGTTTCCTTTCCAAGTCAAGGGAATACAGTCTAATGTGAGAACAGTAAGTGTAAAAAGTAAAATAATCTCTTTAGAGGTGCACAGTACAGAACTATCATATTCCTTAATGCTTATTAAAGAGTCATTATAGTACACTATATTAACAATTGTAGTATTATCTTGTGAATTATTGGATGTTACTGCATTGCATAGCATATTCATTCCATTAATTACTGCTACTTATACAAAGTCTGTAAATTGTATTTCTCCTTCAATTCCTCATCATATGCACTGTGTTCAGAGCTGCATTTATTCTAGGTACTGAGCATATTTTACTTATCTCAAAGAAATAAAGACCTCAGTTCTTTACAGGTTCCTTGCTTAGAATGGAGCTTCTGATAACTGGGACCTGATCCAAAACATAAGCAAGAAAGCATGTAATTACATTTAAATGATTGAACTCTGTAGAATCACTTGTCTATAACTCAACATACAGCTTCACTGAATGAAAAGATGTCAGAAATGTCATGAGATTTTTACAGCAGCAGGTCAGTATCTCTAGCTGACCTTAATTCCAGAATTAACTAGCTAGGTTAAAATGTTTTGCCTGTGAAGGCAATGTGACTCTTATGTGCTGGTCTGATGATAATGACTGATTCTCTGGCTTTAGATCTCATTGCTACCATTGCCTCTGAAGATCTGTAAGGAAAACTGCTTCTCTTGAAGTTATGTATGAACGTCATCTGTGTCACACATCCAAACAGTCTAGGTCTTTATTAACTACTTCACTACTGTGAATCTTTATTTCTTCTTCTTCTTTCTCTTTTTTTTTTGTTGTTGGGTTTTTTTTTTGTTGGTTTTTTTTTTTTGTTTTGCTTGTTCTGATTTTTCATTATTTTCCTTTTCAATATTCCCTTCTGACCTTTACTTTTCTCACAGAGATTAAGGGATCTTTGAGCATGTGTTGTGCCACATCTTCATTTTATTGCCTCCATTAACATTTTCCCTCCACTCTTCTCCTGTATTTATTTATCTTATCTAACTCTGATCCACTTTCCTGACATCACAATGCAAGGTACAGCAAATGGCAGGCAATTGCCAACCTAGCCAGGAAGATCTGTGAAGCCTGGCTTGAAGCACACCTTCTTGTAATTGGTATTGCACTGCAAGATTCAGGAGGACATGGATGCTTCCAGAGAGCAAGTTTTCTGCTGTGAAAACTGGCAGCTGTACCAAAGTACCAAAACTGCTTCTGGCAAGCACAGATGGAAATACACTCCTTGGGATGTTTCCTCTCCTGAATCTCCTCAAGAGTGATACTCATTGATCATTTCACACGCTTTTTAGCTCTTTTTTTCTTTATTGTGAATAAGCTTGGAAACCCTGGCTAATGGTTGCACAATCACACTTTCAACTAGCATGTCACATCAAGTCTGGTGCTCCTTAGAAAATGGACATCTTGTATCCATTAAAGTCACGTTCTTAGAGCAAGGATGGCAGATATTTTTTTACCCTTTACATGAAAAAAGTAGGAACTCAGCCAAATTTTTATAATGTCAATTATATCTCTTTCACAATTCACTTTTCGGTCTTCTGTAAAACAAATCTCTCACAAACCAACGTATATTTTTATTTTGAACCATTCCTTTTAGCTATCCAGCATTAAAACATTTCTAAAATTAACAGGTCAGTTTAGACATAGTAAAAGCATTCAGACTCATGTTGGTTTCTGCCCTGATGTTAAATTACTGATTCCATCAATTCATGTGAACTTGACAAAATAGCTTTGGCCATGAGTGATTTTAGTAGATCCTACCTAAATATCTCCAGCAATAATATCTGTCTAAATCTGTAATTCCTTATCTACAAAGTAAATAACTGCAGCTCTAAACACACTGCTGACTTGCTGAGATCTTCAGAGCCCGGTTTTTAATATTATTTGAATAACTAAAAAGAAAACTGTCAAAGAAATTTAGTACTACTATGAAAAATATTTATGATACCTGTGTTGTTAAGTGTGGCTTAAAAATTTAGAAGTGATTTTATTAAAAGTGGAGGTCCAGATAAATAAATAAATAACCTAGTTATTGTAGAGATTATGAATTTTTATGGGGAAGATAAATAACCTTGTTGTATTTCTAGGCTACTTTCAAAGGATGGATGGATATTATGTATGCTGCTGTTGATTCACGAGATGTAAGTGTAAAACTTTCAAAGGTCATCTGTTGATTATTTTCTGATAAAGAGTATAGAATTTAAACAGCTACACTCACAACAGAACAGCTACATACACAACAGAGAATTATATTCAGCATCGATACATATTTTTTTGAATCTCAGAATTTTTACTGGAAAAAACTAATCCCCCTTACTTCTGTTTAGCTAAAAAAGCGAAATTAACTTAACTAGAGTTTTTTAAGGCTAATATTAATGTAATAGAGCAAAGAAGCAGTTTTTGAGAAATTCTTTTGGTAATCATGAGTATGACAATTTAGGATTATATGATGCAATTATTAAACATGGAGTACATTAATTTGGTTTCATAATTTGTAACTGTGCATTTCCTTGTTTCCTTAGGCTGAGCACCTATGTTATCTAGATATTTAAGTGCAATTAGATTTTAATGTTGAAGATAATCTGTTAAGCTTTCTGGGGATTAGAATTTTATTTTGGCTACAAAACTAAAACTCCGTTTAACTTCTACAAACAGGCATGGTAATGATACTGTCTCCCAGAGTAAAATATTCTTTTTCATTACCTTTAGCATTTCTACACTCAAGCTTGCTGTGCTATAGAGGTGCAGATGCTGGGATGTGGCATCCAGAAAAAACGGGACAATAACAAAATCTTCCTTCAAAACTTGCCTCCATTTGATGGATTCCACAAAACATATATTCACTAGAAATTAATTGGAAGCATCTGTTCCTAGCTAGATGTAAGAATGCTCATGCAAGAGCAAAAGAGTTCCAGGGAGATTTAGGCCATAGTAAAATGTATTGATTCTGTTGCATGATAATATACTGAATACAACATAAAATATTTAGTTTTTTGCTATTAAAATTTAAATACTAAGGACTGCTCTCAATCCCACGTTGTTTCTTCCTTATACATGAGGAACTTTCTATATAAGTACATACACAAACATATCTGTGGGCACTTTTACTTAAAAATTTCATATGAACAATAATTCTGCCAGCTTCCAGTTCTCCGGATATTGAATGGATGTGTGGGATCATTCTAATAAATTGGTGCCGTTCATATATTTTCTATCTGAGAGAGCACATACTGAGTTTTAAATTAAATGTATTGATTTTTACGTCTAGTGTTCTCATGGGAAATAAAATTTTTAATATTTTGTAGGTAAAAGATCAACCTAAGTATGAGGACAACTTGTACATGTATCTCTATTTTGTTATCTTTATCATATTTGGGTCATTTTTTACCTTGAACCTTTTCATTGGTGTTATTATAGACAACTTCAATCAACAAAAAAAGAAGATAAGTATTTAAAATATTTCTATATTTGTATGAATTACTAGCTATAATAAATTAATAATATATTTCTGTAAGGTTAATAAAAATCAAAAGTTATTTCAACACCTTAGTGTGTCTTTTTAAATAAAAATCTGTGCTAAAATCTGTGGATGTGATTCTGAACCTTGCATTTTTGGAATTTTGGCATATGAAAAGTTGGTTCATAATGATTTGCAAATTGTGTAAATTGCTAAAAAGAAGACTTGAAAAGTGAACGTGCATTATTGGTTTGATTAGATGCAATATTATCTAACATGAAATAATTTTTTTTTCAATTGTCTCTAAAAAATTAACATAAATTAAGGTACATTACTTTTAGTTATTACAAACTCTCGGCACTTTATGAAGATACAGTATGGCATTGTCAGCATACAATGGATAATGCCTCTGCAAACTGATTAAACAGTAAGTTAAGAGTAAGTCAAATAGACTTCATATGAATAGGCTTATAGATAAAAGTAAAATGTGTACGTAAGGGCTTTTTTTAAACACTTTTATGAGAAATGAGATTAATTCATTAGACACAAATACAGTATATCATTTCTTATCAGTAGTAAAGCAAGGATATTCAGGGAATGGTGATTTCTTTCTCTATACATTTGACATAAAAGTATGTTTACAATAATTGTATTGATAATATATACAGTTCTGTTTTAAAGAACTTTAAAATATAAAAATACAAATAATCACATTTAAAATATTTTGAAGCCTCACAATTTTTAGTTTTCAAATGCCAGGGTCATTCTAAATTTTTGTGTGCTGTGATAAAGCATTTTCATATGATTTGCCTTTTTCCAACCACCAGCTAAAAAACAGAAATTCCAGACAGAATCTCTAATAAAAGAAAACTGACAACTACAGAATTTTTTCCTTGTGCAAATATTCTTTAGCTTCCTAAAAGAACCATAAACATGTCTGGGGTTACTATCAATTTTGTGATGCTTCAGTGATAGGCAATTTAGCAGGCAGTGACACTGACATTGTGCTTCCACCTGACTTAGTGCAGATTCATCAATAAGCACAATTTACTTATACTGGAAGTCAGTCAGTCAGTTGCACATCTGACTGGCAGCATTTGCATCTGCAAACAAAGGCTGATTTGACTTAGTCAAGGTTTCAGTGGTGTTTTAATTTGCTATCGCATGACAGGAATTACTTTTCTTAATTTTAAATCAGAAGTGGGGTTTTTTTGCCATTAAAACCCAGGGATTTGATACTAACACACTTGCTTAATGCAACTTGTGTCTCAAAGTTATGCCTATTTTGGACCTGTCTAGCTGTAACCCTAAAAATCTATACAGAAGATAGGGCATGTAAGGCACCAACCACACTCCTATTTTCTAAACATATCCTAATCAGCAAATTATTGAACAGCATCAGTATAGCAAAAGTGATTTTAGCCATTTTAGCAAAAGTGAGCATGAAGACACTGGAAAAACTCAACTATCAAGCTGACAAGGCACCACTAACAGATTTTTCTGTGTGTTAGGAATGTATATGAGCACCCACACTACAACACCTGAAAAAAACCCCTCCTTTTATATAAATTAAATATAATTTTAATATTATATTACAGAGATACATACTGTAGGTAAATGTTTTATGTGTGGACATGAATCTAATTAATTTTGATATTATTTCTTTACTTTGGAGGTCAGGATATATTTATGACAGAAGAACAGAAGAAATATTACAATGCAATGAAAAAACTGGGATCTAAAAAGCCACAAAAACCTATACCAAGGCCAGTGGTAAGAGTGATTTGATTTTTACACCCCTAATATTAAAATAGTAATTTGGGAATATGATCTTATCCAAAAGATAAGGTCATAGGCCTGGAAAGAATTTTTTTTCCATTTATTTTCATGTAAAGGTAGAAATTGTCCCTTTTTGAATCCATCAGGTTAGATCATTCATATTTTGTTTAAAAACTTACACACTGTATGAAAAAAATTATTTAACAACGTTAATATGATAAATTTCAAAATTCCATGCCTAAGTCCTGGAAAACCACAATTGATTGGATCATTTATTGGTTCTTGTTACCAGGGATAAACTTCATTTTCTGTTTTTTCTCCTCACAGAGAATTTTTAGGAAATGGGGATGCACTGGCCTCTGCTGCTGAAGACAGAAAGGGGCACTGGTAACTTAATGGGAAAGACAGATGCAGAAAATCTCACAGTATAAAATAATGTCCTAGGGAGTAAAGCATAGACTAGGATAAATTTGTCTCTAAGATAAGACACTACTCGTGTTATTTACTGAACTCCTACACTGGTTGAAAAAATAAAATACTTGTTGCACCTTATGCACCAAGTGGTTAAAAATAGGCTTTCTAAGGAGAGACATATGGCAAAAAAACATTGAGCTAAGTACTAAAGAAAAACTAGGATATTAAAGTGTTTGAGAAATGTATCTTCAGCAGCCCAATGATCTCACCAAGAACAGTTAGTTTAAGGAAGAGAGTTAGCATTCTAAAACCATTTGAGAATAAAGATAAGAAAATTAGTTTCTATTTGACGGTTCTCTTGCTGGCTAACAGTTTACATCACCTATTTTACCCCAATAATATTAATTGTTATTGTTATTACTCTTGCTATTCCACTGTTTCCCTTCTTGTCTCTTCAGCCAACAGTGGTGAACTTGTGACTCAGTCTAACAGGATGCAATATAAACCAACATGTGTTGGGCTTATATTAATGCCTGTATTGTCAGTGGGTCTTGTTCTGCCCTTCTAAATCTTGGAGGGAGTTGTTTTCTCATTTGTCATTTTAAAAAACAATTATTTTCACTGTATTAACTGTATTCCATCTTTGTGTTTGCAGAACAAATTCCAAGGCATGATCTTTGATTTTGTAACCAAACAAGTATTTGACATCAGCATCATGATACTCATCTGCCTTAACATGGTCACAATGATGGTAGAAACAGATGATCAGAGTAAAGAAATGGAAACAATTTTATCCCGGATTAACCTGGTGTTCATTGTCCTTTTCACTGGAGAATTTGTCCTGAAATTAATTTCACTTCGCCATTACTACTTCACTATAGGCTGGAATATTTTTGATTTTGTGGTTGTGATTCTCTCCATAGTAGGTAAGAGCAATTCCCCTTCAAGAAAGAACTAGTGGAAGAAATAGGAAACATTTATTTCAAGTATGTTGATACTGAATGTAGAATTTCCATTTTCCTAGATGACTTACATGGTGAATCAGATCTTCATACTCTCTAGTATACAATATATGCAATGTTGCAATAGGATTTTTATTTCTCCCAATAGATTCACTGTTGGTGCATTAGATTAATGTGTACAAACATAAAGAAGCATGTTTCGTGGTATATGCAAACTAACCACAGATTTACTTTCAGTACAGAAACTGAAAATTATGTGAAATGGGTAAGATTTTTTTTACTTTTGCTAACTAGATTTGTCAGTTAAAAGCTAGTGACTGCCCAAGGTGCAAAAGAGTGACACATCTGAGAAAGATTGTGCTGATAAAATGTAGATCTGTTAAAGAAATCCCTGACTTGCAGATATTAAGCCACTGTTCTTCATAAAAGACAGTTGTTGAAGGCTCAGCTTAATGAATTAACTGTATCTAAGACATAAACTTTCCTTTCCCAATTGTTCTAAGAACTACCGAAAGCTTAGACAGCCACTACCTACTTGCCAGAAGCAGTCTTTATTTTACTTATTTACTTTCTCTAGGATAGCATTTCAACATAAGGATGATGCTTTCACCTTATTAACAGCTTTCAATAAAATGCAATTACTTGTATAATTTTTTAGCTATAACATAGAATCCTTATACTGATTATTTTGGAGACAGCAATAAATAAATCTTTCTATAGGTAATTAATTAATTTAAAATTGTGCTTTAATTATTTTTTTCTTTTCTAGGTATGTTCTTGGCTGAGATGATTGAGAAGTACTTCGTGTCTCCCACACTATTCAGAGTCATCCGGCTGGCCAGGATCGGCCGAATCCTGCGCCTCATTAAAGGCGCCAAGGGAATCCGCACTCTGCTTTTTGCTTTGATGATGTCTCTCCCTGCTCTGTTCAACATTGGGCTGCTGCTCTTCCTGGTCATGTTCATCTACGCCATTTTTGGCATGTCCAACTTTGCCTATGTCAAGAGAGAAGTTGGGATTGACGACATGTTCAACTTTGAAACGTTTGGCAACAGCATGATCTGCCTGTTTCAGATCACCACGTCCGCTGGCTGGGATGGTTTGCTCGCCCCGATCCTGAACAGTGGGGAGCCAGACTGTGACCCCCATAAAGATCATCCGGGGAGTTCTGTGAAAGGTGACTGTGGCAACCCCTCTGTTGGGATTTTCTTCTTTGTCAGCTACATTATCATATCCTTTCTGGTGGTGGTGAACATGTACATTGCTGTGATTTTGGAGAACTTCAGTGTTGCTACTGAAGAAAGCGCTGAACCTTTGAGTGAGGATGACTTTGAGATGTTCTATGAAGTCTGGGAGAAGTTTGATCCCGATGCAACACAGTTCATAGAATATAGTAAATTATCAGATTTTGCAGCTTCATTAGATCCACCTCTTCTCATAGCAAAACCAAACAAAGTCCAGCTTATTGCAATGGACCTGCCCATGGTGAGCGGTGACAGAATTCACTGCCTTGACATCTTGTTTGCTTTCACAAAGCGTGTTTTGGGGGAAAGTGGGGAGATGGACGCCCTCAGAATACAGATGGAAGATCGGTTTATGGCAGCCAATCCTTCTAAAGTCTCCTATGAACCAATTACAACCACACTGAAACGAAAACAGGAGGAGGTATCTGCTGTCATCATTCAGCGTGCTTACAGGCGTCACCTTTTAAGGGTAAAAGTTAAACAGGTGTCTAGTTTATATAATAGAAATAAAAACAAAGAAGGAGATGGACATATTATAAAAGAGATAATTATTGATAAACTAAAAGGGAACTCCACTCCAGAAAAAACAGATGAGAGTTCTTCTACAACTTCCCCACCCTCTTATGACAGTGTAACAAAGCCAGACAAAGAAAAATATGAAAAAGATAAAGCAGAAAAGAACTACAAAGGTAAAGACATCAGGGAAAATAAAAAATAACGATCTAAGAATTTTGTTAATGGGACAATTTGTTTACAGTCTTTGAGAATGAATCATCAACTGGACTCCTGCAGGAGATTTATGCCAAACTGACAGTTTTTACACATATATATGTGTGTGTGTGCGCGCGTGTGTGTGCATATATATACATTATATATATATATACTTAAGGTCAGTGCCTATAACAAAACAGTGAACCTCCATCATCAGACTGTGACTCTGTTAAGCAGGGTAAAAAACTTGACAAGAGGTTACTGTTTTCACTACAGCTGACACTGCTAAGAATAAGGGAAAGGTGGCTCCATAGAGAAGATGGAGCATGAAATGAGTGCAAAAGGATACTTTATTTCCACAACACGTAGTACAGTAATTCTCTTCACTGTTTGTAATGCAACTGCCACATTTGTCATATTTTTACAAAAACTGTATTAGTGTATTTATCATTTTTTAATTCACAGGTTGTTTACTATTATATGTGACTATTTTTGTAATAGGTTTTACGTTGGGGAAAGAGGTATGAGGACCAGGAGGTCTACTCTCAGATTCTCTATAAATACATATAGGAGTGATTTGCATAGACATGCTGCACTTGTCAATCATGCATAAATAAAAATATGACATTGCACAAAGCTGAAGATTTTAAGAACTTTCATGTTTCAGGGTTGCTCTTAAATTTGAGGTATTCTAAATACTTGTATGGCTGCATCCAGATTATATGCATCCAGATAAATGTGCCTGGAGAGTCTCCTCTAATTTAAAGGAATCTGCAATGACTTATTTTTATGTGAATCGTTAAATATGAATAAGTTCTTGTTTATGTTAAAGAATTTCAGCTCAAAAAATCTTGTGCAGTTTCTGCACTGGAAAAATAGCTTCACCAAAATAAATCTGGGAGTTCCTTTTTTTTTTTTTTTAACAGCCTTTTTTTTTTTTTCCTGGGCTATTCTTTTATTACTGTCTTCTCTCATTATCTCCAACATCCAGTGAATCCATAAAATACCCTTTTCCATGTAAATATTAACAGTATACTGTTGTGCATATTTGAGCATAGAATTAAATGGCTTTGCCGCGTTGAATTGCATCAGATATGCACCACAGTATGGTTAATTCACTCAACAGGACGTGTTGTATTCTGTGTCATATTTAGGAAAGTATCACTGATGCATGTCAATGCTTTTGCTGCTGTACCTTGCTCCTTCCACTGTCCACAGTCTCCACTATAGGAAGCCATGTGTCAGTGATGAAGTGAATCAAGTTATCCAACCAGACCTCATTCTTTCAAATCATTAAGCAATAGTTTTCAGCTATTTATGAGCTTTTTTTAGTTTTGCATTTTAAATTTGAAGTGGCTGCTATATGGTGTAGAATCAGACTGTACAGGCCATATTGCAAACTGTTAAACCTGTTGACAATGTGGTTAGCTTATATAAATAATGTAAAGAAATACCATTTGGCAACAGTTTTGTATATAAGAAAAGTGTCTTCAAGTTTAGATCACTGTTTCTTATATTTCTTTCCTCATTCACTTCGCTTATTTTCTAACCACAGTAACTCCAAACTGGCATCATCACACTATGAGAAAAAAGTGAGTATTTGTAGACTATCTTGTTTTAATAATATATTTGCATATATTCCAATGTGAAGTAAATTGTGTAAATCTGGAACCCAGCTTGTTTCCAAATAGTTACAGGACATAGCAAGGAAAGCATTAGGGGAATGTGCGAATTTCTAGCACTGTTTGCATCAGAAGTTCCAAGATAGTCTAATAGTTGATCAAATCCTTGCTATCTTGCAGTGTCTGTTTACATAGTATGCTCTTATTCTTTTTTTGAATCACAGTGCACTAGGCTTGTACAATTAAAATATTTCCCAAGAAAAAAATGGCACATTTGTATAATCGAGGACATCAGGACATTTTGTGTTTCATACACAAACTAACATTAAATGTTGAATCTTTCTTTTACAAATGCTTTTGACTTGTAACGTGTTGGTGAAATGCATGCAGGAAATTGTTATTACCATTAACAACACAAACAATATTACATATGAGCCAAAAAATAAAGATTTCTTTTTTCTAAATTATGTTTATTTTGCTTTGTCTCTGACCTTCTGTTGGTTAAACCAAGATAAAAACAGGCTTCAGCACAAATACGAATTGCTTTCTTTTTCCCTATAGCTAACCACCTTATTCTTCACATTTTAACTTCTATGTAAAATAATTATTAAAAAATCTGAGAACTTTGATCAAACTCCATTTATTTCTACCTCTTTGTTATCAGCAGATTGTCTGGGAATAAAACAGGACACCTACACAATTCTACCCCCAAAATGTCCTCTCACCCCTCAAGAGCCCTTCTCAGCCATAAAGGCTAACAAAGCTGTCCATGTTTTATGAGTCTTAAATATGCAAACAAACTTTCCAATGAAGATTTTTTGTTTGGTCCAGGATAACATTCAGTCAAGGGGCTCATTGCAGACAGATAAAAGTTGGTTTTAGTTGTATAGTGATTCTTTTTATTCAAGTAATTCTCAAAATTAATAAATACCATCTCATCTGATCTCAGAAGTAAGAGATGACACTGACACTCAGCTGTGACAAGTAGTGTTCATAACCAAAATATCTGGATGTTAAATGGTAACAGAGTTTGACTTAATATGGATGTCATCAAGCCGTTTAAGGGCAGAAAGATTTAGGACATTGAACTGAATTTAAAATACATTATTGTATTTCAAAATTAACAGTAAGTAGAATATTCCTGGAGTCTTCTCACAGACATGTTTTCAGTGTTCCTTACTCTGTGGATATTATGCCATATTAACCATATTTTGGCTAAATATTAAATTGCTCATGTAACAATGAAAAAACTGATGGAACATTGCAACACTACAGTCTATTAAAAATTCGAATACACTGAGCATCAGCAGTTGCTGCAGCTGTCTCTGAGTTGGACTACCATGCAATAAAGAAGCCATAGTTCACTGGTTCACAGAAAATACTGAGTTGAAATGGACCCACAAGCTCCTGCCCAAGAGCATTGTCTAAATTTTCTTGAACTCTGACAGATTTGGTGCTGTGACCGCTTCCCTGGTGAGCCTATTCTAGTGCCCAACCATGCTCTGAGTGAAGAGCCTTTTTCTAATACCCAACCTAAACCTCCCCTAACACAGCTTCAGGTCATTCTCTCGGGTAATGGCTTGTTGCCATTACCACAGAGAAGAGATCAACGCTGTCCCTCCTCTTCCCCTCACAAGGAAGTTGTAATTGCAATGAGGTCTCCCCTCAGGCTCTTCCAGGCTCAGCCAAGTGTCTTTAGCCGCACCTCATACAGCTTCTCTTCAAGGCCCTTCACCATCTTTATTGCCCTCCTCTGGACACTTTCAGAGCTTTCTTATATTGCAGTGACCAAAACTGCACATAATATTCAAGGTGAGGCTGCCCCAGTGCAGAGCAGAGCAGAGCAGGACAATCCCTCCCTTGCCTGGCTGGCGATGCAGTGCCTGATGCCCCAGGACAGGCTGACCCTCCTGGCTGCCAGGGCACTGCTGCCCCACATTCAACTCAACAGTGACCAGGATCCCAGGTCCCTCTCTGTGACACTGCTCTCCACCACCTCATTACCCAGCCTGTCCATACAACCAGGGTTACCCCATCCCAGGTGTAGAATCTGGCACTTGCACTTGCTGATTGCCAGTCATCTAATGCCTTCAAGGGAGTCAAGAGGTCCTCCCAGGTGATTTATGCTGTTAATGAAACAGGCAGGGCAATTTGATGGCTGGGTAGTTTCAGTCCTGTATCCAAGTTGTTTATGAAATGTTGAAGAGAACAGGGCCTCAGATGGAACCCTGTGGAATCCCACTTGTGACAGGTCACCAATCTTATCCCATTCATTACAACACTTTGCACCCAATGCGTGAGCTGGTTGCTCACCCATCTCATGGTGTGCTTATCCAGCTGTGTTTATATGAATGGCTTTCCCTACACCAGAAAAATGCCTTACTAAGAACATTCAGAATTGTTTAGCCTGCTCATACCCTTAGATCCTGGAGATGGTCTTTGGCCCACTTAGAATACAGGGTTAAAGCTCAGGACATGGCCTTCCCTGGTTGTCTGGGCTTACTTACAAGTGCCTGGCCTGCAGGCCTAAATGAGAGAATCCTCTAACTTGTGTTAATGTCAATATGTACATCCTTGAAGTCAAAGTTACCTACATTATTTATTCCACTGCTCCTCTGACTAACTCATCTAACCTTATAAATAATTCAATTTACTTCCAGAGACTTTTGGAGCTCTTCTGCTTACTTGGTTCCTGACTTTAATCTAACAATTTCATTTTACTCTTATCTTTTCATATTACCTGTTCAAACCAGCACCTAAAATCTGCACAAATTTTGCTCTGTGAACAGGTTGACAAGTGTTCTGATGAGGAATGACAGTTCATCATTCATTTTCAGGAACCTGGAGTCTCTTACAGTACTCTGTAAAAGTAATGTTATTGTATCCTTTTTCATTACCAAGCACTGTATGTGCAAAAACACTGACAATGCTTTAGGCATGGACTAGGAGGAATGGCTGAGGGTCCTGGTTCAACCTGGACTGGAAATAGTCTCACTGCTTTGAGGGCATGTATGTCCTCCTAATTACCCTTTGCTGCTTCTGTGAACAATTTCTTCCTTCTTACCTATTCCTTTCTACAGAGAAATCAGTTGAATTTGTATAATTTAAAAATCACATTACTCCACTCCTATGCCTCCAATATATTTGAATGGAAATGCCACTTGAAAGAACTCTCCACATGCTACTAGGGAAGCCAGTAGTGATGGCTATTCCAGTCAAGCATAGTTTTATATTCCTTCCATGTAGTAGTCCTTTCCCACTGTTAGTCCTCCTTTGTTTCCAGTCAGCAAAGGAGTATCCCTTATTTATTAGCTCCTAAAATCCTCAGTGTATGACTATACTGATCTGTGTCCAGGTGAATTTTCAACCTGTCTAACCACAGACAAAATGCCTTCCACTCTGTATTAAACCTCTTATCACGTATTGCCAAAAAAAGAGCATTAGTAATGCTGACTGTAGAGCTAAGTCACTCTCCTAGTATAAGTTCATTACTTGGTACTTTTCCTTAATGAGTTTTCAGATGAAAAAAATTTCCACATGAATGCTCAGAAAGGAGACATATTCCTGTTCAGTACATTACAAATTAATTCATAGGGCAGCACAGCTTAATGCTGTTCCCAAGCAAGTGTTCCCAGAAGTCCCAGTGCCTCACATGAGCTAATGCAGCAGTACTAACATGTGCACAGTCATAAAAGAGTAACGAGCTTGCAGAACTAACTGAAGCTAATTCAGCACTGAAGTAATTTTAACAAAGGAGGAAAGACCGATGTGTGGTGGGAAAAAGCCCCAACCATTTCCTCCAAGAAGGAGCAGACTGGCCACAATAAAGACAAGCAGGTCTGCCATTATGGGAAGTCAGGATTCTGAGTAGTCCAATGTATTTACTGTGAAATTCATTAATGCATTAAGGAAATGGTGAGTACTCAGCACTTAGTCCATTATAAATTGCATACTGTACTTTATTGAGAAAAAAAATTTAAATCCTTTGGAAGGTGAAATTAAATTAGGAATTAAATTAGGAATTAAAAAATCAGGAAATTCCTTGCCCAGAGGGTTCATCACTAGTGTATGACTGACATGACACATTGTTATGATTGCTACATTAAAATGTCACAACCGTGCGAAGATTTTTACATTTCAGACGCTAACGCTCTTGAAGTGCCATTTGCTGTGATTTTTATGTTCATCTCTTTAGTTCTTAATCTATATAGATAAAATGGAGAAAAAATAAAGAATTCTGAGCAGGAAAGATTATGGGATTAACAACAAAATCTTAAAGTAAGTTTGTACTATTTTATATTTTTTGTCATTTTTAAGATTGTTTGGCTGTCTATAAAAAGATAAGCATTGGAAAAGACAAATATCACCATGAGAAGCTCAAAATCACAGAAATAATTATAAGCAGACAAAGCAAACAGCAAGCAGAGTTCATTAGTCATGTGTTTGAATGACTGAGTTAGTTACAATGGATGTTTTCTGAACGACCATGATTAATTCACGTACAATTTAATAAGAAGACAAGATAAGCAAAAGCGGGATGGTGAAGTGCTGTGATCTGTTTCCACTAAACACCACAGAGCAGGGATGTGCTTCATCTTTGTAATGTAACACATACTCTGCACCACTTCACAAATTAAATACCTCACCCTCATAGAAGAAAACATACTGCAACATGAGGCTTGGCTAAGCTAAGAAAATAAATTGTACTGCAGTAGCCTAAGTAAACTGGAGCCAATTACCATCTCTCAGGAGAGAAGACAAATCACATGCATCTCTGCAGCAAGTGTTATGTTTGATGCATATATGAAAAGACATATCATGAACAATTTATAGCAGTAAAGCAGGCATTCGTTCCCAAGCATTCCACACTTCAAGTACATTTCCGGTATAATAAAAGCCACTTCATGTTTTTTTTCTCATAACCTACATTAAGGGGTAACAGGGAAAACACGATCACCCCTAAAATTATTCTTTTTTTTTTATAGCAAACACACAAAGAAAAAATAAAAAGCACTTTCCAGACCTTATATAGCATTACCGTTTTTTTCTATAAAAGGAATTTCAGTATCATAGGGATATTTACTCTTTATTCTAAAGCCCTAATAGTCTGTACATGGATCACTCTGCCTCTCCATTTTACTGATGTGGAAGTGTTTGGTTTGCTTTCGGAAGGCGTAGCCCCAGCTGCATGCTTACAGCAAAGTACAAGCAAAGTACAGTTTTAATGAGTGAAATCGGTCATCCTAAATCAAAGTGGGTCATGCCATTTTCCCCTCAGCCTAATGCAGTGATATCACATCCAGCAAACCAAAAAAAAGCAGTTTAACCACATATCCTATAACAGCAGCTATATTCAAAGATAACATGCACAGGGTTTTTAATTATGTCACACAAACACTGTAAGTTGTATTTTGAATTTCTTTCCAAGAGATTTGGACCTGATTGACTGAATTGAACAGCCACAAAAATTAACACTTAAATTTTTCCTCTTGTTGCTGTTACAGGGGAATGACAGTGATGGGTCTAATTTTATGACTGCAGGAAGCTCAGTCCTGGTATAGACTTCAGAGATCCCAGCCCTGATCTAAGGAAGGCAATTGATTGACCCAGAAAAAAATAACAGATTTTATCTCTGCTGAATATCAAAGGCCTTATCTTACCTCTTCATGCAAATATGCAGAGAAAGATCTGAGAAGCATGTGAAAGCACGCAATGGGAAAGCTGTAAAAATTCTCTCTCTCAATTAAGAAACATCAAAGGAAATACATAAACAAAAAATATACAGAAGGTGAAAAGGATAGTAGTTTTCTTGATATAGTCAGATCCCAACATGGAGGACACATGTCACAGGTACCATTTATTCTTTGGATGGGATTTTGCTACTGCAAGTCCAGGGAACAGCACATTCTTTTCAAACTCTGAAAGTGACAAGAGACAAAAGTGGCAGAGCATATGCTACTTCCATGAATGTGTGCTGTGTAGAAAGGATGTTACTAACATCTCCCATCTGCACTAGGCACATCCTTAATTCATGTATTGCAGAGTTTGTTGAGAAATTAGGACACAATGATTTTTATTTTACTGTTATCTGTACTTTATAATGCAGCATTTTAACCTAGAATCTAATTTACATGTATTTTTTCAATCATATGTTTTAGATATAAAAGGCTATAACTACTCCATTTAGCATTATATATTTTTTATTATTATTATTTTATTTATTTTTTTTTTTTACCAAAGAATGAGAATAAATTACCTGGTGCATCCAAGTTGTGCAATAGGCAGCAGTAGTATTTAAATTACCTGCACCCTCTACCATGCCCTCTGGTATCCTCACAGACAGCGGAATTTCTAGACTTCTGCATGGGGCAACAACACCCTGCTCGCTGCCCTTATACATGGAAATATATCCAGAGTGCAAAGAGCTGCAAGGGGTACCTGGCCTCCATTGGGCAGCCCTATAGGGGAATTCTCAGTTCCTATATCCAGCATGATTAGCCTATATCTATACTGTGATCCGAGTTCACCATGACACTGACATTGACACCTCATATATCTTCATGACTGTCATGAAAAACAAGTCCTAAAACTTAGTAGGTAACTAAAATACAAAGCCCCCCATTGTTTAGCTAAGCCCAGAATATTCATCCATAGCATGCAATATTTTTTAGCTAGGTGATTTATGCTGTTAATGAAACAGGCAGGGCAATTTGATGGCCGGGTAGTAAATTCTCAAAGTGATTTTAAGAGCCTGTATTTCTTGTTCTAACAATTCTATTTCTATTTTACAGACTGTTCTTATATACAAGAATATACGGGCTCTTTGTTTTGCTTCAGATTAAAATATGTAACTGACAATGCTGTTTACTGGCTTGGCTGTTCCCCATCCACATTCTGCAGAATTTCTCTAGCTGAAGCTAGAGATTGTAAATATTTTACAGTAAAACGATATTCCTGTATTTTCTAGGTCACTGCTTTTCTTCTGTTCCCGAATCATTAGGAACAAACAGCGGAGTGAAGGAAATGCTTCATCTGGTGGAGTACAAAGGAAACCAATTGCTCTCTGCAGCTCACCACTGCTCCCACACTGTTCCACAGCACAGAAAACATACACAGAGCTGCTTCCCTTGGGAAACTAAGATCCAGACAGCTACTCTCATTTAACATGGACACTTATACACTTCAAGGAAGTACTTGCTGGAAGTACTTCCATTTAGCCAAATCACTCTAATTAATTCCCTATTAAAAAGTTAGGATTTCTTTCCATCTTCACTCTCCTGGAGTTCTGTACTCTCCTTCTTTATGTCAGCCTCCATTAATTTGAAACAGGGACATCTTTCTGTTGTCTGTGTACAGCATTCCTGGCTAAACTATAGGCTGAAAACTCCAACACTGAATAATATTAATAATATCACAGATAACAAACTCTTTTCCACAACTTATCTTCACGAGGTATTATGTGTAGAAACACAGAATAACAGCTGCATGGTCCTTAATAGAAAAATTTCACTCATGTAAACCACAAAATTTCCCAGTTTTCATTTACTGTGTTCTGTACCCTTCAAGTCTGACAGTGCTTTACCTTTTTTGAGGTTATGGTAACACTCGTACCAAGTTTTCCTCTCCTTACTCAAGCACTTCACTTTCTCCTGTAGCAGAGGTGTTTACTTGGGCTGCTGCAAAGGAGGAGTGGAATTGAAAGGACAAGTATCCTGCAGCAACTCCAGCTCCAGCTGCGGTCTTGGCAGATTGCAGAAGTTTAAATGAGGCCACTCCAGGTCAGGCCACACAAAGCATGTGGAAGGAAAATATTGGCAATTCACTAGGTGGCACTTTTATGACCTACTTGAATTTGAAGCCAAAGAAGATGCAATCACATTTTTCTGTCATGCCATAGACAAGGTCAAACCGTATTTCATCACTGAAAATGCTATAAGATGTCTTTCACAAGCAAAAGTCAGTGTGTCCTAAGCAAAGCCCAGCTTCATATTTCTACTAACCGAAATTGCTGGAACATACTGAGGGAAGACTGAGCTGAGGGACTTTTCCCATTTACTCTCATTCACACTTCCCACCATGTGTCTACTTTCTGCTGCTCAAAGTGGTCATAGCCACAGAGTTCTCCCTTCTTATTCAGACCTATGCCCTAAACCACTGTTGTATTAATATGCTTTCACCTCAGCATACAGGTATACCTTTCCTTCTGAAGCACCTGACTCAGGTAAAACCTTTGGCCAATACAATGCAAAAGCTCAGGCAGTCCAACTGTGATTGTCCTCTTGCCTTTCCAATCCACGTAAAACTTTTAAATGGCAAATGCAAGCAGCCCCTACGACACTGTCTCAGTGATCGATTCTTTCCCGGTCCTGCATTTCAAGGAGCACGCGCACACATTATAGGGTAGACAGGGTAGACGTGTAATCATGCGTTACCCATACAAAAAAAACCCACAGCTAGAAGGAGAATATTTTCATGCCCTTCCCCCATTCCGGAATTACTATCATCTTACAAGAGCCCTCCCTAAGGGCTGTATGTAGTCATGGTGACAAGACATCACCACCTGTCTGCCCCTGCAATGGAGGCAATGAGCCAGAATGCAAAGCTTTGTTTTGCTGCTGCTGAATGCATACAGCACATTTCCAAATAGCCTGATTCAAACAGAAACCAAAGAAAATGACATTTTTCAAAATATAAAATCTGAAGAAAGTTCCAGATTTATTAATAATGGCTTATGAAAATGAATCAATAAAACAAAGTGGCTTGAAAATCTACATGAATTAACATGCTTCACACTCTTCAAAATGCAATTTCAGTCATAAAATCATAAAAAATGATACTTTATGACCAAAAGCTGAAATCACAGACATTATGGAAACAGATTTTAAAATAGGCTGCAACGGTTAACACACATTGCTTTTATTCCAGTGAAAATGCACACAGACTATTACATACTGCTTGCCTGCTCTTAACAATGTCCAGCTTGCCAGTTTTGGTACTGACTCCAAACATCAGCTGACCAAAAATCACAGAGAAACTGGAAAAAGTATTAGAACGATACCGCTCAGTCAAGGGAAGCAGTAAACATTACAAATAATGAAACTAGAAGGTGAAATGCATCCAGAAAGGAGACAGCCTAAATGCAATGGAAGCAGAATATTTCCTCCTCCTTATCCCAGATTTCTAGCCTATACCTCAGGTTACACGTACACTGGGCAGCACCTCACAGCTCTCAGATGTGACTGAATGCCTCTACCCCAGGCTGAACTTGCACTGGGCAAGAAACAGTGGCAGTATCTCCTTGCTCTTATCTTCCCAGCACACTGGGTTTCCCCAGGAAAGAAATGCAGACTGTAAGGATTTTCAGTGTTCAGCAAGTTCCCTGAAATTGAGGGGAACTGGAGGGGGTGGACTAAACAGCAAGCTGCAGAATTCTCTGTTTCATGGTTTAGATTTAACATCAGGAATGGTACATCTGTTTTCTGAGGCTGCACTGTTGAATTGACCTCTATTTTCCTGTATGGACAAGAGCTACTAGACACCTGGATCTCTTCTGGATCTACTCATGTGGGCTGGCTCTTCTCTGCACATGCTCCAGCATTTCAATGTCTTTCTTGGAGAGAGAGGCCCAAAACTGAACACAGGATTTGAAGTGTTGCCTCACCAGTGTCCTGTACAGAGTATCAGTCAGTGCCCTGCTCCTGCTTGCCTCACTATTGCTGATACAGACCAGGATGTCCTTAACGTTCTTGGCCACCTGGGCACAGCTGGCTCTTGTTCAGCTGCTGTCAATCAAAACACCCCACAGCCTTTTCTGCCTGGAAAGATTTCCAGTCACTCTGTCCCAAGCCTGTTGCACTGCCTGGAGCTGTTCTGTCCCAAGTGCTGGACCTGGCTCTTTGCCTTGTTGAACCTCAGGCAATTGACCCTAGCCCATCAATCCACCCTGCCCAGAGCCCTCTGCAGATCCCTCCTGCTCTTAAGTGGATCAACACTCCCATCCAACGTGGTGTCATCTACAAGCTGACTGAGGATGCACTTGATCCCTTTGCCCAGACCATCAAAAAAGATATTAAACAGTATCGGGCCCAGTATTGAGCCCTGGGGAACACCACAGCCAACTGGATTTAATTCCATTCCCTACCACTCTCTGGGCCCAGCCACCTGGCCAGATTTTTACCCAGAGAAGAGTCCAAGTCAGAAGCAGCCAGTTTCTCTGGGATAATGCTGTGGCAAACAGTGCCAAAGGCTTCATTACTGCCTAGCTAGGCAACATCATCAGCTTTTCCCACCCTCACTGAGACATCTTGACATAGGTCAAGATTGCATCAGATGTTCTTCCATCATTTACTACATCATTTGTAAACAGCAAACATTTTATCTTTCAAGTGATTAGCAGAAAAGTCATAGATTCGATAAAGTCAAGAGAAATTAGGAGTGTTTCAGTGTTCTCAGATATTAATTGGTTCTATTTTGACTAATCCTTACAACAGCACAAAGGCAAGGTGCTTATGCACTCTGCCCATAGTCACTCTCCTTCCAACATATACCCATTTAACAGGCAGACAGAGGCTTTCTGGCACCAATAAACATAAAATCTTCGTGTCTAAGTCCAATATTCAACAAATGCTAAAGGTCATATGTGCTAAAGTTAATCTGCCATCTTGTGGGTATATATCACAATACACTTTTTAATTATCAACCATAAAATTTATTACACAAAAATACAACTATCTGGTAAATAAGACATACAGAATGAGAATTGTAAGTCCTAAAGAAGTAACCACAGAGGAATACTACCCAAGATACAGTAGTAATTCAAGTTGAACACACACTCTAGGTTGGAAACTTGGTGACTTTGAAACAAATAGCAATACAGTTATAAATGATGAGTCAACTATATAATGAATTAGTGCAATTTAAAAAATAAAAAAAAATTAAAATAAAAATTAAAGAAAAAAAGGGGATGTGGAAGGGTAATTGGTAAATATAATAATATCCTTGGTTTAATGCTGACATTAAATATTTTTATGGAAGATTAGCATGGTGAGTCAAAATCTTGCCTTCCCCATGCAAAAATATCTATCAGGTCAAAGATGAGAATGCCTTCTTTTACTTTTATAAAGTATTATAACACATCTCCAAATTCAAATATGATACAGATTTAACTAAGAAAAATCTATATTTTTATCTAAATATTGTATTTATTTACACAATCCACCTGAATTTTTTGTGCTACTTTATATGTGTTGTCTCAGTTACATTATGGGGTATTGATTAATCCCAGTGAAATGTATCATCAGAAATGGAAGCCTGCTACAAAATTAAGACATTAATTTTGATACACTAATTTTAGAAGGGAATTATTGCCAGTTTTTTTTGTTCAGTTCAGTTTAAAATTAAGTATTGTTTGCAAATCCAAATTCTACATATGGGACATGGTTTTGAATTAGAATTCTTCCTATAATTCTGCACCAGTCGTAGCCTCCTAACTGGTGTTGGTGTGATAGCTGAATATAATTATATTCTAAAAAGGCTTCACACAATGACAACATCAAATGAAATAAATTTCTACAGTTTTCTGTAACGTTGCCTTTTCTCATTTTGAGCATGTATTATATATAGACATAAAAAAATCAGTTCAGAAAGTTTCATAAAGAAAGATGCAACAGTGTTACACAAAGGTGACAACAAAAGAAATCATGCTTCACTAACTTGATTGCCTTACACAATGACCTCTGACTAGATAAACAAGGAGAAAGCAGTGGATGTTGTCTGCCTGGACTTCAGCAAGGCTTTTGACACTGTTCCCCAAGATATCCTCTGAGGCAAGCTCAGAAAGTGTAGGCTGGACACGTGGATGGTGAGGTGGATTAAGAACTGGCTGAATGGCAGGTCTCAAAGGGTTATGACCAGTGGCACAGAACCTACTTATCTAAACAGTCTCTAAAGCAAGTCAACTGTTATAAGAGGACAAACACCATCAAGATATCCCTCCCAGAACAGTAAAGAGGAAAAAAGAATCCAAAACAAAATGTCCCAGCAAAAAAAAAAAAATAGCAGCTTATTCAACAGTTCTGTATTTCCTTTGCAATAAATTAATATACAATACATGAAAAGTAGTTTCAGAGTAACCTGAACAACTATAAGCCTTCTCTGAAGAAAACGCCTTTAAAATTGCACTAAAATAATAGTGCTGCTTCAGTGTTGCACATACAAATTACATTTTCTTGAATTGTAAATTGGGCAAACTTCAGTAAATCATTCACAAAATTGTATGGTTTGATTTATTTCTCTTCCCTTCCAAATTCAAATTCCAGAAACAGAATTTGAAGATCAAGCTAAGTTATTCATGGTTTTTCTACTGGTGCTGACTGAAACATGTTCTTGTTCCTCAGGCTACAACTTACCTATTGCTCTCCCCAAGCAGAAGATCATCTTGGTGCCTCTATTCCCTGTTTATATCCTCTCTCCTTGCTGCTCTCCATAGTTATCACCAATCTCCTTTCTCATATGATCTGAGACCAATTAGTCTCAATGATATTTAATTTTGAAGTTTTTTGTTCTCCTTCAGATCAGTGAAAGGGGCTTCTGTGACCAAATGCTACTTTTCCAACTGTACTAATTGTTCCAAGAAAACATATCACCTGTAACTGCAATTCCAATCTAGCATCTGACAAGATATAGGAGCCAGCATGATCAACAATATCTGTATAGTTAATAGTCCAAAAGAGATGAGATGAAGACATCCTATAGAATTACTTTATGGCATTAGTACAAACTGCATTGCATAACTACTTCAGTAATGCATATGGTCTGACTAACATGCGGTGACAGAAGAAAAGATCTTTAATTAAATCACCACATTCTAAATTAACTTCATGGCCAGAAAGATGTCTGTGTAATGGCACGATCCTGTTCTCTTTGTGGTGACCTGTGTAAAAGGACCCTACAAATGAGATCAAACTATGGAAAGCACAGGGTCAATTCTGGTTAAATACCAGTCTTTGGTTTCCTGGCTTATATTTTTAGTGAAGAGTGTCCTTAAAAATTTACTATCATATTCTGGATGAATAAAGTAAATCCAATTCAGCTAACACCAGAATTACAATAGGTCAATAACTAATAAAAAATAATGTTTATTTTATGGCAACTTGCAATAAGGATACTCTAAAATTCTTATTGACTTGCCTAATCCTACCAAAATCCTTCTAATGTGTTTTTATAGACCATCACTCTGCAGCACAGCAAGCAGAGTTTGTGCATAAACAAGATGACCTAGTTTTCAACATCTGCAAGTCTTAGCTTGAAGCTTGTTTGTTACTTGAAAAGGCAATTAAAATTTAAACAAGTGTGAAAGAACAAACTCTTATTTTCCTTGAATTTCTATGAAAAAACCCAGTTACACATTAACTAATATTTAATACAAAGCCACATCAGAACTCAAAGTAACAGCAGATAATTAGTATCCATATTTTTAAGAATAAAACAAATCAGACAGATACTAAAACATACACAAAAATATACAAGAACAGTAGGGGTAAACACTTCAGGAGATTAGGTCGGGTAATTCCTTTCAAATTATAAACTATGTACAGAAAGTGTAATTTCACAGAACATTCTTCAAGTTAGAGATAAGCTGTGAGTTGATGAACTAAGTGAACTGTGTATGACTGTATGGAATTCATTAAAAATCCAGACACTAGTCTTGCAACAGACAAACACTCCACATGAAAGGTGACTTTCAAACATCAGTATTTACAGAGACAAATTCATTACTGTTTTCTTCTGACAGCAATTTTTTTCATTGTATTTGCATCTTTTTCTATTTAACTAGGATGGATTTCCTGTTAGTTGTTGAACATAATGCTTATTACAAGCAGAAAGGTGATACAGATCAAAATAATTTCTGTTTCAAAGGGCTTGTAAACCAAACACAGGAAAACACAGGAAAAAATCTGCCAAAGGACCAAAGGACATTACAGCACCCATTTAAAAGGAAGCTAAAGAATGCAAGTAATTTATACTATTTCATGTATAAATACATGAAATAGTATAAATTACTATATGTTCTAGAAGACAAAGGTGCAGGAACTTAATATACATAATACTAAAAAAACTATCCTGAATAAATTTAGCTACATCCCTTTCACTGCTCCAAAGGATGGCTTTCTAGTTAAAGCACAAATGCTGAAGTAAGCAGGACTGTATCCAGTTACCAGCTCCTCTGCAGGACTTCAGACTTTTGGCCGAGACTTATTTATTTCTGTTACTTCCATCTGTGTTCAGAGTTGAAATGTATGTGTTACACATATATATGTATCATCTACATAAACGTGTTCTAGACTTGCCCCATGGAAAGTCTACTTGCTCTATGTAAGGCATATAAATTATTTTCATGACAAAATGTGGCATTCTATAGACAAGTGCTCTGCTCAATACTACAAACACAAGATTTCTGCTTCCGAAGACTATAGCATTCATGAAAGGAATAAATGATAATGAATGAAGGATGGGAAATAGAGTAGTCACAGGACACTAGCCTGATTTTTAAATTGCCATTTTGAACGTACTTTTAAAACGCAAATATTATTAAAAAAGACAAATGTGTTATCTGATTACCTAAATATCTGATCTTGGTGCATTAAAGGAATGTAGAATAGGTAGCCATTAGCAAAGAAATAGTATTGTTTCCTTACTATACATTTATGCACTTTCTTCCCTCATATTTAACTAAATTCAGTCTTCATAATGTTGTGATTTCTTTATTTTTTAAATTACCACCTACTCAGACTTTTTCCTCTTATTAAGTATTTTCAAAGCATGAAACACACCAGACATGTACATACATGCTTGACACTGATACTGGGTAAAATCATAGAATAGGAAATAAAGACTGCAGTTTAGAATTGGAGATGCTAAAATAACTGATCAGCATTGAAACAGTTTAAGGAGAACTAAGTCTCACCAAACATCATTTTTTTTCTGAATACAGGTTTATTTGATCAAAGTAACTGTGCTGACATCAAATGCCTTGCAGAGTTTTTGAATAGGCTTAAATTACATTCTGAGACACAGAAAGCAAAAAAACCAGTAAAATATAAAATACAGGTACCCAAAGGTGAATGTAAATGAGAGGCTTCTAATACAATGGAGCATTCCCATGCAGATTCTATGTGGCTAGTTTTGGCAAACAGTAACACAGATCTATTTATCACAGCCTGGAGCATGGTCCTGCATCACATTCTGGCATACTCACTCAAGAAGAAAAGAGAATAAGTTGAAAAAGCCAAAGTTATAAGACAAAAATACAAAAAAAAAATTAAAGGAACAATTTTAGACCTTAAATAATGTCAAATGAAAGCTGTGTTTCACATACCAATTATTCAACAGAATACAGAAGCAATGTGATTACATCTACCTATTTCATGCACAAGATATTCCTTTTACCTTATTAAATTGCATACTATTCAAGTATGGCTTGCATACTATTCTTTTCAATATCATAATCTTGTAATAGATGCAAAATCTAATGCCCAATCTCAGAATATTTGCATAAGAGCTACAGCCCTGTAAAATCACTAGATTTACTATGATTTAAACACCTTATTTTAGTCTCACAAGGAGTTATTAGAATTTCTACTAGAATCCTGAAAGAAAAAAAATAACAATCAAAACCCCTTCAAGAAACAGAAAATAGCAAGAATTAGAAGTTTTTTTAAAAAACCCATACATAGAAATATCTCTTTGGATTCAGTGTACTATCATGCACATGAGATTACATGCACTGGAGTTCAAATTGCCCAACTCCAGTATTTTTTCACCAGTAGAATAGCTTTACATATTAACAGATATTTCTCTAAATCACATATATCTCATTATTGAAGAATTCCGCCTTAGCGTAACTTATGTTTGGATTTTATCATTCCAGCATCCTCTCCTTCTCTTAGACAATTCATTTGCTTGTGGTACATCTGAGAAAAGATTCCAGGTTAACCTGGTGGCTACTTGCCAACAGCCTGTTTCCCTTCCAGGACAGCACCTCTGGGCACATGGCCGGGTAAATCAGTTCGCTCCCTCCTGATTCTCCACAGACAGGGACACAAGTGATTCATTCCCCCTGGCAGATAAGCTGCTGACATTTCCATCTCTGTTAACTGGCCCAGCTGACAGATTGCTGACATGATCCCTTTGTTTTCTCCCTATTCTCTTTGCATTAGAGCCAGGAACTCTAGAAGATGAGCAGCTACTCTCTGCTACAGAATGGAAACACCATGTGGAGTCCACTCTACAAGTAATTTCTTTTTCAGAGCATAAAAGTCAAGCACTCATGTTAAAATTCTACATTGCAAAATTCAGTTTGACAAAAAAGTATCACAAGTCCGGTGATGCATATGAATTTCATATATAGATATTTATCAAGGAGCACAAAAGATTTTGCAAAGATTTCAGAAGGTACTGCAAAAATGCTTATGAAGAGATCTTGATCCATAAAAAAATTAGATCACACCTCTTTTTTAACTTAAATGAGAGGCAGTTTTAATTCTATAAGTGAAAGAATTTTAAATTTGGAACTTGCGAAAGGAAATGCACCTTTTTACAGCAAACAAGTGAACTAAATAGCTTCAGGAGTGTAAGAGTCTGATCTAAAAGTTTCTCTACCTATAAAATAAGGATATATTAAAATTTTTGTGATGCTTTCCGGATTCATAAACTTTAAGCAAGTTAAGCTTGACATTACTCAACTATAAAAACACAAAAATACTAATTATACATAGGATTACACAAATAAATCTTCCTAGGACTGGACTTCAAAACCTTACAGGACATAGAGAGAGTGAGGATAGACCTAGATACAGGATTGGCAGAATTTTAAAAGACCACTATTGTTCTAAGCAGGAAAAGCAGTGGGCCCATAAACTTCTGACACCACTGGACCAGACATTGCAGGGCACACAAAAACATGGACAGCTATTTGTTTATTCATTGTTCACTGAAATCTCACTAATTTGTGACAATACATTGGGCTTTTTTCCCAGAGAATAAATCATACAGCAGATTTTTCATACAGGAGAAAAAAACATACAGCATTTTGCATAAAGGTTTGTCCTACAAGGATAGTTAAAACTCAAAACATTCTGCAACATCCCATACAAACCAAGAATCACTGCCCTTTTTAATATACTATGCCTGTAATATCCCTATTTTAATATACTCCAAGAACAGAAAAAATTCCAGTTGGGCTCACCACGTCTTCTCTAGGACACCATTTTCTTTTTTGCAATTTCTTAGACCAGTAAGTGCTACTTGCACCTACCTAAAAGAGTCCCTGTAAAAAAAGAGGGTATTAACAATAGCCTTCAAAATTAAAATAAAATTAACTTTCCCATATCCTTAAACTCCTTTCTCAGTATATTTTTTCTTGTTAGTTTTCATGAGAGAAGGTGAAAAATGGCACTCAGCACTGGATCTGCCAGAACTTTACTATTCTTGACACAGCAGATAATGGTACAGTATAAATTAGTTGGTTTGAATAATATAATTTTTTAAATGGGCTAAGAGGGGAACAGATAAATTTATCTCGAGAAATAAAAATAATTTTTAATTCCTATCAGTTTCTGGGTTTGAGTTCTATATGGTCTTGAAAACTTAAAAACAACTCTACAGGTCAATCCTTGCTCCCCCCAGTATTCATATCCCATATTAAATCTCAGGAAAGCAAGGGTTTTCTTGATGCAATATGCCTCTCAGCCTGTCTTAGGAAGAGAGACTTTAAAACACAAAACTGAATTTGGCAGAAATGTTTTTATATTTTATAAAATGGAGACCTGCAAATAAATTCAATTTGTGGTCAAAAGAGACACAATGTATCTTTCAAATGCATGGTAGGATAGCTCAAAGTGCCTGTAAAATGTGCTCACTGATGCAAATGCTTAAAACATTATCTACTGCCAGTAGCTGCACCACTGGCAGTAGACTACAAGTGCAGAAAATTTCTATCTACTATAGCAGAAAACTGACACTTTAGAGACGCTTATAACTGGGCAGAAAAAGCCTAGCAAAAGGAATAAAAGCGTTTTTAGTATATATAACAATAAAAACCAAGTTTTAGACAAAAAATTCATCTACTATAAAATCTTACTGAATTGGAGGTGATGAATAAAAACTTTTTTTTAAAATTCCATTTATGTTTTTAATTATTTCTATAACAATGGACCTTAAAAAAGAAGATCTATAGAATCTATGGAATTTAAAGCAAAGAAATAGTGTTATAATGGCCATCTAGCTGTTCTGATCTCCATAGTTCTCAGTTCTGAGTCTTTCAATTAATTAAATATCTTAGACTGTCTGTAAATGTTTCCATCAAATCTGCTCATATTAAGGGAAAATCATGTATTTTATTAGGTCATTCTCTCTTTTTACTGTCATGCCTCAGTGTCAGATGAACATTTCTTATTATCTGTTGACAGACTTACCATAAAAAAGCTGCAACTAGAAATTTCTTTCATAAATCTGTATCGAGCAGTAAAGTCCTGATGGGCTCTGTGTAGCCACTTTCCAGCCATTTGGCCCCCAGCATGTACTGTCAGGACTTGGCACTGTCCCTTGTTGATATGATGAGATTCCTCTCTGCTCTATTCTCCAGCCTGATCAGGTCCATCTAAATGGCAGCATAATCCCTTGGTGTACAGTGTTGTGTAGTAACTCTTCCCCATTTTTGTACTGCCTGCAAATCTGCTGAGGGTGCACTCTGAACCATCACCAGGTGATGACAAATGTGTTGAACAGTACTGGCCCCAGTATCAATGTCCAGGGTAGACATCAATTACTGACTTGTCTCCATCTGAACTTTGTGTTGTAATGTTATCCTTCACCAATTAGCATAAGACCTTCAGTTGGCTTGAAATTAATGATTTATATTTTTCTTGGTTCAACAAATTCTATAAATATTAACACAATTAAATAATTTGTGAGTACAGGTTTTGCATTTGACCATTAGCAACTAGAAACTTTCTGCAGGAACATGGAAGAGGAATATGAGTACTGTAAAGTCTAAGAACACACAGATTTAAAACAGGAACTGTCTAAAGACAGGCTTAAATAAATGTGTCCTCAGTCTGTGGCACGAATTTCTAAAGAGGTTTTTGTACTGGGTTATCTTTGTACTATTAACAATACCATGCATATTTTATCACCATTTCCCTTTTGACAGAACTAGGTCTCCACAAACACATACAGATCTGGAAGCAGAGTATGTGTTTTAAAGCAAACATCTCAAATATAAATCTAAAATAGTACATCTGGTATTACCATTATTGACCTTATATTACATAAGGAGGATATGCTGGATTTTCTTTCTGATACTAGTATTGAAACAAGAGGCCAAACTTTTAAGACTCCTAAAAGCAAAAATTCTATCATGAACCACTTTTTCTGCTTTGAACTGCTAATAAAGCATGTAGGGAACATGGCCAGATTCTGACTCTGCGTACTCTGGACCCTTTCTATGAGACCGAAGTCTTACTATTCATAATCCCAGTTTTTAGTTAATTTGTGCCAATTACATATGCATTTTTAAGGGCATTATCCAGAGAAATTGTTGAAGTTAGTGATGTCACATTTCTGACATCAGGATGGTTTGTGTGTAAGTTTAGGTGCTCCAACAGCATCAAGGTCAGTGGAGTTTTAACTCTATTTAGTGACCTTTAGACCAAATAGATCTAAAGATAAGTGCAATTAAAAGAAAATTAAAAGAAAGAAAAAAACTCCACTTCCTGGTCCATTCAGATTGGTGCTGTAAAGGGAGAAATTAAATAACAACCCAAGAAATATCCATGAGAAAATGTATTTTTTTAATCCCCCATGCCTTATGTGCTTTCAGGCAGCTCAGGAACGACCAGGTCAAATTCTACAACACTAAGCAGAGTTCTGCTATCAAGGATGCATTACTCAAAAGGTCCTTCTCTGGCAGCTCAAGGCATAGAGAATTTCATTTTGTTAAATCCAATGTATGCAATTAGTAGCGTAAAAGGTGAGCTATAATTCTGGGCCAAGGCTGACCAATAACTAGATTTATATTGTATAAATGGATCCCTTGCTACTTATAAGTGATTTGACAAGTACTACAGCATGCATTTTACACATATGCTGTGTTGGGTGTCATTCTGTGCTCACTCACAGTTTTTATGCCTATGTAAGTACTGCAACCTGTGTGTTGCAGGACTTAACCAAGTGTCTTAGCACCTCAAAATGCTGCACATACAAAAATTGCTGTTAGTTTCAAGGAAATAAAATTTCCAGAAACAGCTATTCAAAAGAAAGCCCACAAGGAAATGCTTTTAAAATGTGTCATACTACATATTTGCTTTGCAATCTGTGTTAATCTTCAGTGAAATAAGTATTTGCTTATATTATTGAACTTCAGTTTAAGAAATGCAATGCAGTGAAATTTATTAAAATACACAGCTGCAAAATAAATATGGAAATTGTGACTGAAGTACCTTACAATATGAGAAGAAAAAATGAATTAAGTAACTCTTCTAATAAGTTGTACGCACATACACCAAATAAATATTCAAGACAGATAAAAACACCAAAAAGAGCACTGCTGATTTATAACATCTACTGAGATAATTTTAAGTCTTTCTTGTTGTTTGTAAAGAAACTGTCGAGGCTGCTGCACTTAAAACGAGACTTTCTATATCAGTTACGTTTGTGTTCTTGGCTGCGACATCCTCGTCTGTGCAGCCCCTGCACTGCACCCTCGTGTGCTGCTCGGGTAATGCAATAGCAAGCTGCTTGTTTCAGCAGCCTCTGCTCGACAGAGATGCACCACGGGAACGCAGTGACATAGCGCTACCAGCATGCGAGAGAACTTGGATTTCATTTTTTGCTGCTGGAGGATTCAGCGAGACAAAAAGGATTTAGCACACTTGCAAGTGTTCTTTTCTGAACTCGCGCTGTAGATCAGGACTACTAAATATTTATTTTGCAAAAAAATCTGACTGAAGAGAAAGTAGTCAGACAAGCTGTTACTATCACATTATGGTTCAACAATAATTATTCATAGACTAATAAAAAAAACCCACTTAAGTGGAAAGAATCTACTATAACTCATGTAATTCAGTCTCTTGGCTGTAACAGGAATTGAGATAATCAATTCCTTCATAACAATGGTTTTTTCTCGGCTTTATCAGACCTATGCTTATCCTACCTATAATGACTGTGACCACACTGGTGCACTTCTGAACCAAACCTAGTGAGCAGTTCATATGGTGGTGCGTGGTGAAAGGTTGGACTCAATAATCTTGGGTTTCCTTTCCAACCTTAAGGATTCTATGATTCTAACTGCACCAGTAACCTACTGGCCATCACCTCAATCCTGCAGATGTTTCCAATTTTATAATCATAATGATTTTAAGGCAGCATCACAGATCTAAAAATAATTTTTAAAACATTTGAATAATGTGCTGTCTCTACAGTGATGCTACAAAATCAACATTTAGAATGCCTGGGCAAAACTGTTTAGCTAACTTTTGATTATGCAATTGTGAAGCTCATTTGTACATATTCTGTTAGTAAAAACATGTATTGAGGAAAAGAGGAAAATTAAAGGGATTGATAGGGGGTCATCTTAAAAAGCAATGAAATATCTGTAATCCACAACCATGTCTAACAGTGAAAAAGTCTAGCTGCAGTCCTTTCCACAATGTCCCTAATGGTTACTGTAGAAATAACTCATTAATCCAATATTGAAAGCAGGGACCATGTAGAAACTCACAGCTCAGTCTGCAGCATCTCCAGTGTTAAATTTCTAATGTAAAAATTTCTCACCCATAAATCATATTCTCTCAATCCTTTTCTGCCTCCCACCCAGCTGCACCTCCACCCACCCAACTTCAAGACTGTACTGTTTGTGCAAGGTAATGTTCATCACTGCATATAGTAAAATGATTCTACCTTCTGTTACCCAACAGTTCTTCTTTTCAATCCATATCATTAATAGTTAGTCACAGAGCTATTATTCATTCTCTCAACTCCTAAAATGAGATATCACTGATAGGTTTATATCCTCAGCAACTGCATGTAATATGGAGAACTGTATTTTGCTCAGCCATATCATCATATGTTCCTATTTCTGCTTGCAAACAGACTCTTGTTGTTAAAGAATGGGTGTCAACAACAGGCTTCACCAGGGTATTTCATAGCAGTTAATGTGTACAGCATGTCTTTACTTCCCCAGCAATGTCACTTGTTTGAGTGACTGCAGTCTTTCAGCCCAAAAGTAGATTTCTCTGTCAGTTAGTACCTATTAACCCTTGGTTCTGCTATAAAAATACCATAAGCACGTATATATATATGTAAATATATACATATAAAGATTTGCCTCAAATAATCCTGCCTCCTTATAAATGGAAGAAAGGCAGATACATTAAATCGTCTAAAATATTTGATCACATTGTGATAATCACTCCTGTAAATATAGATGCTTATTTTAAAATTTTAAATTTACTTCCATTATTTACTATATCTTCCTTCATTTTACTCCACATGCATCGTAAGGTTAGAAGAGATAAGACTGATGTTCTTTACAGAAAATGTAATTGTTTCAATAGTCATAATCAGATTTTATATGTACTAGGAAAGAAGGTGCAGGATATGCAAGAACTTTTAAAAATAACATATCTAACTTTACATACATGTTTGCATTAATATACTTTTCTATAATAAAGGAAGATATTTTGGAAGACTTCCTTCTATTATACTAAACATTATGGGAATTCAGTGGTCATCTGGTCTTTTAACATAGACCCACCTAGACAGACCCTCCCTCATATAAAATTTATCCCTTTCCTAAGAAAGCAACCATGTTCATAAATCAGGAAAGTCATAAGGACAGAGAATTATAAAGTGGAACAAAGACTTAAAAGCTGACATCTCTGTAAGTAAATTCTACATTTGATAAGGAAAATATGCCCTCTCTTCAAATCCCATATCTGGTTTCTGGATGCTTTTTGGCCAGAACTGACAGTGGATTTCTTGCAATTCTACATTCCTTTTTAGATCAACTATGCTTCAAAAGGAATCCAAAGCCCACAAACTTAATACAACTCTTACCTCCTTACACAAGGGAAACTTTTGTTCATGCAGTGATAGAGTAACATTGTGTTCCATAAACAAACCTAGCTGGTATGGTCTGCTCTCCATTTTCATATATGCAACCATGTTAAAAAAAACAAAACCAAAACCAAGGCAAACAAAAATTTAAAAAGTATATGTGGAGTTATTTATTACAAAATACTACAATTTTGCTCCGTTTGTCCGTCTTTTTGTTGTTCTTTTGCCAGAGCCTCACTTTCTTAAACCTTTCCTAAAGAAAGTCAAAGCTACTGCATCTTACAGTCATGTTTACCTGCAAAACAAAGAGACAGAACGACTTGAATTTTGAATTAGGGACATGAGAACTATAGGGGCCACTGTTCTTCTTTCAGGCTTCAAAAACAGCCAGAAAAGTCCATTACCCTTTTTCTCAAAGGATATTATCAACTCAGACAGCACATGGTGGTTTTCTGTAGGCCTAGGTCTTCTGAAAGAAGTCAAAAATAGGGCAGCAGGTGAGGAGCACAGGGTAAAGTCAGGGTTCTGAAGGGATAGCATTAATAGCAAAATGGGAATAAGATGTGTGGGGAAGTATTTAACTCTTAAACTAGAGTATGTCTGTCTATACTTTTTTAAAAAACAAAGGAGATTAAATTTCAGAGGGGACAAATTAAATAAAACCACTACCATATTGCATGACACCCCTACTTCTATGAAAATGGTATTCTCAGGTATATATGCACCTGGTATGCTAAGGTCTTCAAAACAGTGCCTCTTCAGTCACTGTCCTAGAAAAAGTATATTTTTGGCCTTGAGAGGTAGAGGATATTTTGTAATACCTCCAGCTGAATTTTTCTGTTGAACATAGACATGTGTACACATATCGTATAGGTAGTCACACAGTTGCACATACAAACAGTTATCAACCTTTCAATTTCTTCCTCCCATTGAAAATGCTACAGAAGTCTCTCTTGTCAGTTATATTTACTGAAAATAGAAAAGGAATGTTTTTATTAGCAAATACTTTATTGTTATAATCGCAGTTATCCATTCCTTTAGTTAGTTGTTATTGCCAATGGAGATTATTCTCAGTCTTTCCCCAATGATGCTCTATTTGTCACTATTCTGGGCATTAATCCAAATCCAAAGATAGGAATGAAAATTATAGGCTCTTCCTACATAGCTTTCCTTTTTAGCAACTTCAAGCAGGCTCCACATTAGCAACTTCTAACTTCTCTCAGATTTCTTCCTACATAAGTCATTCTCCAAATGGATCAAAAGTAGAAAAAATTCAGCTCAGTGCTCAAAGGGATATTATCCTTTAACTTCATACTGCAAATGCTTTTTTTTTCTTTTTTCCCAAATTCAAATGAAGGTAGTAGATTGAGGGGGGGGAAGCAGGGCTGTGGTTGTTGTTTACTTGAAACATTTTCTATAGCATATACCACATTAATATCTGAGATAAAATATTAATGGATTTTTCTTCACAGAAGTTCCATAGATACGGAAAATATCACTGCCCTCATTTTAGCAGTACAGAACTCATGCACAGATAGTGAACTGCATGTGCAACATCATAAGAGAAGAATATGCTGAAATCAGGAACACCTTTCTGAAAATACAATCCTTTTCATTCCTAATTTTTGTCAGTGTTTTGGAAAATATTGCTATATATTTTTACTGTTGTTCCATAATGTTAATTAAATGGAGTGTTGAATTCAACTTTTTTATTTGATCTAATTCATCCTACTGTATTAATGGACAGAAGCTCAGTTATGGGTCATGATGTATTCTGCCAAATGTTAACAAACAAGTTGGAAAACGTAATAATAATAAGTATTAAGAAACTAATAAAAATAGATAACCAAATTTAATTCACTCCTAGTCTGAATTAATTGACAGCAAATCTATTTTGAAGCAGGAGACAGAACCAAGGTGTCACTGTAACCATCTGTCACACATGCTTCGACAAAGAGCAGAGATTTGTAAGGTACAACCACATCCTACTGCTAATGGAAAATCTCTGTATGTTATATGGAGGCCCTACATACCAGCAGGAGTATGTTGGACCAAACATTCCTCCCTTTATGTTTATCAAGTCTCTTGGTTTATATCAAGTAGATACTTAAAAGGAGATCTACTGTTTTTCTGAACTTCAATGGAAACTATACTTGCATGTAGCTCTTCAGCCTCTAAAATAAAATCAACAACTCTTGCCAGATACTTCTTGGCTGCATTTCACAATGTAATGTTTTCATTTAGGAGTAAAATTAGCAATCAGTTATGATTACGAAATGAATAGTGATTGGGAAGCACTTAATCACCTAACTAAGATAAAACATTAGGATTGGTGAATCAGAAAATGCTTCAGAAAGAAAAGTAGAAGAGGTTGAAAATGCAGTCAAAAGAGAAGCTAAATGGCAGGGAAGTCATTAGCAAAATAATACTTGATAAGCCTGATTACCTCCTACTTATTTTTGCCCAACCATTTTAAAATTATCCCTTCCTACAGTCCTTTCTAGTTTTTCCCCCTCTTTCTTCTTTGCCTGTCTAGTCCTTTTGGCAGAACAAAAACTACCTGTTCTTCTATTCCATCTCAAAAGATATCTGTCTTTCACTTACTAATGGATTCCAAACCTGCATTACAGCAGAACCAACTACAGGATACATACAAACAAGTCTGTCACACCAACAAATAACAAAGACACACAAGAATTATAACAAAGTAATCCATTACATCCTACAGGTGTATGACATTGGTTAGCTCTTCTGCTATATTCATACAATACCATAGAGTATTTAGGAGTTTCATCATTGACTGGTCTTTGCCCAAGATTTCATCGTTGATATTGTTGCTACACATCATATTTTAAAATAACAAGTGAAAACTTATGGAGAGTTCAAAGTTTCCCAAAGGATAGGAAAAATATTCTATCCCTTGGTACTTCATAAATAAACTTTAACCAGTTCATTGCTTGTAACATCATAAATATCTTACTTATATAGCATCATTAAAACACCAACTTCCTTGATCAGATTTGCAATATCTTATCTCACCACTCTGCATAGAAATAGAGAGAAACATGAGTTTGAAAGTGTTCAAGACTCATAACTGGACAGGCCAATTTACAAAGATGATTCTGAACAAGTCAACAAAAGACAGGAGTTTTACTAATCTCTGACACAATCATCTTAATTACTCTACATAAGTTTGATCGTGTTTTTATAATACTACACGCTATCACTTGATTTTATGCTTATTTTCCATCCCTGATAAATCTTTTTTGAGCGCGGCAGAACGCCCACAATGGGTGCAGCGGCTGTTCGGGGCTTTTTCCGCAGCTGCCGGTGCGTTGGTGCGAAGCCGCTCCGTGCCCTGCGGCGGCTCCGCGGGGGCGGCATGTA
>JAHLSL010000067.1:2260017-2299615 GCA_025920805.1 Petroica traversi
TATGAGGGGCACCGCGACCGGTTGCGGCGGCTCAGGGTGACCGGCCGCTGGAACGCCCCCGCTCCGCGGTCCAGCGGGCGGCAGCGGTGGCCTTTTCATCTCTGCTCGGTCGCCCCCGAATCCGTAGGAGGAAGAAAGAGCCGTGGGTACCACGCAGGGGGAGAAATGCGGTGTCGGGGGCCTCACCCTTGCGAGGCAGGGGAGGGCGGGTGCTGGGCACGGCTGAAATTCGGTGTCGCGTGAGGAGCAGAGCGTGAGCGCCCCGTCTGCAGCCTCGGCCGTCATCTCCTGCCGTGCCCATCATCTCCTGCCGTGCCCATCATCTCATCTCCTGCCCTGCCCGCTGCTGTCGCTGCCCTGGCGGGTGGCCTTGGCTGTCCCATGGCTCGCAGGGGGCCCCAGGCGAGGAGCCTGCGAGAGGCAGACGCCTCCCGTTCGCCTGTCCCGCAGCCCCGCGTTGCGCTGCTCTCTGGCCGGGCCCCCGGCTGGCATCCCTCCCTGTCTGCGGGCCAGGGCACCCTCGGCAGCGCTGCTCTTCCCACAGGAGACCTGTCACCTGTGTCACAGCTTTTGGTTGCCCTTTTTGCCCATTTAAATATGTCCCTTCCAACTGAGGAAAGGATCTGGGCTTAGTAATGCACATTGTGTTAATTTCTTGCAACAACTGAAGAGAGGGAACTGCACTGTTCTGTTCAGTGCAATTTAACCTGTACTGTGCTATTAGCAGAGAGCATTAAAATTTCAGGAGAGAATGACAGTGATGCTTCTGTTGCAGAAATCAGTAGTGAAAGAAAAATGTAGCACAAGTGTAGGTAAGAAACAACTGAGGGAGCATATTACTTATGAAACTGTATGATATGAAGAAGATAGGAAATGGGGGTTAGTTTGTCTATGATGACACAAAAGACTTGGGGCCACCAAGTGAAACTACTGAATGGGAGATTCAGAACAGATTAAAATACCTGTCTCTTCTCAGAATGCTTAATTAAAACGTGGCATTCACTGACATACGATATTGTGGATACTAAAACTTATACACAGGTCCAAAAAAAAGGGGAAAATCAAGCAGCAGCCCATTAACAAGTGTGATGCACCAAGAACACAACGACTTTGGGAAGTCCAGAGTACTTCAGTACTTCAAACAGAGAAAAGCTGGGACAGGAAAGTTATTTGCTAACTAGCTATTTCCTATGTTCTAATGCTCTTCCTGAGGCACCTTCCACTTAGAAGTGGGATACCACACTATACTGGCCTTTGATCTGAGAATGTATTACTCTTATGTTAGTGCTGCTTAAGGATTAAAGGTTCCACTTAAATATGTATCCCTACTAGAGGCAGGCTGTCTTAAGCCTGTCAGTTTATGTGTCTAGCTGTAGATGACTTAGATTTTTTCAGTAATATAGTATTTTTTCCCCAGGAAAATTAGTGACAAGCATCTGAGTTTGTAATACCTGCTATGTATGCATCCATGAAATAGTGGTTTTACCTTCATTCTTAATATACAGAACACAGGCAAGCATTTTATTCATTAAATGCACATTCCTCTCTTGAATTTCACAACTTCAGTTAAAATACAGTCTTTCTAATGAATGATTCTGATATGTTCTCAGCACAGTGGTGGTTTAAGGAGAGGATTACTCTATGTTTATTAAAAAAATCTTTTATGGAGATACGAACTTTAATTTAAGCTACTGGCTACTGTGCTTTGAACTTTGGTTCTTTCCCACAGAAACTTTCTGGGACTAGCTGATTTTACAGTGTCATTAACTATTCATAATTAACTAAACCAGTGAATGACACAGAAATATTTAAAATACTGGATAAAACCCTGGATTAGAGTATGTTAAGGCTTTACTAATAAGTCTTGAAATTAATTTCATTTCCCTGATTCAGGAACTTTTTTTACTGACCAATTGTATTAGCTAAAGTATTTTCAAAAATACTTGATTCACTTTTCTGCCTTTGAAACATGACTAAGAATGTCTTTGTTTGCCACCTACCTCTGAGTTTATATACATTTCTGTCCTTCCACTTATTATTTTTCAAAGAATTACAGAAGATTATACAGGATTTATACAAGAATTAGATCCTTAATACTCCTTTGATTTCTCACTGAAAAAAATTGGATTTATTTATCAAAATACCTCTGCAAATCTAAGTCTATGGCAATTTAAAAAATCTTTAATAGACTATGTGCAAAATCCTTGTTCTCACCTATTTTTCTCAGGTAAAATGCTTTCTCTGTCTTCCCGAAACAGGAAGAAACAGATAACCAAACAGCCCTCCTTAGTAAGCCCAGGAATAAAGGAGGAAACAGTGATCTGGCGTCAGCTGGATTTAACATTATTAATTCAATCATAGGATCAGGCATTATAGGTAAGTCTACTTTTCTTCACTATCCTTTATTCAGACTTGTTTATTCATGCAAGACTATCCAGCTTGGAGAATAACACTGACTCCTTACTTTCTGCTGCTGTTTTAAAAGATTTTTCTCTGTATTTATTTGTTTACTTTGCAAAAATGCAGAGGTGTCAGTTGAGACCACACCTCAGTCATAAATACCCCAAACTGTTGGGCAGGTGCTAACTGCATACTTAAGCAACACTTTTTCCACTGAAAATTATCTTTTTGAGGTTATTAAGCATGCTGGTCCAATGTGGGAGATTACTAGCATTCTTTTTAAATCTGAATTTTTCTTTATGTTGATTCTCACAAGTCAATATTTGGAAAGAGTCTTTTAGAATGTCTCCTTTTCTGCTTTGCAGGATTGCCATATTCGATGAAGGAAGCTGGTTTTCCTCTAGGAGTACTGCTTTTGTTTGTGGTTGGCTTTATCACAGGTACTCTAGAGGCAGTTTCTGTTGTAAAGATAAAATTAGTCCTGCAATATTTTAGCCGATCTTCAGCTTAATGATACCTTAAACAAATGTATCTATGACAATAAAAATGACTAATTTTTTCCTTACCTCACTAATCCCTCGAGCAGATTAGTAAAAGTAGAGAATTACACTGTACAACATATGAAGCTGCTTTTTGACACATTTATTTTCATAAAGCCTTAGTTTCCTAGTCGATGTAACATTTAAAAGAATGTTCTTATTTGTGTCCTCCCAATCACCTGTTTGAGTCCGCTGTTTTTATCCTACTTAAGAGACTGAATCTTGAGTGGGTTGTGTATGACTTTTTAGAAATAGACCACAGAATGAAAACCTTGATTTTACTATGATTTAAGTATTTTTCTTCCAATATGAGTCTGTAGCTCCTGGGTTTGGTGGGTTGAAAGATTTTGTGAGATTTCTCATCCCTGTTCTTCCTAGTGCCACTTTTCTCCTTACAGACTTTTTTTTAGAGGAGTGAAAGAAAGTGAGAAGTAATCAACCACAAGTTGGCTCATATTTTCTTTAACAGTAATTTTATGTTTTAACAGATTATTCCATTATATTACTGATCAAAGGAGGAAATCTGTCCAGTACCAAAACCTATCAAGAGCTGGTCAGAAAAACGTATGGTCTTGTAGGTTATTTGATCCTTTCAACTCTCCAGTTTTTATATCCATTTATTGGTAAGATCACATAAAATATAAATAAGTTTTATAAGTAACAAGCCTTTTCACATTACTTCATTGTTTCACTGGTTAAATATTAAGAACTGTATAAAGAATGTACTGTATATGCTTCTTTGTTATTTAAAAAAAAATTTATGTTGTGTGTTCTGAAGAATGACTGAGGAGTAATTCAGTGAATTGGAGGATCAGAATAATAGAAATAAACTGAAATGTAATAGCAGAGAAATTTGTGACGACACATACAAAAATGAATGGCAAAAGTAGCTGGAAAAATAGCAAAGAGGTTCTGTTCTAGATTGAGTAGCAGAGCACAAAGTTGATGTGTCTGAAACAAAAGGAAAATACGAGTTTAGGAGCATACTAAATTACTACTTTTTCAGAGATGCAATATTACTGTAATTGGGGAAGCAACTCTTTAGGTTTTGCTTTAATATTATGTGGTGTCATTGCTCTTCAAAAGCATTAGTTCACCCTCATACTCAACGACGTACCAGGAAATTGGGTGGTCAAGACCCCTTTGAAGAAGAAATAGTAAAAGAGCAAACAGGTATAATCTGGGCAGGAGTTTATTAGACCAGAAGTTTGAAATGCCCTTGCATGTCAGGCTGCATCATTGCTTAGTTGTACCTGTTAAAAAAAAAAAAAAAAGAAAAAAAGAAAAAAGGGAAGCATTAATTACTGTTTTAAACCTGAAAGTTACAAGTTGTTGCTGCTAGCCAGAATTCATAGGATAGTAGGGAAGTCTACAAAATGTGTGTATTCAGTGTTAATCAAATATTTTGGAAATTATTTGTACTAACTAAAAACTTATTTTTTTTAAGCTATGATCAGTTACAATATAATAACAGGAGACACTTTAACTAAAGTTTTTCAGAGACTTCCTGGAGGTAAGATGCATTTAAAATTTTTAACAATGGGGTATTATGGATTGGATAGAAGCCTAGCATAAGTATTTTGGATTACCTGTAATTTAGCTTCTAAATGACTCTTAAGTATAGTTCAAATTAAGAACTTGAAACATACGTCTCTGAGTGGGGTTTTTTGAGTTTGTTTTTTTTCTTTAATATGCCTCTCCCAAATAAAAACTATGAATACTAGTCCTTGGCTATCAGTGGACTCAGTGTCAATGAAGAGACCAGAGCTCCAGTGAAATACTAAGCAAATAGAAGTGAGTCTTCCACAGTTGTGTATTTACAAGATTATTTGGTCTTGTAATTTTTAGATACTGCCTATAATAATAACAATAACAATAATTTAAATAGTGAAACTGTACTTCATCTAGAGAATAATTCTGGATGAATTGCAAATAATATAATGAATATAATGTATTTTAACTCATGCCTCCTTGTTTCCCTTCCTGTGCTCCAAGTTTTAACAGCAGCATCAGTGGAGCAATTTGTGTACATGTTTGATATCTACTTCAGCACAAAAGCAGTTAAGTTAAAACATTCTTCACTGGGAAATTAAATTAAAAGAAAATATGTCTGTAATGAAGTGGAAATGCCTATTTGTATGAACTGTTTCATTTCCACAGGAGAACCGTAATTTTCAGCATGTGAAACCTGAAAGGTGTGGATGTAGTTTTAATTGCCATGCAGTTGTTGTTCTGTGAATACCTGATCAAATTGATAGTGACAGTGAATATCTAATAATTTATATATAATATGACTTCTGTAATAGGGGGGATACCCAGCATGGCAAATTTTGTTACCTGTCCAGTAGAATACCTGCCTGGAAAGAGGAGGGAAAGCATTATAATTGCCAAAAAAAAAAAAAAAGAGGAGACAGAACACAGACTTTTCTGTACCAATTGCCTGTTACTTTCCAGCTATAGCTATTCATCAAGTATTCATTCAAGCCAATGATTTATGGTGGCCTCACTGAAACTCAGAGATGTTTTATTTAAGTTGTTATTAGCTTGAAAAAACCCACCAGTTATACAAACAAATCCCACTGATTGCATGGAATATTATAACAGGTTTTTTTTGCCTTCACATAGTAATCTGGCTGAATGGCAAGGAAGGAGGTGCTCAAAAGAAACCTCAAAATTAGCTTATTTTAGGCCATTTTTTAGAGAACAATGCTATCCTAAGTAGCACAGTAATTGATGTCAACCCAGAGTGCTAAAAAATTCTCAAGACAATTGGCAGAAAGAAGTGGTAGAATTTTTTACTTGCAGACTGCCAGCATTGACCCAGACATGATGGAAGATGTTGATATCAATCTATGTGTAGGAATCCAGACTTTCCAGTTTTGGTTTAATATATCCCATATGTTATACATTTGGTTTGAATTTGCAGAATTCTTGTTTTTATGCCCATGCTGTGCATGGCTTTCTCAGTGTTAGTTAATGCCTAGTTTTCAGTGTTACTTTGTCTGAGTAAAGGGAATAAAAGCTTGATCATCAGCAGTTTGTTACTTTTAATCTTTCAAATGTATTCTCCAAGTTAGCCTCTTAAAGAAATAAATTCTTTTCTTTTTTGCTTTAGCTGGGCTGGATAACGTGCTTACTGACCGTCACTTCATAATTCTTCTTACCACCATCATCTTTACCTTACCTCTATCTTTATATCAAGACATAGCAAAATTGGGAAAGGTAAATCATTACAGCAGTTGATTTTTGGTTTATTGTTCTGTATGCCATTGAAAATAAGTGCCAGTCATAACTTCATGTAAATAATTAACAAATGCTTTATGCTGCCAAAAGGACAACCTTTCAGCAGCTTACTGACTGGAGTCATATTTTTAACTTTACAGGTATCTCTTCTTTCCCTGATTCTAACCATTGTCATCCTGATTATTGTGATGGTGAGAACAGTAACCTTCAGTTCACAAGTGTGAGTATTCTTACACTTGCCACAAAGTGAACTTTTGATCATATATACTCTGTTATTTCACTGCTGCATTTGCCTGCATAGTTGTGGAACATGCCTGCTTTGGAACAGACGGATAATTGAAAAATCTCTATCAACATTAATACAAAATGAACAGCTAAATACACTTCATCCTTTAATTTTTTTTTCAGTTAGTATAAGCAAATATAGAAAAAATCTCAAAACCCTTAGAGATAAATGGGAAATTATGGTTGATATGGCTAACAGCAAGTGGGTCCTGAATCAATATGTGAGATTTTCTGTCACTTGAGTTTGGTTTTTCTATTATTGTCAGACTGCCTATATTTACAGTCTTAAAATAACTAGTATCTTAGGAATATACAAATTTCATCATAAAAATCAAATAAAAATACTGATAATTGTTTAAAATAACACAATAATAAAATCTTTATTCTGTCATTTGAGAAAACAACTGTATAAGCATGGAAACTCTTACAGCACTCATACTCTGAAAGTAGTATCTGACATTGGACATGGGAGTGTTGTAGACAATTTAGTACACATAAGTATGAGTTGTGACAATATTTCTGTGATTATATTGCGAGAAAGTATTATGGATCTATTCTTTTTCCTTAATGGCCTAGAAGGTCTGTCTCTTTTCTCATCCTTTAAATGCACAGATATATTAATAAAGATGACAAATTCTATTTCTGAATGTGCTTTTCTATTTATTGGAACAGGTTTATATGGTACTTCTTGTTTCCCTAAGTAGATTCTTCCACCAGGATTGTTTCATCAGTGTTAGGCACAATTGTTCATCTGTATTACTGCTGTGAGACATGGGTTAATTGCAGGGTATTCAGGTTTAATGGTAGGAAGATGCCTAGAATAGCAGTTCTAGTTCTAGTTGTACCAGATGATGTTGTCTGTCATCGACAGAATCTCTCTCTGAGAAGAGTGTGGAACTTCCCTCCCCACCATCCTTCTGAAGCAGCATGTTTTTCACACTGTGTGTCAAAGGGGTATTCAAAAGGTTAATCTCAAAATCCCCTGTTAAAAAAGGAAGAAGCTATATATAATAGTTACTGATAACCTTGTTCCTATGGTAACATTTCTTCTCCACAGTTGTGATGCACTGAAAAATATTGAATGCATGGTTTTATTCTTTCTTACAATACATGCTGTTTGATATTGAGTGATTCTTGGAAGTTTTACTTCTTAATTCTTTGGAGACTTCAATTTCTGCGTTTACACTTCTTTTTTTAAAAAAATGCATCTAGCAAGTTGATAAACAGTTGATAATTTCTTTTCCTCACCAACATTCTATTAATGTCTTTGCTATTTTTATTTTAGAGATAGACATATACTTTAATTGTTAAAACTCTCTTCTGTTTTTTTAGTTGCATAATGGTATGACTTTTTTTTGCAATGAAAATAAGGAATACTGTTATATTTTAATATGGATCTCATAATATTACAAGTGAAACAAGTGAATTAACACATTTATTGTGAATCCTTATCAAAATACTATAGAAATCAGAGTTCCCAAAGAGATTTTTAAAAATCATTCTTATGAAAGTATAGTCCTTGTACCTGTCATACAGGAAAAGAATTTGTATACAGTGTTGGATAAAGGCTTGATGGGGACAAGAACATTTAATCCCTACCATTGTTATATGGCAGAACTGATTATGTGATGACAAGTGATTGCCAAGAACAATCTAGACAATTCCATGGTTTCCCATTCTAATCCTTAACTAGCCTTTTCTAATTAGTTCTTCCTAAATGTGTATTACTCCGTTTCATATTGATTGTTTCTTGGCCTAACTACAGTGGATATGGACAGCAAACTGTTTATGGTTTTTCAAGTGCTTTAAAAACACCTGTGAAATGCTGTAATTTGTTCCCCTTTGGGGGTCCTTTCTATAGACTAAACAAGTACAGTTCCTTTTTGTCATTTCCTGTGCTTCTCATCATGCTCAATGGCTGCCTTAAGTTTTCTGCAAATTGAAGTGGAATCATGGTACCCCACTTGCCTGGGATATTCCCTCTGAGGAGCAGAGAAGAAAGATTGATGTATCTTAAATGCTAAGCGTTTAAGGTCCCTTTCAACTGTATCCCTTGGGCATTGCCACGCCTCTGTTTATGTAACCTAGTTTGATGTTTGTCTCTTTGGAAAATAGCGTGATACTATGGATGTGCCTTGAGTTTGCAGTCTAGCAAAATACCTGCAGAACTATTTGCTGGTGAATTTTCCTTTCTTTGATAACTGTTCTCATGAAGTTTGGGATTTGATTGTTTGTTTGTTTGTTCTCCCTGCCTTGTTCTTGTGAAGCTTTTTATCATCTTCATAACTGTAGAATTTGTCATTTTAGATCTGAATGCTGCTTTATCATATTATTTCTCCATTTACCAACATATTTATGGTTTTTCTTTTTTTCATCCTATTCTCTAGCAAGATTATGTTAATTGCACATTTCATGCTTTGCATAAGGACATTTTTTGCTTTTTTTGTTCCATCGTTCAAGTAATTGCTGGATACATTCAAAAGTACTGGACTTAGGTCAGGTTCCACTGGAATCCCATTTGGATATCTTCCCGCCTTGATAAATACTTTCTGAGTAGTAATCAGTTTTCATTTACCTTTAGATTTTTCAAAAGGAATACTTCTTCCCTTTGAGAGATATAAGATGATTATGTTGAAATGATAAAACTTTTTTTCCTTAAATTCAGTCCCTGGTCTAGTTGAAAATTAAATCCATTATTTGGACAACAAAGCAATGAAGGGTATTTTCTGCAATAATCAGCAACTTTCTGCAATATTTTAGACCATCAGAGAAACATTATTACTATTTTAAACAGGAATTATGAGGTTTTGAATGTTGCTTTTTTTTGTTGTTGTTGTTGTTATTTTCCCCTTTATTTGCTTTATGCTTGGAGCAGGTTGTCCAAGGACATTTTAGGAATGTAATTGTCACGTTCTTATGAGCAAAACAAAATCTGTTTAAGATGTGGGATTATTTGGTTTAATTTATTTTCTCTTATGACAAATATAAAACTGAGGTACTTATTTTTTAACTGAATGACATCATAAACTTGCTCATAAAATCCAGTGTTCTGGATTATTGTGAGTTCATTCTCAGTATTTTAAGATGTTGGATAAAAATACATCTTGATGACCTGATCTTTATTCCCATCTGTTTATAGCTGGGTATTTACCTGCTGTTAAAAAAATAGGTTAGAATTAACTTGAAATATAAATGTGCAATATGATAATACTTAATGGAATAACTTAATGCTTCAAACCGGGAACTAAATTCATTGCTGTAAAAAGAAATATTTTATGTAGCTTATAAGGAGAGATAATTTTAATTTAATTTGGTGTTCTTTTACAAGAATGTTATGATGTCAGTGTCTCCATAGTACATAAATGTCTATGAAAAATTTCAAGAGCATCTGCTACACATAAAGAGGATGTGAGAATTACTCAACTGGCAGCTGATCACAGAAATAAAACACCAAGGGCTCAGGAAAAGAACTTGAAAGTAAAAGCTGATTCTTTCCTTCTTATAAAAAAATCCAATAGTAAGCAAAGACAAACTTTAAAGTGTGATGTAATTTTAAAAACCCAACTAAGCTACTTGATATTTACAGAACTGTTAAGAAATTCATAAAGGAAGAAAGAAGAGTAGAAGTGGCTGTATCTAAGTTGGGCTGACATAATAGCTTTGCCTTGTCTGTGTTCTTTCACAAGATGACTTTGATTAATATAAAAATCCAAGGCTAATGTGAGCTGTACTCATTTTCTTTCCATTATATTAATTGAAGTTCAGCAACTAGGAACTTTTCAGTATCTTTAAACTTTTAAAGTTCAAAAAGACCTAGAAAGGTATTTTTCCTTAGAATAGAATTAAATTGATGTTTTACAGTTAATTTCCTAAATGTTTAAATTGTTTAATTAAACCTGAATCAATCTGTGAGATGATTCTAGATTATACTTTTAATTCCTCATTTGCACATAAATTTGGCAGTTTGACACTGATCTTCAATCCAAAACAATGGAAGTATTTTGCTTATTCCAACATGTAGCTCCCCTGTCAAAAATATGACTTTGTTCCTCTCCAGAAATCACCTTTCATTTTTCAAGTCAGTGTTTCATAGCCACAAGCTGGTTGACATCAGGAATATTGATTCCTCTTGCCTTCATTAGAGATGTTTTGCTTCTCATGCACTCTTATGCTGTACTACATTTGGCAGTATTTCTATATAAATGACAGAAAAGATTTTTGTATAGCATTGATCTTAAGATGGGAACTATTACAAGAAGTAAAAGATAGGCTATCTTAGATTGCCAAACAACACTTACTCATGATCTTGATATTTACCCTGTTAGGATGTCTAAAACTTTTCCTGGTTTGTTCTTCTCAATTTCCTCATTCTTATGTAGATAAACATGAATATTTTCAAAACTTTTTAAAACTCATTAATATGTTTATTATGGTATATTTTCACTTACATATACTGAAGTCTGAGTAAAGTCTGATTTTCCTACCCTCTAAGTCTTCTTCATTGCTAGGCCTCACTGCCTTCAGTCTGTCTTACTTCTGTCTTAGTTTCAGCTAAGACTTCTTCCTGTATGGAAACTCCCTTAGACTATATTTTTACTCAATCTTCTATTATTTTATTATTTCTTTTATTAAAGTTATTTCCAAGAACTACAGATAAACTACATCTCGGGCTTTACTTTGTGCTCTACTATACATGACAGACAGTACAGCTGTCAGCAAGAGCATTTAGTACCAAAAATGTATTTTTTCTCTTACCTTTCATTTTTCATCTAACCATCATCTCCTTCTTCAGCAGGAAAAGACTTCCTGTTGATGCAGGCATAGCCTGTGCTTTTACACACTGAAAAGCGGAGAGCTAGCTGGTTTTGTCATTCACAGATTTTCACAGTTAATGCTGTTCTTGTATAAGCAGCAGTTAAAATCTTTCCCTAATAACTCCTAACAAGAATGTAGGTCAGAACAAAGGTCCCCTAAATAAAAAGACCAAATTGATCTTGAGCAGTAGCAGCAGGATTGAGAAACCACAAGTGTAACATTATCCTGTATTCATGTGATGCTCTTTCAGTGTGTGTATGCATCTGCCAACAGAAATGCATATATTTACATCAATGTGTATATGTTTACTTTGGCAGATGATGTTTCCATTAGCTGCCCTTTGACTTGTGAGTGATTCTTTGTGATTTTCACTCTATGGCTCTTCCATAACTAACACCTACTGTTTTCTGACACAGTTTTCTCTTTCTGAGAAGTCTTTCTATGAAATCTTACTTTATATAGACACTTTCATGTCACCTGCACCTTTCCCAGGAGCTTTTCATAAATCTGTGTTCTGCAACTGAACTTGGGGGTAATTTGTTATTGTTGTGATCACAGCTCTAGAACTGTTGACTCTTAGTTCCAGACACTGAGAAATGAAATTTCTGGCTATGTGCTTTCACTGCATGAGATCTTTCAAAGCACATGCAGCAGTATATGAGTTACTGTAGAAAACAGCACATCTATACCAGCATACATTGTAGGACACTACAAGCTGCTGGTAGTGTTCAAATCAGGGATCTGAAATTCTTCCTCTGTTCTGCAACTAGAATAGAAGGAATTTATCTTCTTAGGCTGCTAAATAAGCAGGATTTTGTTCTTTTGGATTTCTACCCCCCCAGATAATACTCCTAATCTGATTTTTCATTCATCCATAAAGCAAAGCAGTGTCTTGGTCTGTTGCATATTGGTAGTGCATAAGCTAAAACTGTGCAAGGGGAAAACCAGCTCCTGTGCTTTGGGATTTTTAAAATTATTTGGCTTCTCTATTCAAAATTTTTCAAGTGAAATTCATGTGCTTTCTGAATTCCCTTTTTAAATCTGTATTTGTAGGAGCTCATAATACAGCTATAACATTGCACAGGACGTACCATTTTCACAGAAATTAAATGTGTTTCAGGCAAAAGTATTCTTTATTTATGTGCATTTTAAAATATTTTTGTTTATAAGGTTTTAGATAACCTAACTTCATTATTACTAGAAAAGAGTCAAAGAAAACTGATAAATTCTGCTGTCAAAGGAAAATATAAAACAAATTTTCAATTCGTATGTTTATTACCAAAGCTGCCCTCTAGTGGCGAAAGAATAGAACAAATGTAGTGTTGGCTTCCTTTACACTTTTTTAGTTTGTAATATTATTGAAATTTTTCCAATCAGATGTGAACGTTTTCCTGAAAAATAATACATTAAAAACTATTAATGTTATATTTCCAGATGCATCTCTAGGTGTAGTGATTTGAAATCAGTGGCATCAAGTTAAGGGAACTTATATAAGGAACGACAACTGTAGAGGGTCAGAACTATTTCTCAAGACAAACACCAGAGAGCTCTATTTCATCCAGAGTACTTTACATCTTCTTGCTGAGTCTGAGGATATTTTAGGAGGGCTATATTCAGCTGCTTAATGCTCGCATCAGAATGTTACAGCAGTTCAAGACAATATACTCTACCTGAGGACAAAGAAAGGAAACTTGATTTTGGGCTCAGGTTCTGTGCGCTTCAAAGTCAAGCTTCACAACTACAGCTGAAAAGCTGCTCTAAGTCTGGACTGAATGTGTATTAGGTACTTTAAATCTGGGTTTTGTTAATATGAAAAAGGAAGGATTGGCTATTTGAACTCAGGAAATAGTAAGATATGAGTTCTGAAAGAGGAAACTGCAATTTTTTAACTTTTTTTTTTTATTATTACTGTTATTTTAATATGTTTGTTTTTAGGGGCTGGAGGTATAATTTAAACATTTGAAAGCAATGAAACCTGGCATAGCAGATGCCACTGCAGCTGTCAAAACCAGTGAGAGGGAGAGATCACCAAAGAGAGGGAGAGAGAGAGCTGCCATTGTTACCTTCACAAAACAGGCCTGAGAGCCATACTGCTTCCTAGGGCACTAGGAAAAGAGCATCTTGAGGCCTCACGTGACAGCAGCTTCCCCTCTAAATAAAAACAGAGCAAATAAGGCTAGCAGTAGCCAACTTTTTAAGAGCAAGCTTCTCTGGATTGTTTTTCATTGTCTGTGCTTTAATATTACAAATTCAATATTTAACTAGCTTGTGAATTTCATTTGATGTTTTCAGAAAATTGTATTTCTGGAAAAGTATGTTTTGTGTCCTTCCCCATTTTTTTCATTTTGGCCCCTTATTCCAAGATGAAGTTCATGTAGTAAATGGTTTTTAACAAAGTTTGCTGAGGGTCCTCCTCTAAGCATTGCAATTACCACAGGTCCAAATCTGTGAGCATATCTTAGAGGAGGAGGTGTGGGGAATATTGCATTCTTACCTGGCTGGAAAAGTCTCCATGTACTCTTTTAGAATTTCTTCTATGTTTTGAGAAGTAGAAGAATCTCTTTACTATGTGGAACAGTTGGAAGAGGTGTAAAGAAAAGCAGACTCCCTTACTTGATTTGTAGCCTAGTAAAAGGATATCTCTAGACTGCATGGATTACATGTTTAAATTCAAAGGTGTAGAAATTGCCTCCAAATAGTCAGAGGACATTTTCAGTTGAGATAACCTTAGTCAGAATCAGTAACAGCTTTTACCTTCTGTGTTGCTGTTTCTTGGTGTATGCTGACTTGAAGAGGTTTTTTTTGCAAAACTGAAACAGGCTGACATTTTTAACTGTTAACACTGGTTACAGAAATACTTGCATCAAAACAAGGAATATGAGAAAGGTATCTCCCTGGTTTCAACTTGTTGATAAATACTGTAGCTATTTCAGGGCGTTTTGGAGATCTGTCTAGCAGCAGTTCTGTATTACAGCATATTACTTGAGTAATTTCTTACAACTTATAATAGAAAATACGGTAATCTGTTAAAATGTCTGTTTTAGACCCAAATCAGAAAATGCATGGATATTTGCAAAATCAAATGCAGTACAAGCCATTGGGGTGATGTCATTTGGTAAGTGTTCTTTTCTGTTTGTTTTTTTTTTTTTCAATATTAAGATCAACTGTAAGAAAATGTCTAATATTTTGAACAAAGATTTCTTTTTAATATTCACGTTAAGCTGATGTAGAAAAAAAATAAATTGACTGAATGATCTATGTGAATGTCATTGTTATTGTGTAAGACATTAACCTCATCCATTGTCCATTTGGCCCTAGAGGCTATTGCCACTTGGCAGAGACAGTGTGCACATAGTCCAACTCACCTGGGCAGGTCATCCTAATGCACCTGCATCAGTGGGTTAGTCTAGCTGATAAACTGAGGGGGCTGGGTGTGTTCTGCATTCCCTTGAGTAACCTCTACCAGAAAAGTCCTCGTTCTGAAATCTGTTCCTGCCTGCAGGATCTGGTTTATTATTTCTTGTTAATGTTGTGATCATCTGATGCCTCCCAATTCTTCCTGCTGCCTAAAATGGATGCCATATGAAGTCTGAAAGTAGCAAATGGCTCTGTAGGTTTGAAAAACAACTTCTCAAATCTGCTGCTGGGTTCTTAAGTAAAAGAAGAGCAGGAAGAGGAAATAGCTGTGGAATGGAGATGTGGAGGGTGGGAAATGGCATAGCATGTAAGGATAATGCAATCAGAATCATCTCGGAATGAATATAAACTTTCATCAAATCAACTAAGCAAGCAAAGGTTCAAGCCACTCATTGCAAGATTAATGTTTGTATTTAATAATGAGTGGATTCAAACTGTGCTGTGTCTCTATGCATTTATGCATGAATTCATACATTTGCTTTAACTGTCATGTGTGTTTCAGCATTCATCTGCCATCATAACAGCTTTTTAATATATGGGTCTCTGCAAGAACCCACATTAAAGAACTGGTCTCGAGTCACACACGTGTCTGTCTCACTTGCTCTTGTCATCAGTGTGGTGTTTGCTACCTGTGGATATATGACTTTTACAGGATACACAGAAGGTAAACTGCTTGATCCCTCAATTTTGGTGCATTTTATAATCCTTACATTTCTGTCTGGCTTTTTCTGTAAACATCTTGGTGACTGTAAAAATGCAAAAATCATCGTATATTTGGACAGAAATAGTACATTCCTTATAGTTACCCAGCAACCGAAACGGGATACAAAAATGTCAGCAACATAGTAATAGGTGTCAGATTCTCAAGCATAAGCCTCACCACTGAAAGTCCCCTTTGAATGCTTCCATCATCAAAACACTTGGAGGACTAAATAGCTATGATTTATCCACGTGGTCCACCAGCAGAGAGCAATAAGAACAATACATTTCCTATAGGGTATTTGGTATATATCTCTATATTTTCAAACATTTTTTTCCTGTCTGTGCTAATATAACATCCTAGAGTTAGAGATATTTCCTATCTTTGCAACAGCTGTTCTTAATCCTTCTGTCCCCTCTGTGTGTTTAAGAATACACATAAATATATATATTCAAAGTTTTGTTGAAATGTAAAAGTTCTGTTCATAAGAACAAGGTGTAAATTGGTTTCAGTGCATTACTTTCTTCAGGAAAAATACACATTTCATAAGCAAGCAGATTTTATGTTACTTCATATTGACATTCCAGATTGTAGGAGAAGGCTTCCAGGGTTTTTCCTTTTCAGATGAGCAGCAGCCTAGAGTTGAGAACAGAGGAATTGTAGGATGGGAATTCCTGGGTTATCTGCCCTTTTTTCCTGTCTCCAGTGCTTACTCCAGCAGAGTAAGTCACTGTCCTAGAAGTACTCTAGGTATGCTGTGTGCAGACTGGCTGAGACCTTTCAGGTATAGAAAGCTCTGCCTGCAGCTCCTCCTCAGCGTATGACTCTTGTGTAAGCAGGTTCCATCTCACCTTCTGTCTGTCCTGTCAAAATCTTTTGGCTCGTTAAAGTACACCTTACTGCTTCTCCAGTACCATTGTGATCCCTAAGCAGTAAATAATGAGACAGCATAGTAACTGCTTAAAAAAGAACTGATAGATCATCTGGTCACTGTCTTGAACTGTCTCTTGTGCCTCAGATATCCTTATTAGAGATTCTTTGTAGTAAAAAACATGAAGCAAGATGATTTGAATTTTATAGTGATGCTTTTGTGTTTAGATATAAGAAGATTTGCTAGGTAATAATCCATATCTTTATAATGGGTTTTTGGGGTCAGAATACTTCTCTACATCTTATTAGCTATGATTAGAGACTATCAGGGAAATGCAGTACTCCACAGGTAATTCTCACCCTTTTTTTTTTGTGTATTTGTTGTTCTACTTTTGCACATAAGCTTCCTTTCTGAATCTGTCACATATTTATATAATCGAACACCAGCATCTCATACAAGATCTATGTTATGGGGAAGATAATAGATTATGAACTCTGATAAGTATATTTTAAAATATTTTTTTAAGATAAATGCTGCTTGAGATAAAAACGCTGCTACCAGCAGGATAAGCTGAAAGTTGTTCCTGGACATAATTGTGACTGTAACCAGTTTCTAGTTGCAAATACAGGTAAATTATGTGAAGTTGAAGCTGATTGGTGTTTTGCTATACCGCAGGAGATATATTTGAAAACTACTGTAGAGATGACAACCTTGCTACATTTGGAAGGTTTTGTTATGGAGTTACTGTGATTCTGACCTTCCCCCTTGAATGTTTTGTGACCAGAGAGGTAAGAATTTATCACATTTTCCCTTTCTCACATTATTATTACATGCTGTAGCTGAAGTCTATGATTGATCTGTGATAAAAGCAGCATATTTTATTCTGCTCATGCAGTGACTATGGGGGACTAGTTGTACTGTTTAGACACTGGCCATATAATGTTGTTTTATTATACTATTAGTCAAAATTATATTAATAATTAATAATATCAGGACTGCTTAAAATTCCAAGTTTGGCATAAATGACACTATTGTTATGTGTTGACAAAAGCCAAAAATACATACTTTTCATGCTTAATAATTTTACCTTTTATAAGTGTCTCAATCTAGGAAATCCATCCATTCAACAAATAATTGTAGGTGGATTTATTCTGTAATGGGTAAATGACAAAAGAGTAAAACTAAATTCCTACAGATAAAACTAAGGCAATCTGCAAGTATTGTGCAATTTTAGTAATGATTGTTATGACTTATTTTTGGAAGCAGATGTTTTCTTGAAACAAGGTAAGAAAAATTCAGCCAGTGTTTTCTCACCCATTCCTTTAGTTTCCTAAGGTTAGAAGGATTGGAGTAAACTGTTTGATAACATAATGAGAAAAATGAAGGTTTAAAACTGTGGTTCTGTTTCAGGTGATTGCCAATGTGTTTTTCCATGGGAACCTCTCAACAGTTTTCCATTTTCTTGTGACAGTAATTATCGTTGCTGTGGCGACTGGTTTATCGTTAGTGTATGATTGCCTTGGAATTGTTTTAGAGCTGAATGTAAGTTAACCTGCATACTCTTTTATGTATTGCATCACTTATTAATAAAACAGAACTTCATAAAATCCGCAGCTCTTCTGAAAATCTTACGTAATTTGACATAGTAGTCAGTAGTAGCGTAAGAAGAAGAAGGAATTACTGGTTCAAAATCAGATCACTAAAGGTGAAAGGAAGTTCAAGAAGTAAAAGTCATATGGCTGGGGAGGGTTTTAGAACAGTTTTGTAGATATGGCAAGTGGCTATGACTTACCAAATGTATTAAACCACAGCAGAAAGCTCTAAAATACTCATCCAAACTGTATAGTGGTCCTAAATCCAGCATTTCTTTCTCTAGTCTCTGCTTCTGATGAAGTTGGCAGATTACTAAACACGAGGGCAGATTCTAGTGAGTGCCTTGTGCCAAAGGCACAAAAATCAAGGAGGGAGGTAGAAAGAAAGAACCAGTAGTAGCAAGACCACAGAAATGGTCACTGGAGATACCCAGTTCCCTCAAAAGCAAGCCTTCCATCAATGTTTTTTCTCTAAGCATTTAGTCAGTAGTGAAGCTGATAGCTTTATTCAGTTACAACTAGAAGTGGATAGCCAGGCTTTTGCATGGGTGGCTCTTATCTTGTGGTTGTTTTTTTTCCTTTTCTTTGACAATACAGCAGTAGGTATTTATTGGAAGTAATAATCGTGCTTAAAAAGATTGTTCAGTGGTGATATCCAGCAGTAGAGAAAATTAATAGAGTATTTACATGTGAAAGAAAGGGGATCTGTCTTTTCAGCTGGCTTTCTGTCCAGCAAAGGAGCTGTCTGTTGGCTCTTCACCACAGATGGCATTTGATGCTGCTTCTCTCTCACCATAATTGTATTAAAACATAGTGTTTGTTAAGTATGTGAAAAATAAACATTCAAAATTTCTACATGAAATTGCTCTCTTTTGGCAGGTAACTCATGTTAATCTGCAGTGGCCTTACCATAAAAAGAATTTTTTAAAAGTGCTTTTTATTTGTCCCTATCTAAGAGAGCATTTAAAGAGGAGCTGAATTTTTAGTGAGAGGAAAGGTCTACTCTATCAAAAGGAGCTTTGCTTTCATAGGGAAGTCAACCTACATCAGGTTATAAATGTCAAAACTGGTTAGAAGTCTTTGAACTGCTACATGATGCTTCCACTTTTAAAAAAATTTGTATTCTTTTTAAAGGCAGTGCTATATCTAAACTCCTCCATGGAATTATCTCAAATATTTCAATTCAGTTAAAGTATTGAAGAACTATGTTTGGACTTTATCTCTTAAGCTGAGAAACTTTGGGTAATCAGATTTATTGCTTCTTGCATTATTCTGTATCAGCAAAGCAAAGCATTTAAATAAATCTGAATTATTTGAAATAGTTTAACAGATATATTTGCATATTATTTGGGACTTTGAAAAAAAGGTTTTCCATGTAGCAACACGGGAAAAGGCCTTTATTCTCTGTTTTTACTGTTTCATCAGTCTAATCACAACTGTTTAAAAAGTTAAGTTTTTGTTGTTCACATCTAAATAAACACGCTTATGAGGTTTTTTCTATTGCTCTTTCCCCCACACAGGGAGTTCTGAGTGCTACCCCACTTGTTTTTATCATCCCAGCAGCGTGTTATCTCAGGCTGTCCAAGGAGCGGTGGAACCATTCAGATAACCTCATATCCTGCCTGATTCTTGTTCTCGGTGTGCTGGTGATGGCAGCTGGCTTTGTTATGACTGTCCTGCGTCCCCAGGAATGTAGCCATGGAAAAGAAATGTTCTACTGCTCCCCTAGTAATACTTCTTTACACAACAGTACCCTGCCACCATAGGTAGCACACCAACCTCCAGGCTAGATGGGGCACATGTCATAGTGAGCCATACATGCCAGCTTAAAGGAGAGTGGAACAAAGAGCTTTCATGTTTTGAGATGCACTAAGAATTTTAAACTGTATAACTGTATTTATATACTTGATTTTATGCTGCCATCCTTTTTCAGGTAAGACTTCTATTTTAACTGTTGAAACACAGATTCTCAGAGGTGCCTTTCAGTAGACAATACTTGAATAACTTGCAAGCATGCCAAAAAGGTTGCAGTTTTTAACTCAGTCTGCAATGCTATTTAAAAGCTATAAATTAAATGTTTTGGAACGTGAACCTCTCCCATGTTTCATTGATTTAACTTAGTTTTTATTAATTTTATAATCTTTCATGTATATTTATTAGCACACTATAGTATGGGGTTTTTTTTGAAGTCCTGAGAAAAAGTATGTCTGGATCTCTGTATTACAATTCTACTATTAAATTGAAAGACCCTTATTAATTCTGTCTTTGATTTTGCAGTAACTGTCCTTTAGTGCTGAAAGCTGTCCTTCTACTGGCTCTTGAGTCAAAGGCAATTTCGTATTCTGACTGAAGTGTAACTGATACAATTTAATTGTAACTGTTACAATATGTGGTCTTCTAATTGAATGATACTGGATGAATAAATCCTCAAGAGTGAATTTTAAAAGATTCAACTACTCAGTCTTTGTAAAAATTTTAAGATTGACAAAGAAGGAAATTACATTTCATCTCAATTCTTACATTTATAATATTATTCATTATTTCTGAAACTGAATTAAAACCAGCATTCTAAATATGATTATCATTCTAGTCCTCTGATTCTTTACAGTATATCACTAATGATTTTGTCATGGTTTGTCAAATTTTGATTTATTATGTTTTCCAAAATTCATATAACATCAAGGATTCATATATATATGTATGTATCTATATACATAAGTATATATAGACTTACATGCCTATGGTATAGGAATAATTTGAGGTTGAGTAATATGAGTATCCTCAGTCATATCAATGATGTAATTTTGAAAATGTTTTGTTATCAAATCAAAATGTGTACTTGAGTTAATATTTGCATTATTGTGGTTCCTCATGCTGACTAGATGCATAATGCTTCTTCATTTTTATGCTGCTGAATGGGGATGGGTTTTGTCTTCACTTCATCTTGCATGACAAAGCTATTTCATTCAAGACTTCCAGCTAAATAGATCTTTAAGCAAGGGTCACTAGATGGTGATAATACTGGTGAGAATAACGCACTTTCTAAAAGTAGTGCTTCCAAAATAAATGCTTTCAATATTACTGGGTTTTTTTTGTTGTTTTTTTTTTTTTTTTTGCGGGGGAGGGGGATAAGTTCTAAAGCAGTTAGAGAAAAATGTATTATCCTGCTTTAATTTCTCTACATAGTGTCAACTTTGAGGGTGATAATTTATTTGTTCTACAGGTGTCTGGTACTGTTCACAGAGAATATTTCTCACCAGTTTAGATTCAGTAATAGCTGATTTTTGTCTTAGCTGTGTGCGAATTGTTAAAAGTGAATAGATTAACTTTCTTCTATGACAAATGGAGTTAAACCTAAATAATATTTCCTTGTGACTGCTAATGAGATCTTCTTAATCAGTCATAATGCTTTCATGAGTTTGTTTGTCTGATTTTTTTTTCTGTTGAAATAGGTTACCTTGTTTCAGGTAATAATTATAAGCTTTCTTTGCTTTAGAGTATCAATGGAATAATTTCCATCTCATTCTACTGAGGCTGTGTTGATATTAAATCATGTTTGTGTGTCCTTTATGAAGGACGAGTCTTTCTATGCTTTTCTACTTTATAAATGAAAATATAAACAATTTTTTTCACTGTTTTTTTAATTTTTTAAGTGTGAAGTCTGAAATAGTAATAGTCAGTTATGTGTTTTTATTACTGATAAAGCTTCTTTTGATCTTAGAAGTTTCTTTTGCCAAAACTAATTGAGTTCATGTAATCATATGCTCAGTGGTTTTCATTCCTAAGTTTCCCAGGTGATGATGAGCCTCTCCCAGTCGTAAGTCTATTGAAATGGGAAGTCAGGTGCCATGGTAGCCACAATTCAAAGTTAACTGCTATTTACCTGATGGGTTTACAAAACCTATGGTCCCTTCCTTTCCAATATGACATAGTGCAATTTACCTTTATTGAAATGACAAATAGCAATCCAGTAATCCTTTCTTAGAACCTAGGAGTTCTGAATACAGAAAGATAATATATCCTAACAAAAATTTGGATAACCATTGTTTTTTGCAAACACTTAAGACTCCCCAAAATAAAATTGTGAAATCTATTGGGAACCTGTCGCTGGCCTAAGCATGTGCAGGTTCTCACTACAATCTAGTACTCCAAGCAGAGGTGTGCTGTGCACAAAAGTGGAAGGAGTACTGGGAGTAGCAATATCCCCAACTCCAAATGCTCAGTGCTGACAGAACTTCACAGAGTAAATGGAGGGAGAAGAATGTTCCACAAGCTCTTGCTGGCAGGATTTTCACATCAAAAGCTGGTAGTGTGACTCACTGTTTCTCCAAGTTCCTCTCTCCAGCTGAGAAGGCATTCCAGGACACCAGATGTACAATTACCATTCTCACAGGAGCTAAGCAGACAAGTTTATGGCTTTCTAGAGTGGAGTGTGCTTCTTATCCATCGCAGAATTATGAGCATTCACAAAATACTTCCTTCTGAAAGTTTGTCAGATGACCAAACCCCATTTACCTACCTGAGACTCCCTAGAGAATTTTCCTTCTTCCTTAAGTTTTCCTCTGGAGGGGGGAGAAAAATGGCTAAGGTTTGCTAAATAGACATATTTCTATATATTTTTCACATGCAAAATCTTTATTATAAATCTTTATGTATCTGTGGTTTATTTTTTCACAAAAATGATTGTCTGTCTTTTGAATCAGGTCCTTTCATATCACAGCTCAGTGTTCTGATATGTGAAGTGCAAAGTATTTTCTATTATTTTTACATTAATATTCTTAGCATCAGCCTACTATAGAATAATAGACATCTTAAAATAACACGAGTTTTCACAGAAGGGTTATTATCTTCCCTGAACTATATAGTTAGCTGTATTCCAGAGGAGAGAGAAATCCCTAGAGATAGATTCCTAAAATTAAATTCTGAAGGAGGTAACATATAAGACAATGCCATAACAGTGTATATTTTCCAGCATTTTGAATTAATGGCATGTTGTGTGTTGACACCACAGAAAGGAATGGGATCTAGACCATAGAGGTATGAAGCACTGTCAATTTCTTAATTTAGGTTCATCTACAAAAGCAGTGGAACTCCCTGACAAAATGTACATTTCTTCCTCACAGTTTCTTCCTTCAGCCCTGTGTTTCTAGTCTATTGCATTAAGTGGTTTACAGGGTACTGCAATAGGAAAGATCATGAGAGTGAGTAACCTGGATCAGTATTGTGACTTTGTAGGCAGAGACAAAAGTGTGAGAAGCTTGGACAGAGGGAATGGTCAGCTGTGGATCCTGTGGATCTGCAGGGGCTCTGAAAGCCCATGACATTGTACTTATGGAGAAGTTACTCATTGTGAAATGCATTTAACTTCTTGCACATGAAAAATACATATATCATGGCAGAGGAAACTTGTTGTTTTAAATAAAGGATGCATATTTTTATCTACTTTCTGTGAATATCATATCTTGTATTGTTTACGTATAACAACAGAAAGATAATGACAACTGCTTGCTGTAAGCAAATTCAAACATCTGGGATTGATATAGTCACTTCTGTCTACTCTGAAGTCCACTGCAACCATTGTCTAAGGGAAACACAGAAAGATGCAAGGAAATTTGAAACAAATCTTTCACTTTGACAGCTACTGCTGCTACTAAACTCCAGCTGAACCAGGAAATCAATATAAACATTCAAAATGCAACAGGTAATAGACAGGAATAGTAGATAGAAATAAAATTTCCTCTAATACACACATAAATCAATCTGTAAAAGTGAAGAACTCCGGACTTGGAGCAGAATTTGTTCTGAAAGATTTTCTGAGTTCTGTTCTGGTAGTCTGTTTCCACCTTCTTTTATTAGAATGCAGTTCTTCCTTATATGGATATTCCATTGTAATTTTTTCCTTTGGAAGACTGTGAAACTTGTAGGGTGCTTCCAAGAGGGCTTATTTCTTGGAGCTAAAGCAGGATGCAACAAGAAAAACATCCTGAAATTTTAGGAGAGCATGAAAAGAGGAGACTTCCTGGAGTTGAGTAAGGAACTTCGTTGAAAATTTGCAAGTACTCTCAACTGATAGTTAAGGCTTTCAAAACTAGAGGCAAAAAAATCCCAAACATTGTTCTTGTTCTTCAATTAGATAGAAACCGGAAATTCAGAATGTGTTTATAACATCAGGCGTTTTGAACTTTCCAACACATCCCCTCTATAGGCATCGATTATTAAATTAATTCTGCTGTTTCCTCTGGTATGATGCTAATGCATGATTCGTGGGAGCTTTTAATAAATATGTAACAGATCAGTCAATACCGACCTGATGATTATCACGGGGTTACCAGCAATTGGGAAATTTGGTTGTTGTTTTAGAAGCAGACCAGCAGATGGTGCTCGAAAATTAGTTGTATCAGAACTGAGTGGTGCATTTTCATTTTTGTTTGTTTGTTTTTATTTGTTTGCATTTGGTGATGTTTTTTATAGAACGGGTATTACACACATTTCTTTATTAAATGGAACTGTGACTAAGAATGGAAGAACAGAACGTCCAAGAATTTGTGGAAATCAGTCTCTGAATCCTTACTGGGATTTTTTTCCTAGCAGTTGTTTGGCTTAATTTTGTCATTTATCTTATTGTATTACTTAATTTCAGTTCAAATGCTAACAGCATTATCTTTAAACTCTGGCTTTTCTCATAATCATGCTGAGATGCTTTATCTGGTAGATTTAAGCATAAATGTGATATGTGGAGAGGTGATGATAGGTGCAGATGATAGTTACTAACTTTTTTAAAAACAGAAAAATTCTCTGCTTGAACTGAAGTTTAGCTGCAATGATGCACAGTAATCTTAAGAGCCTTGAGAATTTTACACACAGTCCATTAACCATAAAACCTTCTGCAAATCAGAAAATCCAATGTTAATCTCGTACTCAGAAAATAAACAATGGCCTGTATTAAAATGCAGTAAATTTAACATACTCTGCCATCCTGCTAACTCTCAGTCTATGGCTGTGACAGCCTGTTGACATGTTATATTGCAGATTCTGTGAATGGCATGCCCAGGTACTCTGAAACTTGGCAGCTTTACAGTCCCTGCTTTCTTGGAGATTTCATGTGCAGACACCTTGATAAATTCCCACTTCAGTTTATGTTATAGGGTGTGAAGATGAACCCAACTTGGGAGCTGTGTAAGCCCCACCCAAGGTATCTAGTCTATTTTCAATTCAATATATTGGCAACTTAATGAAGATGTTTTGTTTGAATAGTAAAAGCTTAACATTGGCAGTAACTGCCTTGAGGTAGCTGTAGTGGAACAGAGAGAGATTTGATGAAAAATAAAACAAGTGACAAGTGGTGTAGTGCTGGTGGCATTTTATGATGGAAGGGTGAATTAGGTTGGTCTTTGGCAGGACTGGCATGTTGTATACAGTGCTGGCTTGCATATCAATGGAGACAGCTACAGAATTCACAATTAATGTAAGAAGTCTATGACAGGTAACAAAGCTTGGGCTTCATAATGTCCAGAAAAAAGCAGGTCATGTGCACTTCACTGGAGTTTGGGAAGTAGAAATTTTATAAGGGCGTACACACGAAATCAAAACCACCTGTGCATTCTTTGGAAAGCAGAAAATGCAGCTTAGAAACAAGAAAAACTTGCAAAACAACATGCAAATAAAACAAGGTACTGGTCTTTGTCTTTTGCTGCTAAGCCTATTGTCATAGACTTAATCTTAAAAACAGTCTTTCCATTAGTGTTTCAACAGATGTGTCAGGGGAGAAAAAGTAAGGATTTATCTGTTCTCTGTTAGGTTGTGCATAAAAGGAGCGACTTTAATACAGGACCTTCAGAGAAGCATTTTCAAGTAATCACAGCTTGTAGTTGATCTGCACACGCCTTGGTTAGTTCTGGGCACACCTGCAGCATCTGTGAGAAGCATGTCTTAGGTTTTCTGATGGCAGCTACTGAGACTGCTGCATTTCCAGCAGAAGAAAAAATGCTGAAATGTAAATTAGGATTCAGTGCAAAGCTGTGTACACATACACGCAATGTGATTTTCCATTAGAGTCAATCTAATGGAAAAGGCCATCCATTAGAGTCAATCTACCCCAAGGCAAGTTCATCAGTCTTCTTGTTCCAGTAAAGACTGTGTTTAAAACCTTGTTTCTTGCTCTGATTTCATAATTGTCTTCAAACAATTTTATTTACATTCATCTTTGGCTAGGAGAAGAGCTCATCCTTCTCTTATACTGAGTGCGTGTATTTATATTTTTGTTGATCTCATCCACAGTAGACTTGGCCAGTCAGAAAACCAGCATGAATATGCTGAGATGGAGGTCATGGGGCTGAGGGTCATGGAGTTCAGGCATGCAATTGTTGCTGACTGCTGTTTTTCTGTAAAGAATAGGAGATTGCTGTGACACAGGCTCTGAAACCTCTGGCAACGTGCAGTGGACAAAGCAGCAGGCTCAGAGCAGGCCTATACAAGCCTGGTGGTTTAGCTGTTTTGATAACAGCTTCAACAGGAAGCTCTTTTCACCTGATGCTTGTGTGCTACCTAACATATTCTGTCCCCCACACAAAATTGGCCCTTCAGGAAAATGCAGTATTGATTATTTCAAAACCTGTCTCTTGCAGTAGGTTATTGAGGCTTTAGAGAGGGGGGACTGGTCTCTAGATCAGAGGTCAAATGGCACAGAACTTGTTATATCCACGATATGCATCAGTTGGCCCTTGATGTCCCCTGAACAAAACAGAGCTTGGCTTTAGGCATAATTTATGTGTGCAAATATTTAGAATTAAGGGAATAATGCACAACACCTCATGTGGCTGGTAAAAGACTTATAGGTAGCACTATACAGAAGGTATGGAAAGAATAGTGTGTGGTACAGTCAAATGATGTACCACACCAGGGCTTGATGTGATTCTATGTTCCTGTCTGATTCAGCACTATAGACACAGTCTGCCTTGGTGACTGGTGAAAAGTGTGTGATAGATTATAAACTGCCTGTCAACGACAACTGGAGATGCTACTGTAAAACTGACAGACAGTGTCAAACTAGGCTGACAAGGACTGCTGAAGACCTATTCATATAGGCCTACTGCAATAAAGTCCAGAATTACAGTGTTTTTGTGTTCTACCTGCAGAGGGCATTAATACTGTTCAGTACATCATTTCTCCCCAGGTGATAGTGAAAGGATTCTTTACGGTTATCTCAGTTAAGGGCGCATGAATCAAGAGCTTTATGATAATTGGTTTACTGAGCATACCTGTCTTCTGTGAAGATTCTGAGAACCCCTAGCTGAGTGCATTTGAAACAGAGTAAAAATGTGGTTGTGAGAAGAGTTATAAAACCTGGTCAGAGATTTTCCTAAGCAAAAATACATTTTTCTAGCTTTTTCATTTTACTTATAAAATGTTTTAAATTATTGTTGTTAATTTCTAATCCTTTGCATTTTAATCATTTTTTACACATAGTTTGGGCACAGTGCAAAACACTTAAACTTCTTAATAAAGCTACTCCACAAAGCTTGTACTGAACTTGCAGAGAGCGGCACAAGTTACAAATATGAAAATTTTGGAAAAGACATAATGAAATCAAGCTAGAATGTAGAAAGGTGATATTTTGTTTTCTTGGAACCAAGAAGTGTAAGAAGAAAAAGATAATTATATCAGGGCTATTAATCAAATATTTTTCAAAGCATTTGTTTCAGTTTCAAATTTATTCTGAAGGTGATTATTGTTTTTGGAGAGGGGAGCATGCCCCTTTGGCAGGCTCAGGAAGTATCTTAATGAAGTATCTCTGGATCCTGGAAGTGGCAAGGACAAGGAATGTAGACTAGCTGGAAGAACAAGTCTGAGAAATGGTAACCCAGGCCCATTGTATCAGACAATGGCAACTGCTGAATAGACACTGGCAGAGCAGTATTAGTCTGCACAAGACACAAGCTGAAGCACAGAACACTTGAGAACCTATTCATAATATAGCTGTTGATCCTTGCATCCCACTGGAAGTGAAGATGCCTGTTAGAAAGTTAGCAGTCTAACAGCTGAGAATAGAGCTTTAAGAAACAGAGAAAAAGGAACAAGAGCAGTCTCTGTCTCTTTTTGAGACAGGTTTTCTATTTTGGGGGATTTGCTCTTAGCATGAGCTATCAGACAATATTATAGGAAGTCTGTATTCATTATGTCAAAGTGATTATGGAGTATATAACTGAGAATCCAGGGCATTGAGATGAAAATAAGGTACCTGTCAGGAGGTCATCCTTGGCAGCAAACGCACCTGGATTGCAGTACACAGAATTGCTAGAACTACACTTTCCTTTCATGTAATAATCCAGTGTGTATTCATGAAACTGAGAGTGACTGAATGCTACATTTCAGCTTCCACTGCCTGAAAGCTCTCCCCTTGGATGCATATATTTCTGTAGTCTCTTTATACTGTCACAAGCTGCTTGACAGCTTTCTCCTCTGAACTCTCCTCTGCTCTCATTGCTTATTCCTTAGTGGAACTTACATAATAAATATTTGAGTATGATCATTGCAGATGGTGTGCAAAGACTTGCTGCTCTTAATCATATTTTTAATACTGAAACCTTTCTGCTTATTCACATTTCCAGTAAAAGGGTTTATGAGCCTTAACAATTTGAGAAGTGACTACGGTTACAGTGAATGCCAGGTGGAAGAAATTCAGGAAAGCTTTCATGGTTGACTGACACACAGATCTTTTTCTGTAGAATCTACCCATTCTTACAATGAGCTCTATAATACTGGATTTATGGTGCCTAATTCATGCATTTAGGTATTGGAATACAAAAAACACTCTTAGGCCTGCTGGATGAAATGTTGCTAAAGAGATTATATTGTAACAGTTACCTGACTTTTGTACACCTTTGGGTAGTGAAAAGAAGGACGGGAGGAGCTGTTGGAACTTGCTGTCTGTAAATTTGGCAAAGGATTCTAACCATTTTTCTCTGTTTCATGTATTGCAGATTAAACACGGGTACTATTCAGGAAGGATATGCTGCTAAAGTAGATCTTGAAGCAGATGAGGAGTGAGATTTCTAGCAAAAAGGGAGAAGGCATTTAACACCCCATGTCTTTACTCCCATGTTCCCATGCCTTTATTACCAGTTCCATGGTGGCAGCCATAAAAAGTTAAATAGATTAGATTATAATTCCACTGTTCCAAATAGGTCACATTTTTAATCATGCTTACTATGTAAATTTGAGACTTTACTTCAGAGGCTTTGAGCTGACTTAGAATTCAGTTAAATATCTCTGTTTTTTCTTTGGGCAAGGTAATAATCTCTGGAAGTTTTATTTGGTCTTGAGACTTCTCACAGAAAAATGATAAACTGTATGCAAAAGCTAAAACCTATAGCATAACCAGGTCCTGAGGTCTCCCTATAATTTCCAGCATGATTTTTTCTTACCTTTCTTTTGCCAGCTGCTAATTTTCTCCTTCGACAGCTTAAATCCTTTCTGTTAATCTGTAACTGAAATAGAGTTTGCAAATGAAATGATACAGTTCTAATCAGATGGCAGTCTGCTATGGCATTTTGCTCTGTGTGATACTCATTGCTATCTGGTGCAAGCTGGAGAGGTCTCTGGAAAGGCCAGCTTGCTGGATAAACACAAGAAGTAAGCTGTGTTGCATAGAAGGATTTAAGAAATATTATTTCACTTTCTTCTTTCCAGCTTTAGGTTAAAGTTCTTATGGCTTTAAGAAGACTTTAACCTGGTGTTCTCTGTCATACCATACTGCACTTGGACATCTTTTCTGTGCTGCACTCTTGGTTTTTACTTGGATGATAATAGATTTGCACAGTCATCAGAGAAAGCTTCCAGGTTTTAGTCTTTTTAAAGTAACTGTGTACAACTTAGATTCATGTTTTCAACAGTTAGCTACAAATAAGTGCTACAGCTCTTAAGAGAGGATTCTCTTCACAGTGACTGATGATGAATTCTGAATGCTGCCCTCACTTATCTCCCCCATGTTCTATTTTGCTGAAGATTGTAAAGGGCTTCTTTTCTTATAAACCCCAGATGTCTAGGACTCTTAAACAAAACTTTCAGAATATATCTCGTGATTTAATTTAGAGTTGAGAGAGACTTAGTTAAAACTAGAAAAATGGACATCTTTAAGGGTAGAACTTCAATACATTACAAAACTTTGCTCTGCTATCTACCTGCAGGCTTTTTTCTCCTTCAGCATTGTGATTCAAGTCTTTCTCTGAACTTAGGCTGTGGAATGTGTTCAAAAATTACATTGAAAAAGCCATCAGTTAGCAGGGATCTTTGCAATGATCAGTAGTTTTTATCAGTACCCTTGCAGGCACATATATAGCAGATATGGATATCCTGGTGCAAATTCACTCAGAAGATAAGACAGCAGTTTCCAGCTGTCTGCAGGTGAACAAGCCCGATTTTCTGGTTACAGTCTCAGTTACAAACCATGCATGAAAAAACCTGCTGTATGTAGCATTAGGACATGAATTCTGAATAAAATAAAAAGTATGCAAGATAGTATTATGTCATATATAAAGCAAGGTACATGTTGTCCACCATAATAAAAACTATTAGGAAAAAGAAAGAAAAATTTAAAAGCTTCCACTGAAATTTAAAATAGTTTTAAGATAATTCCCCCTTCCTCATTATTTCCCATCTAAGTGATCCCTAAGTCCAGTCTTTTACTTGCTTTTGTGTAATTTAAAGAGAAATGGATATTTCAAGATCTGCAACATTTGAAAAATGAGACTTTCAGCAACCTTGAAAACACTTATGCTTGCACCTTGAAACACAAGGTAAATTTGCACCCTTAGGAATCACAGAGGAACTTGATCTTGCCCTTGAAGCCAGCAGGCTGGAGTTCACCCATGGTGTGTGTTTGTTCTGAATTGGTGAGTCAGTAGAATAGGGCAAAACTGGTTCTCCTCTTTTTCAAGAGTAATTTCAATTATGTTTAACTGGAGAAGCATTACATGTTTCTGTGATGTGACTTAAAATAGAAGAAATTCACTTTTGTTTTTTGCTTTGCTTTCAACAGAACACATATTGAGTCTCATTTACAATTCAGAAGCATGATAATAACTGTATAAATTGTATCCAGATTAACTATCACTGTTTAAGTCTTTATGAACTAATTTACTTTTTGTCTTACTATTTTGTAACAGATACAATTTTTATCATAAGAAGGAGTAAAAATCTGTCATTTTATTGAAAGATATTGGCAAAATAATTTAAATTTATATTCAGTATTTCCAACCAGAAATTACAGTTGTCTAGATATTAGAAATTTAGTTGTTTCTGCCATTTGAGTTTGAAATATGTTAATTCAGATTCATATTCAATACCTTTCGAGTTTACATAGGAATGATAACTTTGATACAGCTGCATCACTTTGCTTCTGTTCTTTTCATACACTGAGGCAGTAGCAAATCTGATTTGCTGAAGACTGTTGATCAATTGAAGCACAGATCTTGAAGAGTACTAGCATTAAGCTCTTTCAGTCTTGACTGAGGATGAAATTGTGGCAAAATTCAATTGTAATTTTCTTTATGCACTCAGCAGTTTTTTTCATCAGTGGCACATGAGATGGAAAAAAAGGTGATTTGGGAAAGTTTAGAAAAGAAACATGTATTAGTATTAGTATTGTTGTTGTTGTTGTTATTGCTGCTAATGTTGTTTCTTATATAAGTATTACGATAGTTATTCAGTCTATCCTAAGAATCACTCTGATCTAAAGAGGACAGAGTGACTTGGGGATTAAAGCCTCAGTAAGCAAAATTAACCATCTGTCCAGCCCAAGGACATTATTTTACTTGTGCCATGAATTTGTTCCTATACCTTTGTGTTCCTTAACCGTGTAATCTGGCCTTGCTAGGCATTTTTACCTGTTGATTCTCTCTCTCTCATCTCAGTCTTATTTTGTGCTGAAAAATGTCATGTTTCCTTTTAACCTCGATAAGTACAGTCTATGTTTTAAAACAATTTCCTTCTGCCCTCACAGAAATCTAGCTTCTGAGCCACTCTGCAGCTTTATCTTCCTGTTCTTTTTCATTCACTTTTAATGTTTCAAAAATCTTCTGCCCTTGGGCCAAGGATTTTCTAAGGTGCATCTTGAATTACTTAAAACGGGTTATGCAGCAGGGTTCATTCTGTAAAACCAGGAGACAAGAGTTCACTTAAAAAGTGATTGAGTGACTCAGCTCAAAGTGATATAATTTTGACCAGAGTCTAGGATTGCTTATTTCTCAAATGCAGTTTCCTAAATAGTAAAATAAAAAAAATTTCAGACTATGGAGGGTGACTCTTTATTTACCCTTTCTATCTCCTGCTTCTGCATCTGGGCAGCTCAATCCTGTTTCAGTCTTTTCTCTTTAACTGTTTGGCCTAAATACACTCTGATGCATTAATTAGCATATACATGTTTATCGTTGTGAATCTTGGTCTGGAATGAAGCCCATGAACTTGTATTTGCCTATAATGGCCTGACTCTTAAGGTTCAGCCCAGTCAATAAGCATTTCATACACTGCTAGAGAGAGATAAAACATCTCCTTGTCCCGGTGCCATCTCTCAGGCACAGAAGCCTCAGAGTTGTTAATGAGGCCATTCAGCATTGCCACGTTACACAGCATCTAAAGTCAATACCCAAATAAGTCATTCAGCAGAGCTGTAATTTACCTTCTAACACCATCAAACTGCCTTCGCCAGCTCTTTGAATACTTAAGTGCTTGAAAGGTGTGGTGCATTACAATGTAAAAAGTAAGACCAAAGGCAAAATCTTGAAATGATAATTACAGTAGGTTCAAAGAAACCACACACATCTCTAGCACTCCCTTACCTTTATTAAAAAATGAGGTCTTGCCGTTTTAAAGTCAGACTTCCAAATATATCTAAAGAACCACAAAATGTGAGCATGGTCTCTCAGTGTCAGGCCAAGTGTCTTCTCTAACCTGGTAGCCTTTCTCAGACAATGTCTAAAAATGGATATTGAGGGAACACTAGAAAAGGAAAGGGAAATGTATGTACTCACATAAATATTCCTATCATCAAGCAGTCTGTGGTTCAGGAACTTCCAAGCCAGAGATGATGCTTTGTATGTAAGAACTCTTGATGAATTTCTTTAATGTTAACTTGCCCAGTCTTCTCCAGGAAGATCAGGGCAGATAAAATGAGTGCTCTTTTCATTTTCTAACCTTTATTTCTGAGTAAAACATTGGCCCCATTCCACAAAGTCAGAAATAGCTATTGTGCTGTTATAGCAACTCAGTGGCCTATGGCTCCAGTTAAAATGACAATGGCAATTTCACATCTCCTGGCATAAATGCACAACACTGGACCTATGCATTGGTCACGGAGTGGAACTGACTGATGCACTCAAAACCTTTTGGCTGTATTTAGCTGAGTTTTTCTTTCAGAGGAAAAGCTTAAAAATACCTGTAATGAGCTACTTAAAAGCGGAACCCTCAGATGTTTTAATTGTGCAGTCATACTGCTATGAATAGAACATTGCACAGTCTTCTAAATCTGGTCTAATGCCTGACTCAGATTGGGTGAACTGAGGGCATTTCTTTTGCAGGTTCCATAGGGAGCATTTAAAGCTCTGTCCTAGTTTGTTTATATTTTTACTTTATTTTTAATGAAAATATTTGGACAATTTCATGCAACTTTTGTTTCTGATTAGTATACAGTACTTAACTAGAGTCAATTGACAGATGTTAATGTACAGTAAAAAGCAGTGTAAATTGCTGCCTGTGTATGTAGTAATTAGCATGTGAGAATTCTAAGCATTATTATATTCATTTTTATTCCATAGTAAACAGAACAAATCCAAACTAGATTGTTAAGCCTTTTTTCCCTCCTGATTGTGGCAAGAGACAAATGAAATTTTCCAAACAATGACTTACTCAGTGGATAGTATGCAGTGATTTTAGCACAGCAGTTTGGAAACAAGGAAGATTGAAAGAACAGCATCTCTGGTGCCAGGAAGAGTGCTTCCTAAGGTGTTTAGATAAAATCCCTCCATTAAAAACAAGTGAGAAAACTACTGCTAGAAAATGCTTCAAACATTTCTTAAAAAAATTAAACTTAGCTAAAACTTAACTGCTTAAATTAGAAGCATTTAATGATGCTGAATATATACACTGCAGTTTAATACCTCAATAGCAAATATCTATGGATAGAAGTTTTGTTTTTATACAACACTCACAAAGGTAAGGCAACTTTCTTGGTCTGTTTTGCCAGGGGCATATTGTTATATGTGAGATACTTTGCTGCTTAATTATCATTTTTTTGTTTACAGGGCAGATACAGTGATAAATATACTGGTGGATTCTTACCAGAGAATATTCCTTGAGCTATCCTATCCTGTGTACTGCTGCTAAGCATAGCCAAGGAGAGAAATAATTTCGCTTGTAATTCTCCAGAAACCTGGCTCTGAAACTGAGTTGCTAGCCTGAGCTGAGCTCCACACATATGCTAATTTAAAACTGTCTTTGACATGTCTGCACAAGCTGTGTTGACTATGCATAGATGCTCACAAATTCTGCAAGGAGACAATGGCAAACTGCAGAAAAGAAACAGTCAAAGCTGGGCTTTGAAATTCCTTTAAATTATTTATGTAAGCTCTCAAACTCAGAGCAGTAAAAATTTTCAGATTAAAACCTCAAAGAATTTCTCTAACTAATGTTTCATCTCCCCGTGATAAAGCTTATACTAGACTTAGAGCCACATTCTGCTGTACTACAGAGCCTTGGGCTCCTGTCCAGTGTGTTTGAAAAGGTTGGTGAACTCTGCCAGGTACTCTGACTGAAACCTTTGTGGAAGTATCTGTTCATGACTTCTATTCAAATGTGTATTGGGGGGGAAAAAAATCAGCTTTCTAAAAGCTTAGAACACTAATAATTTCTGGATCTATGAAGCAGAATACATGCCTGCAATGTGATTTAAACAGGATTTGGTGCAGTGTTGTATTCATGAAACTGCCAGCATATGCAGGTGGGACGAGCCTTTTTCCCAACAAATACATTTCTCCAGGTCCTTAGAATTCACAGTGTGCACATATGTGATGAAAATGATCTTTGATTTGTCTGTGCTGAGCATCTCAGTACCACCTCATGTTTAAAACAGACGTGGTTTGTCCCTTTGGAGCTCCCTTGTGGGGCCCCTTCAGCCATGGGTCCCTAAAGCCCCCCTGAATAAGCACACTGCACACAGAGCAACTTCACCTCCTTGGTAGCATTCCAGAGGAGGAGTGTCCCTTCCCTCTCTCTTCCCCATTTATTCAGTTGTCTAATCAAAGCTCATATCATCCAAGTGAAGCATTTAACTCCCTCTCCGTGCTTCAAAAGCATCTTAACATATGGCATTAGATTCCACTAAATGTATGCAGTACCTCCGAGGCTGCCCAGAAAGCATGAGAGCTGTAAAGTTACCCAGGCTGGCTCTGAGCAAGCTGGCCAACTACCAAGACACACAAATTTGTGCAGCATAAGGTTTCTCCTCGGCTAATACATCTTGTTTTCATGACACAGTACAACCATAGCAATATAGATCTCGGGACCTAAGATAACTCATCTGTTTATAACTTAGCTATTGCTACATTTTCTGTATCTCTGCTGAAGAAATCGCCAATTCCTCTTCGATCTAAGTGTGTTTTTCTAATAGATTAAGGAGATTATGTTTCTTGTAGTGTTATGATATAACATACAATAAGCCATAAGTTAATGAATCAGTTGAACAGATATTATAAATGTATTTCTTTCCAGAGGTGATTTTCTTCAGAAATATTTTTTACTGTTTAGACTTTGCAGACTTCAGTGTTGAGGATTTTGCACATTGTGTGCATTCACAGTGTGAAATTTAGTGCGTGAGAGCAATTTAGTAAACTTGTCGTTTCTTCTAAACCCTAGCTAAGATTAACATTTAAATTAATTCTTATCTTTCATTGTGACTACTGTGGCTAACATGATTTGAAATAACTAGACAAAACTGCGTTAAAAATAATTAATTTTGCAGCAGGATACTCCACAGCATATGTGATTCTGCACCTTATGTCACTCACTACTCAGCATTGTCTGAAGCTTTCTAAAATTACTCAACTGCAATGTTAATCCACATGAAAAACTCACTAATTGTTATTTAATGCATCCCCAAAAAATACTGCTCAACAACAAAACAAAACTTAGAAATCACGACTTGTAAGCAGTAAAACATTTGCTTTGATGATCCAAAGGCAAAAGTAAATACTGTCAGAGTGAAAACACAGTAGTAGTAAAGGGAATAATCATAGTGTCATCATGCAGGTCTTAAATATGACCTATAAGGACAATGTATCTCTAATACAGTAAATGCCTGTAATACACATATTAGGAGCTAAAACTGTTTGTGGCAGTAGAATGTGTACTATTGACTACTGGGAAAACCTTATGCAAAAGACAGAAATTACTCAGTCCTGTATCTGATCTTATATGGGGTAGTTTTTTTTCGTAGAAATAAGGCTAAAAAAGGGCTCCCAAACCTGTCCCTGTGCCTACAGCAACCCTTTCAGGAGCTGTGTACATGTGTGTGCATGCTCCCAAAACCTAACCCGTGCTCTGGAATGCAAACACAGAAACAGCAACTGCCCAACAGGATGCAACGTGGGCTGATTGACTGCTCCTTAGGAAAAGAATTACATATGGATTTATTAAACAAAATGAAGAATCGTAAAATAATCCTTGCTTTATCTTTATACTATAGTGGTAAAAATCTGATTTTTATCATGTCTGCTATACATGATAAAATGTATAGAATAAACAGCTCAGCTTTCTAATGTATTTTAATTATGCATCAGGAAAGTAATTTAACAAGGAAAACACATTTCAATTCCATAATCTATTTGATACCTACTTTCACAATAATACTCAAAACAACTATAGTGTGACACAGTATGATTTTCAATTCACCACAAACCACATTGAGTGCATTCAGGTTACATCCTTAAATCACAAAATGTCACTATAACCTGTTAAATATTAAGAAATTTAAAAATACCTCATAAATAGACCTTTGCAATAGTGAAAAATATTGTAAGGTTCCTGTGGTCTATTTCACACTTCAAAAGCTTTCACCTTATGAAATTATGGGCATACCTCTTTGAAAATCATACTGCCCACTACATTTCTACCGCATCTTTAATTCAAAAATATTTGAACAGAGGACAGCAACCACAAGTACTGAAGCCATCTAGGACAACTTCTGACTGTTATGAAATATGCCACGGGATATTGCTGGTTTTTTAGAACAGGCTAGGCTTTGTTTTTAATAATTTAACTTGTATAAAAATCCTATACTTAGTAGGATACTTGGAACTTATGTCTCTACCTTAGATAGAAGTTGTCCGTCAAATATCAATTGCAGTTAGCATTTCTCACTACATGCATAATTTGAAGGTTATGCTAACCGTAATCAGAACTGGGTATTAATGTGCAAACATTTATACTAAATATACAATAGCACCGAGTACATTCATCAAGTGCAGCGGGTGGCAGCTTGCCACATGGATTAATGCCTCCAGATAAATGACTGTTTTACCTCAAAGCATTGACAAAAGATGACTTTACTGCAATTAATAACCTACCACTTCATTGATTGTTACAATGATATCTTCATGGATCAGCTTGAAAAATCTAAGCAACTTTAAATGTTTTGTTGTGTTGGTTTTTTTTTTTTTCTTTGGCTATTCAATAGGAGAGACAATGAATAGTGTGTTAATAACCCATTTGGTATTCTCTGATGCAGCCTTCTGTTTATTGTGTAAGAGAGTTATGTTTGCTTTCTATGAACAATGTCTTGAGCTCAGGACAAAATTGGAAACTTTATACAAGTAGAAAATTTTTTAAAAGAGCATTTGATTCTGTATACATCTTTTGAAATTTGAACACAAAATGATCTTCTATTGAAAAAGAAACAAAGTGCCATAAGAGTCCAGAATATCTCTAAAAAGTGAGACCCCAAAGAGAAATGGTATCTCCAGTATCTCATAAACCCAGCTGTTTTAAATCTAGTTACTGTAAAACTGCCACTGCAGAACATGGCCTGCAGGCACTCAAGTTTAGAGCCTACAATGTTTCTAGTGATCAGAATTTCAGATGTGTTTAGTTAACAACCGAGATAAGAGTAAAACATGTGGTAGTGTAAGACAATAAGCGTAACCTCTCCCCTCTTAAAATGAGATTGGCATTATTCAGTGAACTGCTTTTTTAGATAATCCCCCTGGCTCTATTGGAAATTGTCACCACTAATAATTTTTTTAGGTTATTTCCCTAATGTCACTTTTCTGCCTGGCATTGTTGAGTTTCTATTTTGAGTCCATGTGAGCTATTCAATAGATTGCAATCTTTGTGGCATTGACACTTCCCAAAAGAATTAGACTGTAGCATATATTGGTTTTCAAATGAGATTATAAAGGGAGTGGAACAATAGTTCCTTATCTGTTGGTGGTGAAATAAAGTTTATTAGCTGACACAGTGACACCAACACATGTAAATATTCTAACTAATACACCATCAACTACAGGGTCATTATTCTGTTGAATTATCTCACACCTTTGGAGCATGTGAGTTCCATTACAGTTTAGAAGGTGCTGTCACATAATGGCTTTGCCCAAGAAGTCTCTGGTTGGAAGCAGAGAATTCTTTTGTACTTAAACTAATGCTACAAACTGAATGCAACAAGTTACCATGCCCCGATTGCGGAATAGTCAACATACAAAAGAATTTGTCAGCCTTTGTCCTAACCTAGGAAGGGGCCAAACAATTGGACAAGTGTGAGAATAGAAAGTGGACTGTCAAAAGAGAAAACGGGTCCAAAACTTACATAAATTGAAATTGTTCAAGACTCCTAATTGGTCAATTCATTGAACACTGCCTCTCTGAAAACTGGACCATGGAAAATCCATCTGACTCACCAGTGATTAATTTTTTGGTTTGAGAAACATACACAGATTAATGGGGTGTGCCTGATAATGGCATGTGGTTATTCAGGGTGTGAACAACCTCTAGGGTCTGTCAAAACAGGTGGCTTCAGGGTTAGTCTCCAGTGAAAACGCAGAAGAGAAGAAAAAATATTGAAGAAGCACAATGCAGTTGAGAAGGGCATATACAGGGAGAAGCAAAATGTTAGTAAAGTACAATATCTGTACAATGTTATATTCAGTATTACACTAGCTATGAAGTATATTAACATCGAGTATTATGAATGTTAATATCGAATGATCAATTAATTTTTTCAGATATATAATTTAAAATTAGTCAGAAAAAGGACTTTTATACTTGAACGCAATGTTCTACTATTTACCTACAGAGGAAAAAGGGAACATACAAATGCTTTGACGTTGGCTATTTTCCAACTTTTGTTAAGCACTGGGCAAAATATTACCTGTATAAAGAGTTGTATGTATTGGGCAATGTCATCTGGTCCCACAGCAGAGCAGGATCGGCGCTCTGTGCTGACAGAGGCATGCAGCGCGTTAGAGCCCGATCTGCTCAGCAGTGGTTGCACACAAAAGCTGAGGTGCAAACTGCGATCAGCCTGAAACCACTCCCGACCCCGGGAGCTCGTCACCCGTGACACGGCGGGGCTCGGCCGAGTCCCGGGCGCGCTCGGCAGCGGGCACAGGGCACGGAGAGCCAAGGGGCGGGAGTGGTGGCAGGCGGATCGCAGTTTGCACCTCAGCTTTTGTGTGCAACCACTGCTGAGCAG
>JAHLSL010000067.1:2300015-2391406 GCA_025920805.1 Petroica traversi
CCCGGCAAACCCCTGCAGGCCAGCACTTGCCGGCCGGAGCATCCTCAGGTGTGCGGAGCCAACTTCCAGCTCTCTGGGTGAGAGTGGCCGCGGTGTGGGAGGGCTGCGCCCTTCTTGGTGCTTTGGGGACTGACGACCCTGGGGAAAAGAAAATAAACAAGCAGCATCTGTTGGAGTAGTAAAAGGGCTGGCTTGTTTCTTTTTATGCGTTAGGCTCTTCTGTTTTTATTTTGCTTATAATATGTCAGAAAATATAACGTCAAAGAATATGTTTTTTAAATCTTAAGTAAAACTACCCCAGTTATGGATCAAGAGGAGGAGGATTTTTCATTAACTAGTCAGGTACGTTTGAAGAAAATCAGTTCACTCAGTGACTTCACTAGAGTGAATCAAAATACTGGCAAGACTGCTGCTATCTGTAAATAGAATGGACAAAATACATGGTGGGCGTATTTTTATTATGAACATTTTTGTGAAGCTTCCATAGTATTTGCAATATATATATATCCATATATATATCCATACTATTGGATTTCTGACCAGGTGGCTACAGGATAAACAGGTGCAGATGATGGCAATTTACTGCAGTATTTGCAGCAGTAATCAAATCAGTTTGAAGTCATGGCGGTAGTGAAAATGAAACACTCAAAAAGGGAGGGGTATTTATTTGCTTAAGGCCTTGTCACCATTCTAGATTTATATGTACCCATTGAGAAATTATATTAATCAATGTAGAAGATATAATTACAGTATAGATAATTACTGTGTTTTTAAGACTCTGGGTACTTAAGCAGAGTTGGAAGGACTGAGTGTAGGATAATAGTGCTTTATTCCAGGTTAGGAAGTGGCAAAAACTTGTCTTGAAGGTCTTCAGTTATACTTGTGAGCAGGAACATAAAAACAAGCAAAAAGACTCAAGTAAAACTTTGGCTCTTCTGCCAGTTCCTCTAGGCTTGTTGCCTGCCATAACGCTGTTTGGTATAGTGAATTTTGGCTGCTGCTTGACATCTAAGTTCCCTTTATGTGACTTGGAGCATCTGCCAGCATCCACTTCTCAGTTTTCAAAACGTGTAGCTAACAGTACTGCTCATTGCATTAGCCCTGCAGAGAGATTTTCAGGCCTTTTAAAAGCTGTTCACATGTAGTTTGGTACATAGAAAATCAAGTTGCCATGCTTGTCTTTCTACAAAAGTTCTTTATTGACAGTCTTAACTATTTCTTTAAGATGGTCTCATTTGCTAACGAAACTCTGGATTTGAGGAAAAAAATGTGGATACACCAGAAAAAAGACAACTCCCAGTTTTACTGAAAATAGTTCACAGATACATTTTTTGAATAGTATGCAGTTACTGTTCCCTCTCTGAGATGAGAGGAAAACTTGTGCAATCTGGGAAGAATTTCAGTTGAAATAGCATTTTTCTTTAAATGTATTACCAAATGATGTAATATACTGCATTAGATCTCTTCTTAACTTGTCTAGCCAGGTTGGAAGTGTTGCTAATCTGTAGCTGAAAACTATTTACCTGCAAATGTGTTCTTAAATCACTATTTGAAGTTTAGTGGAGTAATTGCTGTTAACTCTTTAACAGCTGAGAATGTTTATGTCAATTGCTAAGAAGGTGGTGTTTTGTAAATTTTCAAGCACTGATGTAAGTTACGGCTTGGAACTCCTATATAACTTAATCACTGGTGGCTCTTTAATATAGGATTTTGTTATCAGATCTATGGGGACAAACTTTGGGAAAGGATATTTTGTACCTTTTTTTTGTATGCAGGATTATGCTTTTTTATTGAAAAATTGTTTATTAAAACCGGCTGTGGATAAAAATGTCTGAATTCAGTGAGAAACATACCCATGTTATTCTCTCTGTAAATTCAAGGTAAATAAGGAAAGATTTTTTTTTTTTAATGGCCTCTGCTGGTTTTTTTTAAAATTTGTTTTTAATATGATGAATAGAGATGGTGCCCAGCAACTGGAGGCAGTATTTTGGACTATGATGAATAGGAGGTGTGCCCAGTAACTGGCTGGAATATTTTGGAATATGATGAATAGGAGGAGTGCCCGGTAACTGGCTGGCCATGACACATAGTTTCTTCTCCTGGCAGGAGAAACTTGGCTGGACAGTTAGGCAGTTTTGTAGCTCATCTATCCTACCCTGGGCAGCACTCGTGGCATAGAGCTCCTGCCCGGCCAGTTGACAAAGTCTGCTCCTGTTCATCACAGAGCTTTATGAAATGATTGAAAATGTGTGATTTAATTATTATAAATAAAAAATAAGTGGCTGTAGTTGGTGTCCTGCCTCCTGAACACAATTTTCCTGCTGATGCTGGACAGCAATCCCGTATCCTGGAGTAAATATTTATTTAGGTTACAAGTAGATGTCAGTAGTTGACACAAGATTTTACCATGAAGAACTGTATTATGGCTTAACATGCCATTAGAATACTGGAGCAAGTGTGGATTTTGTTAAATGTAATATTGATACACTAGAATTCATTTTGAGATCCATCTTTAATTAAATTGTAATGTTTCTGAGAATTTTGCGTTATTTCATTTGTTCCTTTGAATCGTATTTAAAGGTACATGTTTGCATAAAAATAACAGCTTCCGACCTGCTTTACCCAATCAAATCCCCTTTGTTTTTATAATTTTCATTGTGTGTCTAACAAAAATATGCTTAGGAGTTTGGGCTGCTCTCCAGGAGCTGAAGATAGAGCTGGCTGTGTGGGGAACGGGGCCAGAGACACTGCTCGTGTGTCTCAGGCTCCCATTCACATTGCTTGGCCTAGTGGGTGCATTTGGAAAATTTAAGGAGAACAGGAGAGAACTCTGTTTCACACGATTTTCAGGGCCTCTTAGGGAGTGAGAGGTGTTTTCAGAAAACCCAAGAAATTTACCTTTTCTCATGCACATAGCTTGAGTTTTTATCAGATCATTTTGGTCACATTACTGGTCTGTGGAGACATCAGCTGTGTTGGCAAACGCCTGGGTCAAGCTTGGAATACTGATTGGAGCTCTCTTCCTTCTCTTTCAAGTGTTCGGTTGAGTCAGCTCACAGCATAGGCACAGGTTTGTTCAAGTATAAATGAAAGTCCTTACTGTTGTGGAGTGTGGGAAGGGACAGCAAGTGTAGCAGTTGCTTCAAACCAAGCATTCTGTGCCCGAGCCTCAGCCCCAGAGCGGGGGTGGGGACTTGGGTATGTGTCTGAATTTGCTCCGTTTGGTGAAATTTACGTAGGGGTGAAACAACATTTTTCTCTTGCAAAGAATTACCTGTTGCCATTGCTCTGTGTCTTGTATACACATGTTTATCATTAGGTGCAAGACCTTTTGTGCTGGTGCTACGAAGTGGTAGCACTTTCTAGGATTAGAGGTTAGGCTATTTTGGGTCTAACAAACAATCCTATCTTAGATGTGCTTAGTTTCTTCGAGGACTTCAAGATAACACCTGGCGCATTCTTCTCACCCCCATGACCCTGGTGAAGAACAAGTAAATGAGCAATAACAAAATGGAAAGAATTTTGAGAATTTGGGACTGTAGAGCTTTGCTGGATGTTTGAAGCAGGGAGTTAGCTCCTTTGTGGGTGGATGCCCATCAGGAGCCACTTGAATGCTAATCATTCCAGGGGCCAATTTGCCAGCTGAGTTCCAAATGTACACATAACACTTCTTGAGATGATTTTGTTCTTCTTAATGTATCTGCCTTCAGCAAGGCAGTGTCAAACAGTGGACCAGCGCTGGTGCCATCAACTGAATTTTGTAATTAAAAGCTGTTTACTCAAACTTTGTCAAGTCTGAAGTCCTAGCTGGGTGCCTATGGAATAGTTGCTGGTTATGTTCCCTGTTGGAGTGTGTTGCTGTGGGAATGAGATCAAGAAAACATTAGGGGGTGGAATGTGGATACTAGGGTGAAAAAATGTGTAGGAGGGTAATACACAAATAGAGATCAGCAGAGTTATTTCCAAGCTTTGTCCAAGTGTGTTGGTATCCTGTGAAAAAGACAAGTGACAGCTAGATAGTGAAGTTAGAAAGCATTTGAGGGAGAAAGTGCTTGAGACTGGAAGGTGGATTTTGGTGTTATCTTAGGGCAAGTTCTTTTCTTTCTGCAGTTACTGGAATTTTTGTAGTGTACTTTAAATGGGAGCACAGTGTTTATGTAAACCTGAAGATCACTATTTGTTTTGAGTAGGCACATCTGTGTTGGGTGGAAGAAGAAAAGAGTCCATTGTAGGGAACCAAAACCTTAGTCTCCAGAGGAAACTGAAGGTCTTTACGGACTTCTGTCATCTGACAGCAAAATAATTGACTTGGAACATTTTAAAGTCATAAACAAATTGTTTCTCTGGTAATCTGGCAACACCTAAATAGGTCTCCCTTCATAAAGTGCAGTACCATTTCTGACTATCTTGACTGTAGCTTGGAATAAAATTTCTGAGCATGCTGGTTTTTCTAGCCTGACTGCTGTTCTGAGCTGCCACTGTTGTAGTTTTATGTCTGCTGGGCAACAGCAGATGCCAGATTATCCAGCCAGCCCTCAGAGCTGTAACGAGGTTAGCGTGCTCAACTGAATATTTATTCTTTTTTTCTAGATATCAACAAGTCAGTATAATGAGTTGCTGTGATAATGTAGTGGATACAAGGAATGCCAGATGTTCTCTTTTATGGCTGCTTGCAAATTAAACCAGGTCTGATTGTGCACTTTGTTTTCTTATCACCTGGCTCTCACTTGCTTCCCAAGAGCTGCCTGCTGCTCTGACTTAAGTTCACATTGCTGCCTGCAGTTTGAGAGAGTTGCTCTTCACTGTGAGTGTTCTTGTGTACAGCTCTAAAACTCAGAGCTGACGTCAGGGCATTAGAGGATGACAAGAAGCCAGATTTTGGCTCCTAGATTCCTGTAGAGTTCTGTGGCTGTGCCCAGCCTTAGCACAATGAAGAGGAAGCTCTGACTGTGCAGTGTGCAACAATGGAGTGCTCAAGGGGGAAAACCACCCTGCTGTTCTGAGCCATAGCAGCCAATTAAAAACTTGATGCTTCACCTGAATTCTCTCCTGAAGTAAGGTCCCACAATTAAAAATGCAGCTCTTTATGAAATAAATTTAAACACTTACTAACTGGAGTTCCAGTACTGTTCTGACTTAAAATCTTCATTTGATAGAATGATGGATAAAACTGCATTCTTTTCATGGCTTAAGAAATGTTCGTTTTATGGAGAAATGGAATACCATGGGAATTCTTACAGAATTCAGAGTTCCTGGATTTGTTTTTATTTGCTAGGAGGTTATCCAGTTCAGGAGGGGCATATGCATTGGTTTTGTTGTTGTAAATGATCAGGGTGCCTTAGGTGGTTGAAGGATGAGTCCCTAATCTATCTATGAAATATTTCCCTTGGGAACTTGTATTAATGTCAACTCTGCTGCATGTCTATGGCTGCCAGGATTACTATTTTCTGTTAAAGAAAATAAAGCATGTGAATATTTTTAGCTGGGCTTAAGCTTTCTTCTGTGAGAAAGCATTAGTTTTGTTGCAAGCTTTAGCTCTACAGAAGTTCTTGTTGAAGAAATTGTACAGCTTGGAAGCTTTCTTAGCTGTGTTTCAAAAATACTTTCTGCACTTTTATCGATTTTCATTTCTCTTCTAGAAACAGAGCTACTTGGTTTGGAATCTTATTTAATAATAGACAAACAAAACTCTCCTTCCCAAGCAATGCAAAGTCTTGCTCTGTGTTAAACAAGAAATGTTGTGAGCTTGAGTTTTCCTCCAACAGGAGGAGACAAAAAACCTCCAACGAGGAAAGCATCACCCTATCTCAAAAGAACAGCGTTAGAAATATGTGTATTTTTCTTTGAAATCAAATAAATTTTCAAGCTAATATTCCTTAGTTATTGGTGTATTGATTTAACAATTTTTTTTTCTTTTCAAGGGCCTTGCTTTTCTGTTGGGAATCAGTTTTCCCTTTTAGTATTTTACCTAACTTTAATGTCAGACCTTCAGACTGATTTTCTTCCAGAGGTCTTCTATACATGGGGCTTGACAGGTGACTTTTAAATGTTTTGCAGTATGAAGAGCATAAGCATTTTCAACTCTCCCCTTAATGCAGATGTACAGTTGACAGAGTTGTCTGGAGGAACTGCTTCTTTTATTTTTACAAAATGAATTACATTTTTTTTTTGTTTCATTCAGTTTGACTGTTTGCTTCTTTTGTTTGGGTTTTTTGTCCATCTGTGTCCCCTCCCTGCCGCCCCCACCCCCATTTGATGTGCTGGGATCTTTGCCGAAATACGTGAGTTAAATAAGAATGTTCAAAGAACTGGGACCATCAGTAGGGTAGCAATGGAGGCTTTGTGTTGCAATTGCCCAGAAACTTTTTATATGTAGGTATCAAAGTAATTTGAAGGGTATTTGGGAAGAATATGGTGTGTCAAGTTGAATTTGTGTTTTTTTTTTCATTCACTAGTTTGCCATTTGTTTTAGTGTCGTTGTATTGCTCTTGACTTTTGTAAAACTTAGCTCAGTCCTTCTGTACTGTCAAACCAGACTGACAAAACAACTGGGTGTAATATGCAGGTATAGGATAATCTACTGAGCTGGCTATTGTTTAACTGCTCTTGTGACAGCAATGTTGAAAGCTCTTTTTAGGTGGGAGGAATAATGCTTTGTCTGTGACCTAGTAAAAAAAAGAGGAGCCAAAATATCTGTCAGTTACAAAGTTGAAAAAGCAAATGTTTACAACTTGTCACACTGGGTGTAACCCTTTGAGGCAAAGATGAAGTACTTGTTTCTTTACTAGTAGCTACAGACTTCAGCATTCAGTCCTTCTCATTAAAAATTAAAGTTGTGCAGAATTAAAAATGTAGATGTTCCGGCTTTGAGAGCATTAGAATTATTTGCATGGATGGATAGGTTTTTTACTTCTTTAGTTAGAAAGATAAATAAGGCATGTGTTAGTTGATGACAATAGTGTAGTAGATGGAATTTCCAGAGGTGAAATTTCTAAAAATTTTCAGGAATTTGTGTAAAATCAGAAATTCAATGCATGCCAGAAATTTGGGCTTTGCTTTTTAAATTTTTCAACGGTTTTAAAAATTTTTAAGTTCAGAATATTTACTTCCTCATAAATCAGGTATCATTTTATGTTGAAAGTTGTTCCCACGTTCCCAAGTTTCATTTCTGAAGAGTAACAGCTTTTTCCATTTACCCTCTGAAGTCTCCAGACAAACTTTTCTGTATATTCTGCTGGTCTCTGATTCATGGTCTCTTACTTCCCCTTGCCTGCAATTTTGGTCCTCTCCTTCCACCCACATTACAAATAAGCCTCACTAATTCCATCCTTGGCACCCTCCTTGAGCTATATTTACCTCATTCACTTTTCAAAGTACTCACTGCTTGGTAAAAGTTCCTTTTTGCTCAATCTGAAATAAGTGTGTAAGTCTATAGCTACAATAAAGAAAGATATGCTTCATTTTTGCCTGAAGGGGTAAGAACCCAGCAAGCTGAGTGGATCTTTTAGGATTCTGGCTTTGTGCATTCTTTTAAATATTCTGATTTAGAAAGGGCCTGGCCCTTCAGCTTGGTCTTTGCATATGTTTATTCCCCCCCCGCCCCCCATCCCATTCTGCCTGTATCCAATTCTTCTTCCCTGACTTCACTCTGAAATTAATAATTCTTCTTTTTGCATATGCTTTTGTGTTTAAATATTGTGTATTCTGTTTTACCTAGCTCAACACATCTTATTCCCTTGTACTTATATGGGTGGGGAGAATATTTTCACTACGCTGTTGAAGGGGAGAAGGGTTTCCCAGGCCCTTTTATGTGGCATTTTAAAGCAGGGTCATTGGCTGTCTTTGCAGTTGCTGATCTCATCTGCTCACTTATCTGCAGTTGAGTAATGCCTTGGACATTGCAGGACTTGAAGCTGAGGTCTTGAGGCAGGCAGTGATAGCTAAAGACATGAAATAGGATTATTTTTTTTTTCTTTATTCAAAAAAGTCAGAGTTTACCTGTGACTTCATTGGGCCAGAAGCAGTAATTTTATTTGTGTATTATACGCTATCCTTTCTCAGAATTAAAGATATATATGTAATTTGACACCTGTGTGATAGGTTATCAGGAATTTGTTGTAGAAATGAACTGATGGAGCTGGGTCAAATCTGTCATTACTCCTTCAGCTTCTTCATGCTTCTTTCTTTTCCTGATGGTTAAAAGGGTTTTTTGAGAGTAGGGAGAGGGCTCTGGTTTTCTGCCAAATGATATGTGCAGGGATCAGAGGATTTTGAAATCTAGATAATTTTTGTGATTTGTTTTGATGGTTCTTTTGCAGTGCAGGGCTCCATCATAGGTATTGTTGAGATATTCCCAATACACCAGGCAGGGCTTGTTCACTTTTGTAGAAAAGAAAGTTGAAAATGCATAAGATAGGGAAAGCCAAAGCATTTTATAAGCACTTCTCCTGGTTGTCAATAGTGAGTGGCATAAGAAAGAATCTGAAGAGGCTTATTTTGGAAAAGTAATAAGGATCTGACATCACTGTCTGAACTGTTGGAATCTCTGTCTGATTTCTAAGCATCTTTCTTTGACTGTTCTTTTATTTCCACTGCCCAAACATTCTAACAATCTTTCCAGTCTTCCTCCCAAAATACACTGCTGTAATACATCTTTATCCATGAATCTTAAGTTAATAAAGGAGAAGAGAAACGCAATAAATTGAGAAAGTTGAATGAATTCTTAAAAGTATACAATGACTTATTTTAGAAAAAAAGTGGGGATTTGGTACTATGAGAATTTTAGGAATATTCTGACAAATCAGTTGATTCTTGTTTTTTTTCTTTTTTTTTTTTCCCCTGATGGTGTTATTTAAGATACTACTTATAGCCTCCTGTTGTTGGGGTTTTTTCCTGCTTTTACTTAACCCAAAATTTTCCTGGATTTCGTAGTTATAATATGTAAAGCCTGCCAGCTAACAGGTTTACAGGATATATTTTTTTTTGGAAGACTGCTTTCCAGTACTTAATCCAGAATAAGATTAGAATTCAGACTGTTTGGAAATAATGACACATAACATAAATGCTGAGATTTCATCCTGTACTATGTCAAGCAGTATTTCTTATGTGATGAGTATACATGGAGTCTGAAATGACTTGGTGCCCTGACTGAGTGGTCCTGTGGAAAGCTCTCTGTAGTGCTGGTCACCACTCTGCCCCTCTGCTCAAGAGGCAGCTGTCCTGCATTGTCTCCTCTAGAGAAGAACAGCTGGATATTCCTTCACATTTCCTGAATGAAATCTGTGCTCTCTGACAGGCTGATGCTGCCTCTTCCTGCTCATGGTGTGGAGACAGGCAGTAGCAGATGATGTGTCCAGTAAATTGTTTATTTTGTAAAAATGTTTGTCAGAGCCACTTGGAAGAGGTTTAACAACTTAATGTAGAAATGCCTTTGCAAAATTCTACCCTATTGATTTGCTGGCAACATACTCTCAGAAAGGAAAAATGGTTAAGTATTCAAAGAGTCCTTCTGTTACAGGAAAACAAAAGCTCCAAGTTTAAATGTATTTTATAATGTTTTAGCCGTCATTTAAAAATAATTTTAAAAGCTTAATGAGATCTGGAAAACTCTATCTACACTTATTGGCCTTTCCCACATCCTGTCACATCCTGTTTCACATCTCAGTCATACCCTGACTGTTTCCTTGAGTCAGTTTGTGGTATCATGTGAATAAATGCTCAACATGATCGAAAGATCTCCCATCTGTGTGTAAAAAACCATGTGATCCTTTATCAAAGACAAAAGGGCATAGCTAAACATGGCATAGCATTGGTTGGAATTGTAAACAGTCATTTAAGTAAGCCCATTAAAAAACTTTTGGCTTCTGATGATAAAATGTGATCCATCAGAAAATGTGAGTCACTTTCTCAAAGTGACGTAGCTGTACCAGTATTGTGTACCTTTGTGCTCACTGGTGACTTTGATTAACAAATATTTTCATTTAAATATTTAAGTGCCAGCAAGAAAGAGGTGGCTTGGTGAGTCTTTATGAGAAAAGGCTCATTCAAAGTTCTGACATTGGATGTGGAGATTAATTCTTTCTCTTCCCCCCATTTTTTTTTTAGTTTTTGTTTCTTTGTTTGGGTTTTGATGGTCATTGAATGATTAACTGCCCTTCTCCCTCCCTTATGGACTCTCTAGGCAGAAGGAAGTTTGTGTGTCTTGTTCTCAACTGAGTAGGTTTGTTGCTGCTGTTGAGCTGGTGGATTCAGTTTGTTGTACCTTCATGTTCTCTTCTTCAGTCAAAAGAAAGCAGTGATAAGTTTCTGGTAATCAAATCATGGAAGTGTGGGGTAGTTCCTTCTTCTGTTTTTAATGTTGGACAATGTTAGGTTGTTTCTTTGTATTCACATTAGGATATTGTTGTTTAGGATGTTTTTCAAGTGTCAGATTTGAATTTCTGTATCCCAAGAGCCTTTCTCCTTCAAGTTAACAGCATTGTGCTAGTGACTTTATATCCATGTAATAAAAATTTCAAAAATTCTGATAATTGTCATTTTTTGTGTGTCAAAAGAACAGTGGGATGGCCATTAGCCACAATTTGAGTGTCTTCTCTGATATGAAGCCAGAGTTCTTTCCATGGATTTCCTCCTTTGGGAGGCATTGAAAACCCAACCCATACTTTCTGGGAGAAAGAAAATGTGGTACTTTGGGGAGGTCGATGGGCTTTGGGTTACTGACACTGTTTTACTCCACAGGGTGAGGCTGAACTTTGGAAAAGTTCACAGATTTGCAGCTGAGTTTTAGTGTTCCCTTGTTTATATCTTGTTCTGCTTCTATGATCTGTATAGATAGCTGCTCATGACCTTTCTAATCCAAATTGACTGCTCTGGTTTTCCACTTGTTAACTCCAATTGTATGAAGACAAGTGAAGCACTGATCTGCTGCAGTTAAATGCAGGGAAATCATGACAAATTTTGGAGATTTTAGCAAATGAACTATCTGCAGCTTGTCCCTGACCTAGCTCCTTCCACTAAGGGCAGGAGTAGACACTGGTCAGGGTGATGTTCTGATCTGTGTCTTTGTCACTTTGGCTTCTTCTGCTGTACACTTTTGGCAGTAATTTTGCCTGTTCTTTGCCCCTCCCACAGTCTGTTTTCTGGCCAGAAAAATCCAAGGTTCTCTATTGCTCTTGAATCAGGGCCATTAATTTCTAAGTAAGAAGTTTGCCCTACATTAGTATTAGTAATTGGCTTTTTGTTTCCACTGAAATTGTGCTGACATGCAGCTTACCACTTACTTGAGGATAAATGGATAAAAACATGTGGATGTCTTACAGATGTAGCTAGCAGAAATTTCCTCATTTATAAGTTTTTAGTGATTTAATATGTTCAATAAGCAACAATTTCTTCTAAAACTATTGAACAAATAAAGTGGTTAAGAGTTAAGCATTCTTGGTATTTCTATTTCTAAAGTGTGACAACATGTGAATGGCATGTTCATGAGTTACTGCATGGTTACAGAATATGAGCATGTAAATCATTCTAAATGCTATTTGGCTGGTTACTTTCATGGGTAAGAATGTGGAAAATACTGCATTTCTGACAGGATTCCGACTGTTGTGATAACACAGGATACAGAATTATTTAATAATCTATGTTATGTCTGATCAAATGTTTTAGACATATTCTTCTAGGCATTTTACAGAGATTTGCTGTTTTTTTCAGGGAAAGGAAAACTTCTGAATTCAGGGAGCACTTACAGAGATGGTTTCAGATATCAACAATTTGTGTGTTTTACAGGCTTTAGGAGATCTTGCAGCTTAGATATTTTTGTCATTTCTTTGGAAGTCCATGAAGTAAGAAAACCTTTTTTTTCCTGAATTTTCTTGGGTGGTTTTTTACATGACTTCCTGGGTGGGAGAAGTGTGTTACTTTATTTAGTTAACATTTATAAACTTAAGCCACGTTGTGTCAGAGCTCACAGTAAACATTTATGTGCTCTGTAGATCAGGTAAGTAGCATGTAAGAATTTTCATAAGGAAAGAACCAGGAAGATAAAATGCTGCTAAGTTGAAGGGTGCTGTTTCTTATGATGACAAGGCACTCAGTTATGGAGACTCTGATAAATAAAGCCTGTAGACAAAGTGCCCAGCTGTACTTTAAGATGAAAACAGGATGTTGGTTGTATTGCTGCAGGACTGCTGTATAAATCAAAGGATATGCTGTTATTGCTGTTTAAGGAAGCAGTACTCCCTTAGAGTGGTTCTGTATATAAAAGAATGGTAATTGCTGTGCTTATCAAGGACTGGCAGTTCTCCTTTTCCAATTGTGACCTGGTGAATCCACCTCTAGCTCACTACTTAAAGCCTTGCCAGTTATTTTAATCCCCTATTCAACAGGACAAACAGAATGGGGTTATTTTTATCTCTTTTTGATTGCTTAGAACAAGTAGAAAACCCCTTTGCTATATTTAAGTCAAAGGTAATTTTACTGAGGAGGATGTGAAATATTTCCCCAGTGCCTGTTAAACCCTGTTTGTTCAAGCTGTGTCTGGTTAGCTGTGGCATCTGGAAATGGCCAGGTGGCTTTCTCCTCATGCCAGTATTGGGGTTTTTTTGCATTCACTTATAGCCTCCTTAAATTTTTGTTTGATAGCCTAAGCCTTTTTTGGTTTGTTCTCATATTCTCTTTAAAGAACTTCTTTGCCTTGCATGTACTGTTCTACTGTTTTTTAATGCCAGCCAGAATGGTGTTGCTTTTGTTTTAAAAATTAATAGTTTTTATGCTTCTAAGCACTACATCCACATACACTTACTCTCCTCAGGAAGAAGATATGCCAAAATACTTTTCTGCATTTGATTTCCACTAATTTATTTTTGTCTTCAGGGGAATCATGGAATTATTTGTCTTGGAAGCAATGAAGATCATCTAGTCCAGCCCCCATGGTAAAACTGTAGTGCACTGTAGGATGGCCTAGATTGGTATTTAGGAAACGTAAGTAAGTTTTTCTTAGGCAGAATTAGCTTATTACTTATTACAATAAGTACCTGGATAAAGATGGAATTGGTATTTCAGTAATAGACATATGTTTTTATAGAATTTTTTTTTTTTTTTGGTAAGTCCTCAAAGCCGGAACTACTTTTGTAGAGTGATTTTAGCATCGCATTTTACACTGGGTAGTAGAGTGTTGTCATCCTCTTGCATTTGTACTCTAGTGCAGGGTTAGGCTCCCTGCAGTGAGAATCCTGACCATGAATCAGATGGGAAGCAGAGGAACAGAGAAAGAAAGGGAAAAGGCAGCAGTGGTGAGTCAGGTGTGCAGTACTGTAAGGGAAAGCTGATATATTCACTCCTAAAAGAATCTTCACACAGTACAAACTTAATGGTGTTTTAATATCAATTGTACTTTGTACTAAGACATAAATCAATTTTTTAAAAGCATAGTTTTCATCAGGTTTGATACTTATAATGACCATTCTACTTTTTACATCACTTATCTGCATTTCACTAAAGTTCCATGAGGGAAGGATATTGCAGGAACTTTGTAGGCAGCTGTGTTTAGGCTCTCAAGGCACCTATTGGTGTCTCCTTTCTGGAATTTCTGATTCCTGATGGGACACACTTTTCAGTATTTTTTTTAATCAAAAATATTGATAAAATATATTTAAAATTAGGATTTGACTGTATCCCAATAACAAGTAATGGATGTGTTTTTGAAGAAGGAAGGCTTCTCTAATCTACTTCTTTCTGCTTTTTCACAGGGGAGGAAGAAATCTCAAAATTCTAAACATGTCTCATTTCTTTACTAATCAGTTGTAGGAATTAATCACATGTGAAGTCTTGTTTTTTGGAACACAAGGAGTTTCGGTAGTTCAAATCAAGTTATATTGAGTGTACTTGGGAGGATATGATATTATATATCTTAGTTATTAAAGATAAACTTTAAATTCTAGCTGTTCATGTAAATGCGTGGTTCTTTAACAGGCCAGAAGCATGGTTATCAGGAGACATGCTGTGGAATTACCCTGATGTGACCTTGTAACTGATGGATTGAAAAGCATTAAGCATTATTTGAACTGGTTCAGTACTCCAAAGACCTCTTAATTGTACTGCTGGTTTTCTTTTTCCTAAGACTTGTAATGAAGGTGGATATGTTCTGGAGTGCTTGTCTCAGTTACACACTTGCACAGGCAGTTCTCATTCTGCACTTGTATTGCACCTTAAAATAGTTGTGATTTGTTTGCTTGTTTGGTTTAATTTTGAGCAAGTGCTACAACTTCATCCACAAAGCAAATTGCTGTTGCTTTTGATTAGTAACTTAAACCTTGGCAAGTACGTAAATTCCTCAGCAGGGCACTGGTTTTGAAGAGCTGCTTATGTTCCAGGGGAAAACTTTTGAACAGATTGTTTCAGAACATGTGATTTTTATTTTTTTTAAACTTTTTTCCTGCCTCTGTACTACATTATCTGCACTGATTTACTCCTTTGCTCCAGGAAACACATTTGCATTAAAGATCCGGTCTTCTGTTTATTTAGTTCCTGCTGCTTATTGCTTCCATGTGGTCCTCTTTGACCTTAAAATTAACAGAAAAATAACTGATATACTGGGAATTAAATTAAAAAGAAATTAAGTACAAGGAGCTGAGAAATTCTGATGGATCCTTTCACTGAACAAACTTCTGTTTTGACATGCTAAGATCCTCAGTAGTAAAAATAAATAAAAATATTTTAAAAACCCATAAGGAGAATGTTTTTCATAGAACTTCTGATGCTTCACTTAAGGCTTTAAACTACGAGAGTCAGGGATGTCACCAATTCCTATTGTTAAATATTGGCTTTGTCATCAGAAAAAGGTCTGTATTTTCTGTAAGGTACTCTAACCTGGCCTGATGTAAGGAGTCCTGCTGCACCATACTGATGTAATAGTAAGTATAAAAGATTATTAAATTTGCTTTTAAGATTAATGAAATTCAGCAAATCCAGTGAAATATTGGTGAGAGTTCTGCTTTGTTGGTTTATTTAAATTCTATTATGTTATTATAATTTTGTTGCAAATAAGCAAGACTGGTAAGAGATAAAGCTGCCATATCAAAGAATTGAAAGGGTTGACCACAATGTTGTCTATGTCACTTTAAATGTCTAGGATTGTTAATGTCACTTTAAATGTCTAGGATTGCTAATTTAGTCTGATTTGAACATAACAGTGTCATATTTGGAGACACAGGATGTCAAGAAAGGAAGTGGATGATTTACATCCCTTAAGCTTTCATAAGTGGGAGTTTCAGATTTGAATTTGACAATAAAATATTGACATTTTTCAGAAAGAGCTAAATGATGAAAGAGGGTGGGGTACCAAGGCCTGGAACTGGATGCTTTGGCAACAAAGCTTGTATGTACCTTTGCCAAAATGGAAGGGACGACTGTATTTAGTCTTATTATTATTTTAAATAAATGAAAATATTATGATCTGGAGTGGACAACCTGAAAAGGCAGTTTCATCCCTCCAGTGGAGAAGGCAAGAACCTGTCAGGGTTAAATTTATGGTTGGACTTGATGATCTTAAGGGTGTTCTCCAACTTTAATTATTCTATGCTTCTGTTGTTTCCTTCACCCAGTCACTTAACTTCATTACTTAACATCGATTGTGATAAACATAAGCAGTCATGTAATTGTAAAAGGACAGATGAATGATAGCTTGGCCTAGCTGTAAAATTTTTCTTGCAATTTTCTCAGTTTTGTCATTGTTACTGTTCTTTGCATTTGACAGTCACCTGGTATTCTTATTAGCCACCCTTGTCAGCAGCAAGCTAATGAGGTAGAATATTTTTAAAGGCTGTTGGGTCATACTTGCAGTCTGAAAAAGTGTTTCACACAGTCTGCAATGTTACCATGGCAGAATTATCCCCCGTTCAACCCTGCTTCCCATCAGCAAATATGCAGAAAATGGAATTACGAGAATAACATAAATGATGGTGAGTTTGTGAAACCATGTGACCTTATGCACAGAAATAATCTGAAGTCTTTTATGGACATCCATTTTTTAGCCAGGTTAGGGTTTTTTTTGTTCAGCAAAGAAGATTCAGCCGGGCTGCTGGTGAGTATTTAGAAGTTGTGGTGGTGTGATTTGTATCATGATTAGCAGTGAGACCCAGTGAGGTGGAGTAGCCAATGACTGGTCCTTAGACAGAGAATATGGTGAGAGGTTGGTGGAGCTTATGAAGAAGCATCCAGAATCACTCAGTTTCTTCTGTCTTTACCTACTGTATCTCCTGATTTGACAGGTGAATTCTGGTATTTCTTAGCAGCAAGTCACGCCTTTTCTGAGGCTCTTTACATAAATGAAGTGACAAAGCTGAATCCCATTTTTCTGCTCCTGATCAATATGTCTGAGTCAATACTAGACCAACATTGTCCAAAAAACTTAATTTGAGGCTCTCCCAGAACTTTCAACACAGAACCACTTATGTATTATAGTAGTGGCAATAACATGATTTCCATCCACTGTTGCTCCTCTGTCCTACTAAAGTTGGTAAAGAAGTCGTCATGACTTTTGAGTAGATTCTGGAACAGGGACAAGATTGTCATAGTATGAAGGGGCTCTGCATCATAGATTTTGGACTCCTTGGAGGATTATGATTATAAGAGTCAACTGTCTTTTAAGATTTTAATTTGGCAGAATTGGTACTCAGAAGATCGTTTCACTGAACAGTACAAAACTGGCTTTGCATGTGTGTTTAGCTTATGCTGTGAAGCATGCCATACTAGCAATGCAGACAGATATTTTTGTCCCTTCTGGATTTTTTTTGTACTTGGTTGTTCACTTAAAAGAAAATATTTGTGTTCTAAAAACAAACGAGACACGCATTGAGCCAAGTGACCCAGAGAAAATGAATTCCCATGATCTGTGTGCATGTGCAAGTGGTGGGGACCAATCTTTGTCCAGAAGTTCAGTTGTGCCTGGCCTCAAGGGAACATACAGCCATGCTCCTCGTGCTGCTAACTTTCCATGGGAATGTAAGAATGTGCCTTGCAGTGCTGGCTAGGAATAATGTGTAGGGGTTTGTTTGGCTTGAAAAAAAGTTTATATCTAAATTCTTATGGGTTGTGCAGAAATTTGGACTAAATACTGATTGCACTTTTGAGGAAGAGTGTTAAATTGTGTGATACTGCAGTTCTTAAGAATTTGACATAGATGTTTTACATCTCAGTGGCAAAAGCTATACAGCCTTTTTTTCCTTTAGTCCTTTATGTTCTTGAACAAATACTTCTTTTGAAGGATATTTGAAAAATGAAGGGAAGTATTTAGTTATCTGCATAAATAAATAACTATCAAGTTCTCAGATACCTGAGATGTGAAAACATAGATTATATTTGTTTGTTGGGGTTTTTTGTTCCACATTGGGTGAACCAGGACAAGAATTGGTAGAATCCTGTCTTTGGTATTTGATTTTATGTGTCAAATTTTGGCTATTTGATTTTTTTTCCGCCTTGGTGGAATTGTGTGTTTGTGTGACCTCTTACCTAGAACTGAAAATTCTGTAATAGCATATTACAGACCAAGTGCTGTTCCAGTTACTAATGTCCAACTAGGAAAGCTTAAAACATTGGTTAGTTTCTTCTAACCAGAGACATTATTCCAAAGCTGAAAAATATGTACAAATTAACTGTGAGCACTTATATGCCTTAAATATGGAAATTAAAAAGCAGAAGAAAACATAATTTAAAAAGTCATGCTATTTACTTCCATATATCTTCTTAGACACAACTTCCTCCAGCTCCCTACTTGTAAGGATATGGCCTTGATGAACAATGTACCTACTTCCCAAATTGGTCCACTTTCATTTAGCTTTCTATTAATAATGGCATAGGTGTTGATAGAGAGGGACAGAGGAGTCTTTTGGAAGCATAGATTGCATCCATTTTTTGCTTACATAGTTACTTTATTTAGAATTAGTGGAGTTCACTTCCATTAGCTGCATTCAGCACATGACCTTGCAGTGTTGTATGTAAACAGTATCATAGCTGATGTTGAACTGATGAACTGGGAGGTACTGTATGAAGTGTTGGAAGTATACTCAGTGTCTACCCACCAACTATTCAGTAGAAGCCCTTGCTCTCCAATTCCAAGCAGAGGAAATAATAACAGAGAAATCTTGATAGTAGTAAGAATTTTCCTTTGAGTTTTGTGGTTGGCTGGTGGTTTGTTTTGGTTTTTTAGTGTTTTCTTGGGATTTTGTTGAGAGGGAGGTGCTTTAATTACTTTTCTATTAAATACATGGTTTTAAAGCAATACTGACACCAGGCACTGATGTTTTGGTATCAAAATTAATTTATTTTTCCAGGTCACTAACTTTTTAATTTATTCTTTGTCAGGCATGCGTTCTGAAATGCTTTATTAGCATACGGAGTGCTTTAGTATGAGTCCACAAAGTAGGCAAATATGTGGTCAAATCAAATTTATATGGCTTTGGCAGTCAATACTGTTACATAATCATCTATCTTATCTAATGTTAAAGTCACAGCTATATTGGCATATTTCTTTGCCCATACATTAATGTTATGCTATCTAATAGCAAAATAATATCCATATACAAACAGTTTTAAAAACATAGAGAGCAATCTTGTAGTAGAAAGAACGGCTTATAGTTAACTTAGCAGTTGGAGTAATTGCCAGTCCACTCTTGAACTTCTGTCTGAGGGGAAAAAAATAAAACTTTCTGTTTTTTAGAATTCTTGACCTTTGGAGTAAGAAAAATGATAGCAGATGAATTGTTGCTCTAATTTATATAAGAGTGCAACTAAACTAAAATATAACTTTTTCTTTATTTTCAGTTGTTATTGATCATACTTTCAAATGGAAACCTTAAATTGATCTAGGACTTTAGCAACTAAAATGGTTGTGCACAGTCATATAGTTAGCTCTACTGAAATATCAAATTTATACCTTGAAGGGACTTTTTGTTTTATAAAATAGAAAGTAACTTGCAATCCTGGATGACCTCCAATTCTCCTTTAAAAATTGGTTTATTCACTAAATGAACAGGAATAGCACTTTTTGCAAATGTTTTTGCTTTAACTCAAATGGCAGGGATTTGAAATTTGGGAGAGAAGAAGCTAACAAAGCAGATTAAATAGATTCCTAAGTTTAGCTCTGAAATAATGCTGTACTAAGTCATCTAGTTTGGATGATATTAGGTGTGATTATTTTATATTTGAGAAGGACAGTGTTTTAAAAGCATATGATACTACTGAATGCTGTGTTAAGACTTTTTCATATACTTTTTTTGAAGTTTATAGTGTCCTTCCTTTCAGAGGAAGACAAATAGACTTGTTTGAGATTTTGCCATCTCTACTTGATAAAAAGTCATGGTATGAAGAAAATTCTTTAGCTTTTATACGAAAATGCAGAGGCTTTTAGAAGATTTTTTTTCTTGAATTCTTTTAGAATGAACCGACAAACCCAAACCAGATATAAATTCCTAGCCTGTCTTTACAATAGCATTCTTATGTTAATTCTCTTAAATACTATTTTATGAATTTATAAAATACACTGACAATTCTGAAGTAGGTTCCTCTTTTGTGGTGTTATTTATATTCTAGGGATATTTGTTGCTGGAAAATACAATGATTGAAGAAAAACTACTGAACCAGTCTCCCATTTTATACAGATGGGATTAGATATGCTCTGATTTGTCTGGAAAAGAATAAACAGCCAAGTAGTTTGAGAATACAGCCTACTTGCAGTGCCACCCTGTGGCTTTCTTTTTCATGGCTTCTATTAAAGCAACCAGTTTCTGTAGCCTCATCCCCAGTGGGAAAGTTACTTATGAATTTTAAAATGTCTGTGCTCCTAGCTGCAGACCTGGTCGAACCAGGATAGTACAACACATATTTTTGCCTTTCTTTAGCATTATTTGTCCTTGCTGCAACCTGCGTAGATGAAGAACCAGAAAGAGAATTTCTGAGCAATACCAGTTCTTTCATCTACTACATTGAATCACTAAACAATGCCTGGTTTGGTCATTGTAAAGGAAAGATCACACTGGAGCTGGAAGGCAAAATGTGTCACTTCTCAGCAATAACTTGAAGGACTATGGTAATTGGTCTCATCAGTTCCAGCAGTGTTACATATGCAAATATTTTATTTCCAGGTAGTCAGTTTTCTAGGCAGGTTATTTAACTTTGAAATTAGATTGTCTAGGTAGACACAACACTGCTTATGGAGTTGATTTTAGTTTGTAGTCAAGACATCTGTATTTTTGTTGACTTAAACTGAAGGATGTTAGAGAGACTTTGTTTTTCAAAGCAGAGTTATGCTTTGAAGTAGTAGTGCTTTTGCCTTGCACTGTTTTACAGAGTTGCTCAAACCTTGGTGGGATGAGTACCTGAATTTTTAAGACTGGAAGTGAAATAATGTGGAAGATACTTCACACCAAGCAAGCACATAGGAAGTAACTTTTCAGCACTGCACCTGCTTGGCATATCTTGGAGAGGAAAACCTTTCCTTCCTCACAGCCAGCTTAGGTTAAGTAGCATCTCTGAATGCAAGGCAGGGTTTTACCTGTCTGTATTTTCTTCCTGTCACTGTGGCAGGGAACAGCAGAGCAGCCCCTGTGCCCGGCTGGGAGCACTGGGGCCTCAGCAGCGTTCCCTGGGCTTGCGGCCACGGCTCCCCAAAGCCAGGCCTGCCACTCTCCGGGCCCCAGTGTTTGCATCCTTATTTGAGTTAGTGCTTTTAGTGTTGTAAGAGTTTTTGCTGTAGTACTTTGAACGCGCTTTCAGTGTTTTCTTGCTGGAGAATTATTTATTTTGAGGAAGGAGCCGTCGCAGGCGTGCTCTGCTGCTGGGCCGTGGCGCTGCTGGGTGTCACAGCCTGCCCAGGGCCGCTCGCGCCGTGCGCAGGCAGGGCAGTGACTAAGGGGACAAGTCAAGTCTGGGCTGGCAAAGCCTCGGCGTGAACTACTGAGACTCCTCTGGGCTTCAGCGTCTTCACTGAGGGCTTTGTATTTTTTAGTAAGAGAAATGAAAAATGTGATCACATGGTAAGTATTAAGCTGTGTGCTGAATGTGTCTAGGCTTTCTTATAAGCAGGTGCTTACATTTACATTTGTTTCCTAATTACAAAAGTTATAGTTAGTCTTTTTCGGGAAGTGGATGTTTCTTTTTCCAAATTAACATATTTTGTGTGTAAATTGTTAGTAGAATGTGGTGTCCGAGTTCTTTCAGCATCTTAAAACCAGCTGTAGAAATACCTGATAATATGGTCCATAATTGTATTGTTTGTTGGAAGGCTTCATACTAAAAGTTGCCAAGTCTTAAATAGTGAGAAATAAAAATGCAGTTTTCTTTTTTCAGTGTTGTCAGGATGATTCCATTCTTTGTCAAGAAGAGTTGTACTTTTTTATTTATTATTTGTATTATAAATGTGGTGGGTTTCTAAGCAAAATGATGAACAAAAAGCTTACAAAGATCAAGTCAAAAACTGTATTTTTGGGAAACAGTTTTGAGTGCTATAATACTTGCAGTTAAATACATGTTTTGATAAGTCTGAGTTTCCATGCAGGAGCAAACAAAGGTAGAAGTGTTTGTGAGGAACAGGGATAGAGAAGTTTCTGATTACTTGTCTTTATTTAGGAAGCTTGTTTGGCCTTTCTACTGCACAGCAGGCTTCTGCAGTAGTGGGGGAATGCAAACTAAAGTGTCTGATTTAAGTAAGTTATTGCAGAAGCCCTTCAGGCTGCTACAAATTGCAATGGAAGGAACAAGTTAATTATACTTTAGATTTTTGGTTTTGTTTTTAAAATGACTCAAGTATAAGTCATGGACAATTCTGATTACTCCTTCTTAAAACAGAAGACAGAATATGGAAATGTACAGAATACGTACACATAAACGTACGTTCTTTTGTATCACAGGTCCTGACTTGAGTCCTTCCTGTATTAGAATTTTGCCTGGCACAGTGTTTCCTTCAATAGTATAGATCACAAAAGGACTATAATTGTAACTTAAGAAAATGTATTTCAAAACTTGTATACTGTGTATCAAATTGTGATTAGATTTCAGCATTGTGAATAAAAACGTGTTAGTGTCTCTGGTGGCACTTTATTTCACGGGGAAAGAAATAGTCACTTACTGTAACTGTTTGCCCTTCTTTTGGAGGCTTGCAGTGTTTACAGGGCTACAGTAAAACACTGAGTCATAAAAACTTGGTATATTGTATTCTTAAGTTTAAAACTAGATAATGCAGATAAAGCAGACCAAATGTTCTGTGACTGTAACCATTAACGTAATGCTTTTCTAGCAGCACATCAAGACAAGACTGCTAGAAACATTTGTGAATTTGCTGTAAGAGGCCTGTTAGTCTATGAATAAATATATGTGTATATACATATATATTTTCATTTGATAGAATTTCAGTGTTTGTAGTCCACACAAATAGAAGTGTTTGAATATTTATATCACCTCCTCTTTTAATCTTTTCTGAGTAGGTAGAAAATCAAGGTGATGGTCCAATTATGTGAAGAGCTTTTTAAGAACTTGGAACTTGTTAGCATACAAAATTTAGTTAAGCATTTTTGTGCCACTGCACAGAGCAGACAGTCTGCACAGGCAGTCTAGCACTGTGTGGTGAGCTGAATGCCCCATGCAATGAAGGAGGTAGAGTGATATCATGCAGGTTCTGCTTGACCAACCTCTTGTGCTCCTGTGACAAGGTCTAGCGGATGTTGCGTTCCTGGGCCTTAGTAAAGCTTTTGATTTCCCACAGCATTCTGCTGGAGAATGGGTTGGGCATATTCTGTGCTGGATCAAAACCACATGTAATAGAGACTGAATACACTTGCACTTCTGAATACTAATCTAGAATTAGGGTTTGAAGCAGAGAAAACCAAATGAGCCTTTTAATTTTTTTTTTTTTTGGTACAAATAACATTTACATCATGCTGACTTAGTACAGTTGACCTTCTTGGAGATATTATAAACTGTTTTGTAATGGTACTATATAATGTCTGCTTTATCTAGAATAAAGACTGTATTTTGGAAGGCATATTTCCTTATCTTCCTTTTTTTGGTTTTGTTGATTTGAGCTTTCTTCTACAGAATGAAAACAAGAATCCTACACATGACTAGCTGCCCCTTCCAGAAGATGGTGTGACACACTCGCAGTTTAGTTGCCTGTGATTATGATTCCAAAGATAGATGCTTATCTGAATTAAGGAGGTTGTGTGTGTGTGTGCGTTAAGTAAGAAGGAGCACTGTAGTGTTCTTCCTCATTCCTGTCTCGTGGTTAGCAGGGAACCTGAGGCATGTTCCTTCCCACGTGCCATCTTTATAGCCTTGGACTTCTACTCCCCAGACAACTTCTTACCACTCTGGAATGAAGACCCTCTTATAAATCACTTTCAGCTTCTGTAAAACAAAACGAATCTGAGTTGTTTGATGTCATTATTTAAAAAGGGAGGACTTTTTGTACAGATTTTAGTACTTACCCTTGTAGTAAAATTAACTCTATAGTTTTTCCACTGTCTTGTGTTTACTTCACTTTGAAGAAGTATCTGAAACTTCCATGACAAAGTTTATAACTGTAATTTAATAATCAGTTTTGTTCTTTTTTTATTTTTTCTTTTTGTCATCTGATAAGCACAGAAACTCAAAGCTGTTGCACCAGATGCACTGAATAATGAACTGAGGGAGTGCTGGATGAAGCAAACACAAGGTGTCCTTGCTTCATAAACTCCTGTTTAGCATTGAAACATTGCTATTATTTTTAACGTTTTGTTTTGGAAGGAGATGAGTGAGTCTTACTGAACTTGACCAGAGGTACAGGTTTATAAAAACTGCATTATACTGTGTGTAAATATTCAGAACAAGAAACTTGTTTAACTTCTTACTGAAGCTACATCTAAATTTCTTACTGCAACACTGCCATAGAAAGATCTGTCACAGTACAGACTGTTCTGTCAAGAAATGGATATGATTATGGAAACTTTTATGTGAAACTGGATCTGAAAGTTTCTGAATTAAAATATGGGAGTCTTCCAAAAGAAAGTCTTTACAGGAGCTTTATTTTGTCTGGTGGGGTTTTTTTTTGGGATTTTTTGTTTTTGGCTTTCTAGGCTTCTGAGAGGGATTCAAGTAAGCACTGTAACTCTATTTGGAGCTGTAGTTCTCAGATCTCTAAAAACACTCTGGGTTTTGTCACTTGGTTTCTGGGTGTACTTGGCTGTTGTATCCAGTAATGACATTTAGTGTTCCAGAAAGTCTTTGCAGTACATGGCTCTCACTTCTGCTGGTTAAGGAAGATAATACTGCTTCAATTCTCCTTAATGTCAAAATAGAATGTGAAGAAATGGGAGGGCTGCAAAATCTTACAGAATAGTCATAATAATTGTCATAATAAGTCTCCTTCCCTGCTGTTCTTTGTTGCAAGTAAGCTTGCTGGGCTTAAAAGATGTTTTTAGTACTGCAACTTTGAAATATTTGGATACTGTCTCTTTTTAACTATGTAACTTCAGTAACAAGTCAGGTTTTCCACATTATGTTGCTTTCCTGATGGTTTGGCAGTGGCTATCCTCTTTTGAAGCTCAGCACTTCAAAGAGCTGTACAGTTGTTTCCATTTGTACTTGGTAGCAAGGGCGTCAGAATTTCTCTATGTAGTTTTTCGGTGATGGCAGTTAAAAAAAATAAATTCAGCAACAGCACTCAATAATATTTTGGGACTTATTAGTTCTGCCAAGCCACCATCTTCTCTGTTCCATAGCACCGTGTGTGGGCGTGGGTTACCTGGAGGTGTGGCTGCACCACCTGGCAAAGGCATGCCAGGGCCATGGCATGGCTGAGCCTTCAGCATAAGGAGCACAGTAATGAGGGCACAGTGTCATAAGTTGGTAAAATCTAGAGGGTTTTTAGTGCTGAGTTCCACATCTTTCACTACTATTTTAACCATGTTATTTAATAACATAACTTAGAGCTGGCAGCAGCTTAACTGTGGAAATATCTTGAGTGCAAGATGTGTGGTATTTTCTTTTTCCTCTTTCTAGATCAGTGATTTAGGGATATCGCAATATGCTGCTAACCATATGTCCTCTTTCAAACTTTGGTAAATGATTATGAACTGGGATTAAACAAAAAAATAATTATTTAAGCATTAATCAATGATCTTATGATAACAGTGTAGCAATAGATCCATAGTTGTTGATCTAGCTTTTCTGTAGAGTATGTTTGGTGTAAATGTGCATTGGCAGAATTCTCTAAGTTGGTATCTTCAAAATAAAAACAAGCTGAAACTTCCCAGAGGCAGCTGAATTAGACCTGTTCATGGCTTTCCTGCCCACATGCTCTGCTCTCTAAAGTAGTATAGTTGTTTCACAAAATGAGGGAGAGCTATAAAGGTAGCTTTACTGTGACATTAAATCTGTCTTGAGAGCTTTCCCAGAAATATGAATATAGTAATTATATGATTAAACAATAAGGAGACTTTTTGGGTTGTGAACTTCCTCAGGCTATTAACGTAACCACTAATTAATCAACAGGAAATTCCAGACCTGAAAGTTTCATTGTTGCTATACTGAACTGTGAAAATATAAGTGTGTTAATGAGGATTTCATTATAGCCATCTGTAACTTGTTTTTAAATTGTGTCAAGGCAGGAAAAACATAATATACCATCTGTTACCTAGCTATATCAAATTGACATGAAAAATATTGGAATAAAATCCCCCAGTTTACAACCCTGCTTGTCTCTTATTTCTTATCTTTTATTCCTGGCAACCATTGAGCCCATGTCAATACTACCTACCACCATATAGTAACATGTCATTTACTCCTTAAATGATGCATTTGGTTCACTTAGACATTTCTGTATTGTAACTTGTGTACCTGGGGAGGAGGAGATGCTGACATCCCAAAATTATAATTTCTGGGTGATACGACCTCTTAATTTTAGCGTTGTATCCTCTCAAGTATATCTGAATCACCAAAGCTTGGAAGTTGAGGATTGTTTTGCAACTTGCAGTTCTTTTTGGTTTTAAGTAAGCAAAACTGCTGGATGACACCTAGTAGTATGCTCTTAATCTTTGACCTATTGAGCATGAATTGAAGCATTCTGCTCATCAGACACTGGGGATTTTGCCGCTTTTACCTTAACCCTTGTGTTCCTCTGTAGAGCTTAATTGTCACAAGCTATCCCAAGTCCCTTGATTTCTGGTTCCTTTGGACTTTAACAATGAGGGAAGTTGTCATGCATTACCTTGCACTTACCATGAAATATTATGGATTCTTAATTGTCAGATGTTTGTGGATGTAGTGCAGGTGGAGCCATAGGTGAGAACAAAAGGCCCCATGGAAAAAGGTTGTAGAAATTGCTCTTGGAGGAGTGGGACAGAGAATTGACATAGAAGAAAATACTGAAACAATTTTGGAATAGTGAGGCAGATCCTTTGCAGCTGTGGTGAAATAATGATTCAGGTAAAAAAATGTGCTGGTGTTTGCATATTACCTTTTGTGTTAGTTGGATCTATAATGTTAAAATGAGAATAAAATATTGTAATTGAGGTAGAGAAGTGAAAGGGTCAGACACTGATTTATCAAAGTCATACTGTCAACAGGCAGCCCAAAATACCGGCTTGTCCTTCAGTCCACAGATATTTTCTGAGAAGGCACTCTGTTTTCTTCTGAATTTGCACAGCAACTAGCATGGCTTTGTTGAGGGCTCTTAAGTACTACCTTATTCAAGAGAAACTAAATTTGGTGGCTAAACTGAACAATAAAAATCTGTTTCTCTGCAGACTTGTGCGACAAGAGCAGTTAGAATAAAATGAGAAACTCTTTGATATAGCAGTGTATCTAAAATGCAAATGTGCAAACAGGAAAGAATCTAAGGGCTGTGCTGAACAAATGTATGAGGAAAGCCTGCTGGCACAGTCATGCTTGTCCTTCAAACAGCTTCTCCTGGTCTCTACCCCAGAGCTTTTTCAGAAATTAAAAAAACATGGCATAAGACAGTAAACCTGCATGGTTATATCATTTGCCCCATAAAAAGAACAGCGATGTGGGGAATATTCTGAAAGGAAGGTGAGGGCATGGCACCTCAGAGTTCCATAGGAATTTTTGCTGGAATTCTTAGTTCAGCATGTTAATAATCTTGGAAAGTAGCTGAATAGTGAGGTGACACTTTGATAACGGTAGAAAGTTATTATTCATTGTAATAAGAGGAAATGTGACTCTGAAGACTTGCAGAAAGGTTTTTCAAAAGTAAATGGATAATGAAGTTAAATACACTTTAGATAGACTCACTACGAATCAGTTTGCCATGTGCATTAGCAAAGGAATAGAGAACAAAAGGGAAACGAGGATTTTGCCAATGTATAAGTATCTAATGACAATACAGTGTGTGGTTCTGGTCTCTGCCATATCCACAGGGGTGTAGTAAACAGAAGAACCTTCCGAGAGGATCAAGAGAGAAGGTCAAAGGTGAGATGTGTCTTACAGGACATGAGAGCTGGGAGACTATATCATTGTGTTCTTACGTTTACCTTTTGTACATGTACCAGTTTGTGGTATTCTAACTGTTCCAAGTAAGTGAAAAGAGAACATGCAACAGAATTGTCAAATGACAATGCATGAAATTCTTAAACCAAATGTTAACTAATGGTAAAATAATTAAATCTCACTTACTGTTGAGCGATGATACAATCTAAAATCAACTTTCCTTGTTGATATGTGACTTGCATAAGAAAAACAAGTTTTTGGTCTGCTTCCAAGCCATTTGGAAGCTTTCTTCTCCAATTCTTTTTGATATAACAAAACTACTTGCCTTTCTCTGGAGACATGACTGTGTTGGTCCATCACAGATGAGATGTCAGCTCAGTAGGTACAAAGCGACTGAAGAAACAGAGTATTTAATAAAGCAAGAATTTAATCTGGAAGAATGCCACTCTTACCCTGGTAATCTGGGTTTCCTGCTATTCTTGCAGCTTTCAGACTTTAGTTTCTCATGGATATTATTTAAAAAAAAATAATCATTACTATTTCAGGGTTAGATGAAGTATCAGATAGTTTTAAAAAACAGACTTTTGTTTATAACAATAGAGACAATAAGTTCAAAGAGTTCCCAGCTTCACAGGCACATCCCTATTGGGGATTTAAAAAACCAGATAATTCTGAGAATCTTTTCCATATGCACATTATTGACACACATCCATTGAGTTTGTACACAATGCATTGGGCTTTTGGAGTTGTGGTTTGGGTTTGGTTGTTTGTTTTTTTCCCATTGCAAAAGTACTAAATGCTCTGGGTAATCACAGAGAAATGAATCTGAAAGTATTAAAGATCTAAAAATGAATTCTGGGAAAGGTTTATTTTCCACACTAGTACATAGAAGTATTAACTTTTTAGTCTTGGAAAAAATTCTATAAATTAAAGAGCGCAAAAGATCTGTACTAAAATGTGACGTGTACAGGGACCTCTTTGGGAAGTGTTTAGCCCTATAATGTCATTCTATTTAGCAAAATTGAATTCTTTTGCTTCTTTTAAATATACACACTAGAACTTATAAAGTAAATTCCAGTTTATGGTGCATTTGCATACATTGTCTTTCATAGCTGATACTATTCAGTTGTTATTTCAGTTTTAGAAGTGTTGCTACCCAGCAATGCCAGGACTTGTAATTTAAGAAGATGAAAAAATAAGAAGCACTTTAAAATTCTAAACCAAATTCTAACAAAACTTTGAAATTCCATTTCCTTGTATGTTGGGTTTTTTAAAATTTTTTCCTAATACCCTGTGTAAGCTCTCTTTTAAAATTCTTATAATTTTACCTTCCACTAATATTCTGGGAGCTTAGAAAACAAAACAATACCATAAAAATGCAATGCCCAAAAAAACTAGTAGTCTATGCTGCGTGATACTGGGGAAAAAAGTAAAAGGAACCTCTGTCAGATGAAAGGAAAATGCCAGGTACATACTTGAAGAAATGGAAAATATTTCTGTCTTTTCAGGTTGTCTAAAGTCTTGGACACTTGCTTGTGGTCAGCAGTATTAAATTCCTGAATGAAAGCCATATGATTTTTCAACAGTGATAAATTTACTGCTTAGTCTATGAAAGCCATAGGGATGATATTACTAACTAGATAAACCATATGTTTATTAACCACAAGATAACAGCAGGACTTAAAAAAAAAAATCGGATGTTTTATTGCTGTGAGTATTGTATATTTTTAGCTACACCCCTTAGACCTAGACAATAATTATTTCCTCCAAGGGAAATTCTCAAATATTGTGTTCTGTGTGGGACATACCAGCCATAGGCAATATGTTGGTGTTTTAGCCAGCATTGATACCCTGTATGCACCAAAATTTTCCTACTGGCAGTCTTGTCCTGCAAGCCTGGCTGTATCTGAATTATTTCCCTCTCCAGCTTATCAGTCAAATGAAAGGATTTTTATTCTTTTATTGTTAACTATTGAAGTTTGGCTGTGGAGTGCATTCGACTTGGAACACAATTGATTCATCTAATTGTTTCAGTCAACCTTACAAACGTTTAGGCAAAGCTGACTTAGATTTCTGTTTTGTCTGGCATTAATGTGGTGCTGGTGATAGGACTTCTCAGGTAGGAAAGGTTAGATAAGGAACCGTAGGTAATGTTTACTCAGCACACAGGCACTCACACAGATGTTTTGCTCTCACTGAAGCACTACTCAAGCCACTTTGAAAGACAGTGTGGCTTGATACAGATCTAGAAGCAACATTTACCAATGATAGAAACCTGCAGGATGTTGCCACTGATGACAGCACTTGCCCAAAGAGTTTGTTGACTACATTCCTTCCCAGTCCCTAGGCAGACTGCAAGCAGCCCTCCCATGGCTGTACGCATTAGGGCTGACTTTGGGAAGAGGTAACTGAATCAAGAATTGCTTTTAAGCTGCTTTTAAGCAGCTTCTGGTTTTAATTGACAATGAGGTCAAGCTTCTGTAAATTATCCTACTTTAAACACTTCTGAGTTGTTTTTTGTTTTGTGATAGCATAAATATTATGAAATTGATTTATGAAAATCTTAAATGTCAATAGTTTTGTAGGTAGCACTGATGATCAAATTAACTGGATGTAAATTAGTGTTTGCCTCTGTTATCTAAATATTCCAGTAATCACTAGAATATACTCACCTCAGGTGTTTAGTTGGATACCTCACAGACAGAGAAATAGGGAAGGAGTAGTCCTAATTCTAAAAATTCCCATTAAACTTGCGCTAATAAAAGGGGTGTGGAAAACAGGATTGGATTCTTTTTATGGTATAAAGCCACAGAAGACATAACAAAGCTACTTAATACTCTCTTTTGAATTGGCTGAAGTAGATGTCAGGATTACAGGCTGTACAAATCTCTAGATGTACTCTGCAGGCTGTTTGGTCAGGTGGTGGGATTATAAATAGGTAGGCTTACTGATGTCAGCAGTAGCGGAAGGGAACACCAGTGAGCTTGCCATGCACACTCACACACACCCCCTTCTACCTCCATATGCTATTGGGGGAGACTCACCTGATATTAATGGAGAAGAACCACCTGAGCTCTCTTGGAGGTAATCTGAAAAGTAGTGTAATAAATTTTTGCTGTAATTCTTCCTTCTTCCTTGTTTAGAGGCTGAGCAGAATGGCTTCAAATTAATTTTTCTGTTGTGTTGTCCTAAAGCCTGCTGTGAGGAAAAAATATTTCCCAATTGTTATATACCTGCAGTAGCTTTTAAATCCTTGCTCTTGGAGGGAATGCAGAATTCAGGTGAAGGGCAGTACACAAACTACTAGAACTTAAATATAGGCCTCTATAAGACAGAAGAATTAATGTCTGTTGTCCTTTTTCAGAAAAAGTATGTAATAATTCTACAAAAGGTTTTTTAAATCCCATCTCTGGCTAAAAGATGAGAGTGTGTAAAGGCCTTTATCCATGTGGACAGACTGCTGAAATTCTAGTGGTACATTTGTGGTTATAGAACCTGTTTTATTTTATATTAAGTTGATATTTAGTGCTTAGAAGCTACAGTTCAATTTTTGAGATTATTTTAAATGAGGAATGCTGTTGACTGTAGGGCTTTTCTGATTTTTTTGATTAGTGGTCATCAGTTTTTGATCTAAAATTTTGTTGGGGAAAAAAGCCCCACTAGTTGCTTGTAATAACTTGTAAAAGCCAATTCTTCCAGTGTTTATATGGTAGAGTCCTTGCTGTGTATTTTGTGTGTTCCTTGAATATTTTATATTGATTTCATTTATCAAAGAAAACGTTAAAATATTTTGTAGTACCTAAACAGACAAATTCCTAAATAATTGCACTCAGCCAACATGGACTTTGCTTATGGCAACAAAGAAAGAATTTAAGAAAGTGTTCAGCTGAACTTCTTGTAGAAGTCAGTATGCTGACATGTGTGGCACTGTATCATCTGTTAGCAAGTTAAAAGCTCAGCAGTGAAGTGCCTTGGCTGTAAAATGGCTGTAAGAAGTGAAAGTTGAAAAGGATACAGGGGTGAATATAGAAGTGAAGAACAGTAGTTAGAGCAAAGCATTCATTAGGAAAGTTTCTTTACATTGCCCAGAGCAGACTGCTGATGATTATAATAATTAATGTACAAACAATAATTTTTTCCCTATTTTTTATTTATTGCTGAAGTCCTGTACCTTTTTACAGAAAGCACAGAGGTTTTCTAATGGAAATAATTGGTCATCCAAAATAGCTTTGGTGTTACCATCATGCAGGGAGCCAGCTTTCTTCAAAGAAATACCTTCTTCAAAGAAATTACTTCTTTCTTCAAAGAAATACCTTCTTTCTTCCTTGCTGCTTGCCTGTTGCAAGGATCCAGTAAGGACTGGATCCAGGGAATTTTGAGTGTGCAGATAACATCAGAGAAAGGGGATAATGACAGCTCTTGTGTGCAATGGGGATGAGTTTGGAGACAAAATAAGAGCATTCGTTCCGGGCCCTGAGCTGCCAACCAATGAGGGAGTTAAAGTTAAAGTAGGACAAAGGGGAGGGACCTCCTGCTGTCAGTGGCTGCAAAGGTGGCTATGAAAGCTGCTGGCCGGGTTTATGCTGTGAGGAGAGCTGGGATGGCACTGGTGGCTCTGCTTTGTGCCACCCAGTGCCCCTCACAGAGTGACTGAGAGGTGAGGCTGGGGCTCCAGCAGCAGCGCTGGCGTTTGCAGAGGTAGGAAATGAGACCCCACTCCTGAAGGGAAAAGGTGTTTCCAGTGTGCTTCCTGAGGAGGATGCAGGCAGGAGAGTGAATGTTGAGGAGGCATCTGTAAAGGATGACCAGGAGAATCTGGTGGCAGGTAGGTACTCAAAGCATTTCTTAGTTTTGCAAGCAGTGTTACCCAAGGTGCTCAATGTTTCTGTTTGAAGAACTATAGCTACAGCCCTCATTTCTCTTTATCTACATTTCTCATTTTGGGAGAAACCTCTTTCTTACGTCATACTTTTCTGGATACTAACTGCCAAGATGCTCCTCTTGAAATCTAGTAAAGAAAATGCTTCATTTAGTACAATTTCTTAGTCTAAACTTAACACTTTTTTTTCTGTTTCTTTCCTGAAATGAGCAAGGATGCCTTATTTGCTGAAATGCTTGTCTGTGTAGGAACTCTCTATACGTTCATCACGTGTCTCATAGCATCTGTGTATATGTGCATATAGATATACACACAGATATGTTCATGTCTAGTCTTGCTCAGGATAGGAAACTTTTCCTGCTTCCCATTCCCTTCCAATGCTTAATATCATCTCTGTTCTTCAGTTTAGTAAATTCTCCTATTTCTTGATTATATGAATGTAAAAAACATTTTAAGTGTTACCAAACTCTAGGTAGATAAAGGTTATAATTGCTAAAAGTAAGCTTCTGGTGAATGAAGACCTTTCTAAAAGGGAGAAAGCTTGTTCTGTTTGAAACACCTGCAGGAAAAATGAAAATAAGTGCCAGTGCTTTCTAAATTGCATCGCTAGCTTTCTCAATTATTCTTCCTGTATCTGAATTTTCAGCTGTTGTAAGCTGAACCCAGCTTTCTACACAGCCAAAAGGAGAGGGGTTGGATTTTGTCTTACCTGTTGCTGTAGAGCTGCCTAGCTGGTGTCCTGCAGCACTTTATCTGTTACCCACCTACATCTACACTCACATACCTGTATTTGAGGCATCTGTGTCTATGAGGGAAAAGGGAAGGGTCTGTATTAGCCTCTTCTTTGGCTGCTGTCATAGCGAGTAGCTCTGCTTTTCTTTTCCTTATCTTTCCCAGCCTCTAAATCTATCCCATCCCTGCCTCCAGGGTTACTTTTAAAACATGATTTTGAACAGGAGAGAAAAGCAGCAGCAGCAAAGCTCAAATAAATTGACAATTCTTACTTCTATTGATGTTCAGAGTAGCAGCTAGAAAAGCCATGAGCAGAGCTAGGTGCTTCATCTGCAGACTTTGAAAAGATAGTGGCATTATACCTGCTTTCATGACGGGGAGGTAGCAGCCAGAAGGACAGATTCAGGTTTTGTTCTGTCTGAGAGCCCTTAATTGAACTTTCTTACTAGTCATGGAAGAAAAACAGCTGTATGAGCAACCTTTTTAGCAGTTCTTGATAAAGATTTGAGGGTTTATTTTTAGTGGAGGTAACATAGGTTTGCTTGAGTTTTAAGTATTTGTTAGATTTATTAGTGTATCAAAGGTTAAGCTGCCCCTTTCCGATCAAGCTGCTCTTTGTTTTCTTTTCCTGTTTGTTCAGCCAGTTATATATTACTCAATTACTGTTACAGATTTACTGCTTTCTCTTTCCCTGCTCTCCTTCTTTTCTGTCAGGCTGTTTTTGTAACTGTAAATGTAATAAAGGCTACCTGAGCCATACAAGGTTTTAATAGTTTTGAATGTCATTCAGATTTTTGTTCTTTCTTTTGGAGCACATCTAGGTTACTTTTTTGCGTTTTCTACTTTGTGAAAAGGTTGCAAAAATAGATATAGTATCTACTTTCTGGAGGTATGTCACACATGGACATGCCAAGTTTGTATTTGGATTTTGTGTTAGCCCTGTTTACTTCAGAAGTTTAAGTTCTCAACCTCTTTAGAAGTAATGTCATTGAAACTAATTTTCCACTCCACTTTGTGTTAGATTTGTTTTGGTTTTTTTTTTTCCAGGAGAAAAATAAGTACTTCTCTTGGCACAACAGAATGTGTTGTAATAAAACTTTTGTATCAGAACACATTTCTATAATCCCTCAGTAATAATAATAAACTTTATGCTAATTTAGAGGAGAAAGTATTTTTTTCTTTTTTTTATCCTCTCTTGCCTGCTAGGATTCTGAGCTCTTGGCTTTCTTCCTAAGAGCAAAGCAATTCTTATGCCTGGAGGGGAGCTAACTGTGTTTTGTTGGATGGTACAAGACAACACTAAGTCAGCAGCTTTCTGTTCTCAGGAGTTGAATCTTTCATATGCTTTAAGTGCATTTGAAAAGATCATTGTAATATTAGTTATGATTTGGGTTTGAAAGGCAATGGATTAGTTTTTTTTCTAGAAAAGTTTTAAATTTGTACTTTAATTAATTACATTGTGTGTTTATACCAGGGTTAGTGCCTCTTTAATGCTAAGAGGGGCACAATTAAAAACATGCCCATAATACAGATTTGTGTTTGTTGTCTCAGAATTGCCTCTTTTTCCTTGTAATGACAGAAAATATTTAATGAATTATGTCTCAAATACAGTCGCTTCTGTTTTAGAGATTGTCACTGCCATGGGGACAGATAATCAGAGGGGGCAAGTGTCTGTTCCAAATGGTCTGGAGGGAACTGAAGGATTCATTTGCTGCTTTCTTGCTTTTAGTGTGAACCAGACATCCAGAGATTCCATTAAGCTTTCACCTTACTGTCATGGTTACCGTCCCAGTTCTGTGATTTATTTCTCTCTAGGATAAGACTTAAAAAAAAAAATCTTTGGAGCAATGAGGCTAGCTAGGGTATAAATCTACACATCCCATTGACTAGAGGAACTTTTTCTCTCACAAGATTTTTGAAAACATGTCCTGATTCCAGGGATGCCTCCTTTTCTTGATCCCCTTTATTTATGGAAAGAGAGTGGAAATGCCTTTTACATTTTTTTTTCCTTTCTTTATAGCACTTGTAGCACTTTATAGCATAAAGGCATGAATGAGAGAACATCTGCAGATGATTTGTTGTTTGCTGGAAGCTCTCTGAGCATATCCATAGAGATAATCTTCAAAGATCACTTAATTAGTAATATTATCACCCATGGCATTACTGCTGCCATGTCAGTTGATATATCAGTTGCACAATGAATTATTGTGTTGGCAGAGCTATATACCCAGTGCCTTATTTTGTGCCATATTATTTGTCTCTGCTATTTTTAAAATACCAGTATTATTTACAATATTTATATCTTTTCAGTCTTGGGAAGCTGTATAGAGAAGTTCCCTGTAAAATAACTTGTAATCACGAAAGATTTACAAACCATTCATGTTTGTTCCTCTACCTGGAAATTGAAATTAAAATGTGGTTTTGAACTTGGTTTTTTCTTGGTAACTATGGGACCTGCTAGACTCAATATCTGTACAATATTGACCTCACATTGTTCCCCAGATAACTGAGCGGATGAGTTTAGAATCTGAAAGATCATATTTCTCTCCGGAGCAGATACAGCAAATATTTTTCCTTTATATTGTCCTACATGTATCATAAGCCCAGCTTGAAGGGATAACCTAAGAATGGACATTGTTTGACTCTCATTGATCCATACCTTGATCTTAACATCTAACTGGTGCTTTTATAGTAGAAATAGAGAGAGATTGTATATCAAACAGTGATATTGATGTTGAGATGAAAGCCCAGTATCAAGGCTGGTAGTCACGTTACATAGATGCTCTGGGGCTGGCACAGCAAATATTTGAGCTGCTTAATGTTAAGGAAAATTAGTAGAATACTATCATATGTCTAACTTAAAAGTAACCTTTTTTGAAGCACTTATGGAAGCCCAAATTTTGTATAGAAATCTGTGTGCCTGGTAATAATTTAGTGGAGATGAATAGAATTTATTTTTAAGGTATTTTTTTTCATCTGTGTTTATGCCTGAAATATATAACGGTGATTTTTTGAGTGATCTGCCTTGGCAAACTTCAGTTGTGTGCTGGACTATGAGGAGCAGATCAGATAGTAATGCTGAAGTTGTCTCCAAGCTTTTCTTAGCAAGTAGTGTTTGATCTTGAAGATTTGCAGTGGTGATGCTGTGAAACCATTATCCACAAAGAGGGAACAGAATAAACTCAGTCTAGAAGACATATTTGTTCTGTGAGTGTTAAAGATGATTATTGGGCTGGGGATGCTTATAGGTGAAATTAGGAGCCTAAATATTTTGTACACCTGTTGGCCAAAATTGCTGTAATGTTGTTAAAAAAAAATCAAATCAATGTTTTTAATATAAGCCTGAACTCTTGTTCAACTGCGCCTTGTTTGAGAAGATTATGTGTGAGGTTTTGGCTGTCTGCTTCTATGACGTGGCAGTGAAACAACACCATTGCAATAGTCAGGAGAGCATTATAATAATTGTTTGGGATGAGAGTTTGCAAACAAGAAAAGCTCTAGAAGAAGCTTGGTTGCAGTGGCCTTTTTCTTCTTCTAGTAAAGTTAGATTTTTTTCTGACTTTGAGTGAAAATAAAATAAAGTGCTACCTGTACTTTCGGTACAAAAGTACAAAATATAATTTTGTAAAGTTTGATTTAAAAAACAAAAAGTAGTTGCTTTTTGAATAAACCAGTGTTCTTCATAGTGCTGTAAGTCAAATTAACCAACTTAAGTGGATCTGTTGTGCTTAGAAGGTTTTTAATGCAGTATGTTTAATGAACTGTTTCAGTACCTGAGAGATGACTGAATTGTGAGATCCTTTTGACCTTTCCTGTCCTAGGTGAATGCTATAGAAAATTTGAGAAAAGGTTCTGATGTTGGAGGTTAGATTCAAAATAATTTCAGTGAGAGTGCTATCAAGCTGTCTTTGTATACTCTCATGTAATTGTGTTCCAAATAGGAAGTTAAGTGCAGTAAAGAGTAATATTCCTTGATGCTGTAGCCTTTGATTGTACACTAATCTAGCAGATAGATTTCCTCTTTTTTTTTCCTCCTTTTTTTTGGGAAAGAGGTTCTTATTGAAAGGAAATGCTGGTGAAAGCTGGAATACTCAGGTCACTCTAAGTTCAAATATTTCTCATTATTTTATTTATAGTGCCTTTCTCTAGTTACTGATAGTTAAAAATATATTGCTTGTAACTTCCTAACAAGATTTTTTTTGAAAATCAAATAAATAGATGCATTATTTATTTGCGGTGTCAAACCTTTATTTTTAAAAGGCTTCTGTGCATCCAGATCACTGACGCTGTTATTTTTTTTTTTCTTTGCAAAGAAAGTTGTTGGGATACAGCCATGACATTTTATTCTGTTGAAGTGGGATCTGAAGCACATAAAATGTTGACCTTATGATCTTGGATTTGATTTAAAGATACGCTGTTTTTCTTAAAAAATGATAGTCTTCTATTTGCATTTGGCTGAAAGAATTCTTTATTATAGGATTTGTATTGTCACACAGGCTGGCAGGAATTGCAGGTGGGACTTCAGGAATTTAAATTTCTAAGAGATATGAATCAGTTCTCTGGGGAACAATATCATCTTTACTAGATGAGAACCGGCGGAATGCCTTGGCATAAGCAGTAGGCTCCAAGTGCTCTAGAAACAAGGGAAAGAGAAACTCTGCCCAGGCTGCACCATCTTGTGTTTGTGGGTCCCTCTGATGGGGACTAGGTTCCCTTGTCCAGGGCTAGGAAGATTCAGAGAAGAAACATTTATTTATTTATTTTTTTGCTTTAGCTCAAGCAGTTGTTTGAACAGAAAATTTATACAGAAAATGATATGTTGCTGGAATTGGTTATGTAATGATAAACAGTGGGAGGCACGTCTCTTCAGAGAGCTGGGGTTGGGCAGTTTCAGTGTCTGGTGTATAGGGGAGGTTAGCCAGCTGATGGGACTGGGACCCATGGGGACAAGGAATGAGGAATCCCACCTTGTGTAGGATACTGTAGCACAAATTCCAGAGGAGCTCTTACTGTTATTGAATTTTGACCTCATTTAGTTAAAATTCCCTCTGTATTAACTAATTCATAGCAAAATAAGCTGCAGTTTGATTCTTCCTGCAGCTTTCCTGTAATTCTGTAGTAGCCATGAAAATGCAGAACATGTTTTTGGTTCTTCTAACTCCTTCTAATGTTTATTTTGAAAGTTAGAACAGGTTGGCTTAGGTTCTAGCACATCTGGAAGCTGTCTGAACATGAAAGGTGCTGTAAGTAAGACCACTTACTGAGCACCTTTTTTCCAGCCTCTGAAGTGTTGTTTTTATATGATGGGGAATTATTCTCTTTGTTATAATTGTATGTTGTCTTACTAAAAATGGCAGGTTTTGTTTTTAGGAAAAGAAACTACATTAACATCACTCTGTCTTTTTAGCAAAATCATTGCAAATCAACAGCTCTCCTGGTTTGCTGAGTATCTGGTATAGGTTAAGAGGGAAGAGAGAACCAAGCTTTTGTTTGTTCTTTAAAATGGAGAAGTATTTGAAATGATGGTGTAGACTTGGAGTTACTTTTGGTGCTAGGATAAAATGATGTATGGAGGATACCTTGGTGAGAAAATCACTTTCATTGGCTTCTTGAATTGCAGAGTAGGGAGAGGAGGATTGGTAGGTAAAAACTACCTCTGCAAGTGTATTTGCACTATCATCTGTTTATGAGACCATGGTCACCTGAATTGTTCTTGCTGCCCAGTACCAGCTCTGAGGCTGGGAGTACAAGCTGCCTGTCAGGCAGCTGCTCCCCTGGTAAGGTAGAGACACAAGCTGAAATAATGAGAAAGCAATGAGACCAAATGCAAATCCTTTGGGCTGAGAAGGAGAGATGAGAGAATTGGTGAGAACTGAAGAAAATAAGACATGGCATCTGGAAACAGAAAATGAAAGCATTTGGATCCCTGTTATTTAATAAGAGGTTGCCAAAAACTTGGCATGACTTCTGAGAAAGTACACTTGGGATTTTTCCTCCTTTATGTGGGGTGGGACATGTAAGCATAACTAACCATGGAGCACATTCAGATTTTCTGGAGATGGGTGGGGTATGTGGCTCTGCAGTGGGGGATGTGAGGCTTCAGTGACCTTGTTAGGCCACCTGACCTCATGAGTGTGTGTATTCTTTATTAAATACATGGAACTTCAACTGTTGCACACATGTTTTGATGAGAGTATTTGGTCAGTTATAGCTCTCTGCAGTTTAAGTTAGACACTGAATGAATAAACCACATTTATTGCTGTGTGTCACTAAGCACTCTGGTGGTAGTAGACAAATGCAATTTTTAATGGAAAATAGAGTCCACTAGCATTTGAAAAGAAATCTTTCTGTGACACTTCTTCAGAGATTAAATTCTGTGATAAATAGCTTTTAACAATCATTTGAAGTTAAAGACATAAGGAAGAGTAAAGAAGGGGGACAAGCAGTACTGGTTCACTTTCAGAGTTTTGGTATTAATGTCATAGGGTAAGGGTATATGTTTTGGGGATGGTATTTATTTCTAATAGTTGTATTTGTCCTCTGTAATACCTAAGAATTTATAGTTGGCAATTATATGAAAGCTAAAAATCTTGCAAGAAAACCCCCCAAAAACTGAGGAAGAACACAACATTTGATGAATACATTTTGCAATGTTGGTGTAACCCTTACCTGAAGCAACCCAGGTAAGCTGCTGTAGAGACCAAAGTCAAATTTTCAGCACGTTGCGCATCTTGAATTGCATGCAGAGCACACCAAACTAATTTCAAACACTGAGAGAGGAGGTATAAATTTTGAATGAGGATCCTTGTTCAGTGTTTTTGGAGGCCTCTGAGTACTCTCGATTAGCTCCGAGGGGCTGTGAATAGTTAATTATTCAGCACGGAGTTCTGAAGTTCAAAACTCTAAGCACTTTCAGCAACAGATCAGTCATGTGAAGCCTCGTTACTGTTGTTTTCTGTAATGCTGCTCTGGACCTTGTTTGTTCTTCATTGTGAGTGACTTTATTTTCTCAAGAAAAGTGTGTGTTTCTAGTTGTATGCTGGATTTTTTGGTTTAATTCTGTAGGACAATTATAGGAGTTAATTTCTTTCCTTAGGTTTAAAGTAAACAAACTTTGGTGAATCTCCATCTAAATGATGAGCATACTTTTGGAACCTTTGTTTATTATGTTTGAAATGGATTTTAACTTTCTGTTAATGTGGCTTCATTCAAGAATGTTTATAAGAAATTCAAAAGTTCTCATGAGGGAATGCGTCTTGACTGTGTTTTGGTTTTGTTTCTAATGGTAAAATTCTTAATAATAGTATCTTTTCCTTTTGAATATATTGCTTAATTGTGGAGAGTTATTTAAATAAATGGAGGTGCTGGACTAGATGTTGTAGGACATGAGAGTCCTGCATTCAGAATTTACTGTAACTGGCATATATTAAGAGATTTAGCAAGTTTTATGATGTAGTGTTGCTTTTCTTTTTAGTGAAATAAGATTTTTAGATTTTTTTTTAGTGAAATAAGTGCAGCTTATTTAGTGATCAGTCCTTGTATTCAAGAGTAAGCTGTCTGGTCACTGATGTGGGAAAGGGTATTGAGAAAATTAAAACAGGAGATCAGCATAGGAGGGAGGAATATATGAAAGCATATGACTGAAATGTCAGGAAATATGACAATACGGTAGAATTGGTTGTACTGTTATTTTATTACTGTATGGAAGTTAAATAATGTAGAGCTGGTAGAATTTCTGTGAATAATTTTAATAACCAAAAGAAAAATTTGGGGAGGAAAAATGTCACTATCTGCTCCAGTATCTATCCTATATTAAGCACACTGATAGTGCAATTTGGCTTCATAATGCATAGTACAATATTTCTGTTTATACTAATCCAGTAAATCTCTTTGGAGAATGCACAAATAGAGACTTTGCATAACACAAGGGAGAAAACAACCAAACCAACCAACTAATTTACTTTTTTTATGGTATATTAAAGAACTCTTTTTGGCTTGATGTTTATTGGGTGCTTTTTTCTTTTTTTTGTGATGGACACTTTAGCCTGTTTTGTCTTCTGTCACCACTGATAGCATGTTTAAGATACTTTCTCATCCCTTTGTTGCACATATTACTTCAGAAAAGACTCAAGTGTCATTTGTTTCTGTTTTGAATCTTGTTAGTTTGCCAGTTTGGAATCATATGTATTAATGTATAATTGATTTTTAATTTTTATCTGTTTATTCCAGAAGAAAGTCTAAAGCACCACCTCCTCCATCTGAAACAAAATCCATTGCTGTTGCTCCATTTGATAACACAGAGTCAACCAACCTCATCATGGAACAGAAAGAGAATGTAATTGATAAAGATATTGAATTATCAGTGGTTCTGCCAGGAGATGTGATCAAGTACACTACAGTTAATGGGAGGTATGTTACACAGAACGATATTTTTGTTTAATTTTCTTTTTTTGCTCAAGTTTACTTCAACCTTCTTCCAGGTTATAATAATTTGGTAAAATGCATGACTTGTGTAAGCCTGAACATAAAGTGTGTCCAAAGAAGAGCAGCAAAGTGAAGTGTCAAGATCACAAGTCTTAGGATTTAGGGTTACCTGAGGGAGCTGGGGCTGCTTAGCCTGGAGAAAAGACTCAAGGGGTACCTTATTGCTCTCCGCAGCTACCTGAAAGGAGATTGTGGCCAGAGAGGGTTTGTCTCTTCTCCCAAGCAACAAATGATGGGATAAGAGGAGGCATAAGGAGAGCTTCAGATTGGATATTAGGAAAAATTTCTTTATGGAAAGGAAGCTTTGGAACAGGCAGCTAAGAAAGTGGTTTAGTTGCCATCCCTGGAGGTATTTAAAAGATGTGTAGATGTGGTACCTAAGGATATGGTTTAGTGGTGGACTTGGCAGTGCTGGGTTAATGACTTGATGATCTTAAAGGTCTTTTTCAACCTAAATGATTCTGTGATTCTTCTATGATTTTTGGGTAGATATGGAAACGTATTCTTTATACATTTACCTACCATTTCTGAAGACTGGTTTTTTTTTTAAGATTCAGAAATTCTGTATTGTACCTGTCAGTATGTGTAACCACATCTGTTGTTTCTTCTAGTCACTAAAAATCTCTATAAAATACCAATTTGTATGATTCAATGAATTTTCCCACATAAGTTTTTGCTTTTTAAAGATGAGTTTGTTCATCCTATTTGAGTACGAAGTTATGTGTTCAGCAGTTGCTCAGCACTGCTACCTTTAGACTACTAGCAGTCCTCAAAACACATGTCATCCCTTCAGACAAAATCTTTAATGCTTCAAAAAAAGTTTATAGCTACAGCTTTGGATTTCTTATAACAATTATGTTTTGCTTAAGCTGGTTTTATTTCGAAATACATATTTCAGACTATTAATTGGTAGGATAGATTGTGCATGTAACTCTCTTTCTGAACTTTCATTCAGAAAGACCTAAACATTTACTGGTGAGCTGAAACCATAAATCCTGGGACTTAAAATGTAGGTCTACTAAGGTCCTGTGCAAGGCTGTGTCTGGATCACAGCATTTTGGATGCCAATTTGTTGTTGTCCTAAGCAGAAATAAACCCATTTGTACATTGTCCTTGTGTTAGTGTATGGCCCATGTCTTTCCTACTGAAACCAAGCAGGCTGACTTATTTATTCATTCAAAGCAGGTACTGTAAATGTGATTATACCTACTTCTAATGAGAGATAAAATCTGGCTTGAGTCTGTTTGCACACTGGAGTTCATGAGGTCGTTGCTTAGACATCAAATATCAGCTTGTTTGCCAGAGCTGCAGTGGGTCTTTTTGCACGTCCCCCTGACACTGTGATTTTCAGGATAACTTAAATGTGAGGTTTTATTTATCAGAAGAAATTTTCTGAAATAATGTGAGTACTTGATGTTTTATGCTGTTCTTTCCAGCACGTTTATAGCAAGGAATATTGCAGTCTGTAAATATGGTGCCTTCCTCTGTTTTAAATCTTCTTAGTGAGGTTCCATGTGTAGAATCAGGAGCTTCTTTTTGCTCCTTTTGTTCAGACTGATAAGTACCATGGGCCCTTTCTCATGCTTTGCTCAGAACAAAGTGCCTGAAAGGAATGTTGCATCTATTTTCACTTGGTCAGATTACATTGTATATAATTACTCAGTGTTCAAGACAGGCCTTACAGGCTTATCAAGAATTGTACTCATTTCCCAATCAGTTTTATTATTACAAAGTTATGGGATTTCTCATTTAAGATATTGTATGTGATTGATTTCATAAGTGACTGTCTTGCAAATAAGAACCACTATTAGCACTGCTAGGTTCATCTCAGAATGAGGGGAGATGTACAGGACAGGACCTACAATCTTGTCATTATAGTCATAGTCCCTCTAGAAATGACATTAACAGACAAATTGTTACTTTGCTTCTTTCCTCATTCATAATTGGAGGCGAGCAGCTCTGAAGGTCCCAAAGAGAAAACACCTTTTAAATCTCATACTAGAAAAAGCAAAGTGGTGAGCTTTAACAGCCATGTGCTCAAATTCCATAGTCCACTAGAAGAAACTTTTCTATTTCAGATTAAGTTAGGTTGGTTTGCTCCCTACTTTGGCATAGTGGGTAGCAAGAGCTATGGAACACAAAGCAAGGTGTTAGTGAGATAAAAATCCTTATTATAAATATTTAAATACATTTACACTCAGAGGCTTCCAGAAAACCTACAGTAATTTAATGAAGTTAAGTTGCAAATGAATATTTTACTGAAGTTAAAGGAGGACAAGCAGATGATGTAATCTGAGGTAGCCTATGGCCTCTTCTTGGTGCTTTGCTAAATATTAATTATGGAAGCTGTTAAAAGTCCTGTGATATATGTATTCTTCCACCTATAATCCTTGAAGACTTTATGAAAAAAGAGTTTTACAAGTTTTGGAGGATGTGATTACAAGACAAGCTTGTTTGGTGGATTGAGGTTTTGTTTTGTTTTTATCGCTGTCAGAGTATCTTTCTAAAGCAGTTGTTAAAGATGTTTTGCCTCCAGTGGAGTGGAGTCCATCACTCCCCAGTGAAGCAGGTGGTTTCTGGAAGCACCAATGGGAAGCAGATCTGCAGGGAATCACTGTTCTCATGTACTAATTTGCAAGTGCTGTTTTTTGTGAACAGCTGTTTCTCACTTATCCTTCTCATCTCTCAGTCACTTACTGTGACTCTGGTTAAGAGGGCTTGCCCCTGTCACTGTGGTGCCTTTCTGTAGGATGGCTTTCTCGGATCCTTGCTTGTCAGTTCTTGGTCATCTTCAATCTTCTTACTTCTCTCCAATAACTGAAGGGCAGCATTAAAAGCCAGTCAGTGTATAAAAATTCACCAGAAGAAAGGTACCTAGTAACTTATTGGATGCACTGGTAACCAGAAAGGTCACTACAGAAGCAGTGTCTGCAGCCTTCTCTGGCTTCCTCCTCCCCGGGCCTGCCCTGCTTTCCCCCCAGTGAGATGGAGGAATGATGAGATTTGCATTTGTACCCCTTTTCTTCTTAGGGTGGGATGGATGTGCTTGTTTTATTAGGGATTAGAAGTACAAGAAATTTCCTTCTTCTGCCTTGTAACTGAAGCAGGTTGTGCTATATACAAGAGATGCACTGAAATAAACTTTTTGGTTTAGCAATGTGAAGAGGGAGGAGTAGTTGTTATTCTGCATTTCACATAGTATTCCTCAGGCTGTTATATGTCATCTAGATGAAAGCATGGGAGTATCTTACATTCTCCTATACCTCTTCAGTCCATCTGATAACTGCTTTTTCACACACCAGAGTACCATTTCTCTATGTTCTTTTTGTTTCATTGTTCCTTGTGCCTTTGTCTCCTGAGGCAAGTGTTCTCCTGACACTTAAGCAGGCAGAAGTTTTCCTCTGGAAAGGAAATATCTGTCAGCTTTCAAACAGTTTCCATCTTCTGGAAGTGCAGCACGTGCACCAAAGAGTCCAGTCCTGCTGCTAGAAATCATTTGTCCTTTAAGATGAAGGGAAACAGGAATGATATTCTGGGGTAAATTAAAGAGGGGAAAAATTCAGTATTCACAATAACTTCTAACTGAGTAATTCTTAATTATTTTTATGGAACTGTATGATATGAAAAGTCTGCTTTAACTTCTGCTTAATAAATATATTCATGATCTTTGTTATCTAGAATTCTGCTTAATCTGATGGCTCTTTGTAGAAGCTATTTCCACATTGGGCCGTGCTACCGGAATACTTGCCTCTGTTAAGAGATTACATCTAGAATTTAAGATTTCTGATAAAACCATACCAGCCAAACCCTGTATTAATTTTCTTATAGACACTTCAGCATTTTTTTCAGCATACCATTTGATTGCTTCACATTTGATTGCTTATTTTCATAATATCCTTGTGAGACAGAGCAGGTGATGGATTTCCTTGTTCGTAGTTGTAACTGAAAGATGCAGAGGGTGTGACAATGAAATTGTCTTTACCCAACTCAAAAAAAATTACTGAGGAATGATTTGATAGTGCTATAAGCTAATTCAGTTCCATAACATGCAAAGTTAGGGCATTCTCCTTACTTTTGGCCTATTTAAACACCTATGACATTTCTGTTTAAAGGACAACTTTAATAAATGTATTTCAGTAGCAACTGGAAATACTCAGCCTATCTTGATACCCTGTTCTGCACGTTCTTCATGAAGCACTGAGGGAGCAAGGACATAGAGGTACTGACTACATCTGACAGATTCTGTTGGCCATTCTTCATTGTGGGAAGGACACCTTATACAACACAGAGCTTGTCAAGAAATGGCATTTGCCTACTGTATTGTTGTTTAGCTTCTTTTTCGCTGTTGGTATTAAGCACTTAGATAATTCTGGAATCCCTAATGCAAGACCTGCTTAAAATGTGACTTTTTCAAACCTCATTTCTCCTGCATTTTCCAAATGGCTCATGCACAGACTTTCTGGAAATGAAGTCCCTTGTAACTCAAAATGTATATAAAAATGCCAAGCTTTGCAAAAGACCTATTCTTAATGTATAACAGAGTATTTATCACCACTGTTGAAGTTCCCACTAAATGTCAAATGAGGTAACTAATCCACACATCCTGGCTGACCTCAGGAAAGCTTCATATAACAAGAAGTTCCCTTTCTGCTCAAGTACTTGGCAAACTTTTGTGCAAACTGGTTTCATTTTCTTTTTAGTGGCTTTTTTTGGGGTTGGCTTTTTTTTTTTTTAATTATATTTTTTCAAAACTCGAAGATATTTAAAGTTTGTGTCTAGCAGTAATTATTTAGTCCTGGAAGAGAAAGGACAACTTGAATTAAATGTTTAGCAGCACGTCTTGTTACGGCCTGCTTAATTGTCATCTGTTGTGACAGTTCCATTTGTCTTTTACAGGAAGCCCATGATGGACTTGCTGATCTTTCTCTGTGCACAGTATCATTTAAATCCATCAAGTTATACCATAGAGTTGGTATCAGCAGAAAATAGCCAGATTAAATTCAAACCCAACACACCCGTGGGAATGCTTGAAGTGGAAAAGGTGATTGTAAAGGCGAAACAAATGGATAAGAAGAAACCTGCTCCAGTTATACCAGAGGTGAGAATTAAAATTAAGTGTATTGAGAAATTAGAATCACTGCTGTATTCAACGTATTGATCTGGTAGCTCATGCTCTTGTTTCAGCTTTTCCTGTTGTCTTTCATCCTCTCACCTTGAAGCTTTGTGAAATGCTTTAGGTAAAATACATCTCAGTTTGTTGCAGCAAACATCTTTGCTGCTGAAAGAAGGAAATATTACAATATTATTTGAAATCCCACGCCTTATCGGCCCTTTGAAAAATTCTGCAGATGAAGTGTGGCTGAGTACAGCCTTCAAAAAATTGAAAATCAACATCTTGTACCATCTGTCATGCTGTGATATATGTGCCCTTCTGATAGTATGTTCATTTTCCTTTAATGTATACTGTTCTCTCTTGGCTTTTTAAAATATACCCTGAAGGGGGTAAGACCTTTAAGAAGTACCAAACTAATTTCTGGGTGTTGCCTAAATCTTTCTTTCCACCTTTGTTCTTCTGCTATGTAGAAGAATACTGACTTTTAGTTTATCTAAAGAACTTAGAGAGGTCCAGTAGAGGTCTTCTGCTGCCCTTCTGCTTTCCTCCTACTCGTGTGCACAGGCACTCGTTCATGGTTCATCACCTGACTTCTACAGCTGCCCAGTGTAACCCAGCAGGGCATTTCCCTCCAGGCACGTACCCTGCTGCACAGGCAAATGACACTGCTGGAGGAGAGAGCAGCACGTGGCCTTGTCTTATGTGGAAGGGAGTAGCAAAATACTTCTTAGTTCCTTATGTAATGTTTCTGAACCTGCAGCACTGGTGAAGTTGGCCGTAAGTGGAATTCTGGTGATTACTGTGAGGCTGTTGTAAAAATGCCAGTTCTTTCAGAATTTGTGCTGGTATTTATTGAAATCTCCTTCTCTTTAGCAAACTGTAAGGGTAGTGATAAACTACAAGAAGACACAGAAGACAGTAGTAAGAGTTAGTCCACATTCACCCCTTCAAGAACTCATACCAATTATCTGTAGCAAGTGTGAGTTTGATCCTTCACACACTCTACTACTGAAGAGTTACCAGTCTCAAGAACCCCTTGATATGACAAAATCTCTTAATGACCTTGGAATAAGAGAACTATATGCCATGGATGTCAGTCAAGGTAAGATAACCTTTGAAAATTGCTTAATAATTGTATATATGTTGTTGGGGTTTTTTAATAAACAAAATTTTTTTCTAGAAATTTAATATATATTTCATTGATCTTCCACAAAATTGAAACTGACTCATGTGTACCTGGAATTTTGTTTTCAGAAGTGCTGTATAAAAGTTTCATTTTCTAACCAAGTGTTTGCTACCAGCAGAGGTAGTTGAGTACAAATCCTCTCTTAAACACAAAGCCTTCTTTTCCTTCCCTAACACCTTCCCCAAAAAATCCAACACCACCCTATTTCCCTTAGCTCCTACATGACATCCTAACAACCTGAAAAGAGCAGAAATGTTAGAGAAAATTACTTTTCTTTAAAATAATTTAAAATTTTAAATGCGTTAAAATATTCTTATGGCCTCTATGTATATTTCTGAGTGCTGCTTGCTAATTTTATTGGTTGTGAAGGAGTGATAATTGCCTTTTTAATTGGAGTCCAGCAGAGTCACAATGTACTAACTTTCTGATATTTGTACAGATACTCCTAGGCCAGATTTTAACTTGATCTGGACAGGTGACAGGTTTACTATACTGTAATTAAAAATTTTGTACAGTGTGATTTGTTCCATTTCTCACAGGAAATTTTACCTCAGTTTAGAAAGCAGTAATATTGATTGTCTCTCTCCTGGTATTGGCCACTGTTTTATTTGCTTGGTTTTATTTCTGCTCTAAAACTTGTGGGGCTTGTTTGGGGTTTTGTTTGTCTTTGCCTTTCTTTCACCTAAGTATGATAACCTTACTGTTTGGTGGTTGCAGTTTCAGGAGTCCTCTCAGTTTACTTGCTAAAGGTCAGAATGACAGATTTGGACAGTATGTCAATTTTCTGTAGAGAAAACAAAAATGAAATATCTTTCTCTTCCACACATATTTTTATTTGCCTAAACATGTTATTTCGACTACATGTGCTCCTAAGTGCATTATATGGTTTTTATCCTGGTTATTTACTGCTTTCATCTACAGACTGGAAGAGCTGCTTTTTGCATGATATGATGTGCATTTCACTTGAATCAACACCCATAAATCCTTAGGAGGGCATACCAGGATATATGTGCTTTCTACACAGCAGTGCCCTGTGTAGAAAGTAGAGCAAACTGTTCCACATACTGATTTTTTGCTTTGCTTCAGAAATATAAGTGGACCTTCCCTCCTTATGAGGTTGCAGTCTGTGTTGCATGTCTTCATGTTCAAGTTCTCGAATGATTTAAGTATTAGGCAGTAAAGATACAGATCCTTTTACTTCTGCAAAGTACCCAGTTATTTTTTTCCTAATGTTGAAGATCCAGCTTGGCTTTCTGTGTTTGTATGTTGTTGCTACATCCTTAATTCAGATTCACATTTGCTGTCTTTCTTTTTGTCTTTCTGTAGCCGCATCACCAGTTGATTTAAATGTACCATCTTTTCAAGGTATGATTTACTGAAATAGGCAGTGAAACTGTAGCATTTATGGGACATTAGCACCTGCTCCTACTATAACATCTGCTTAACTGTTACATGAGTAATATCTCTGTCCTATGCATATTGCATATGATGGTACAGAACTGGATATACCCAGCTATATAGAAAGTATTTTTTGTATAGTTTTACCCTAGATCAATTAATTCAATTTAGGGTCATGTTTGTATTGATACTTGTACCAGACTTGCTGTTTTCTGTTGCTCATTACATTTGCATTCAGTGGGATTTCTTTAAGAAAGTTCATTCTAGTAAAAAGAAAAAAAATCAGTCATTAGATTTACATATCCTGTGCATGAATAAAGCAATTTAAGGAGGATAAATTCTCCAAGATAACAAGAATGGATTTGACTCTTTACTATGACAGTTATGTGTACACTGATTGAGTCTTTGGGTGATCTTACTCCATAGTTCCAGCCTGTGCAGGCTGGGGCCTGGCTTGTCCCAGTTCACACTTGGCTATAAATTTAAGCTAGTAGGAATGGAGAGCTGAAAAGTGTGATGCGCTAGTCCCCTTTTACTACCTTTGTGATATGAAGCATAACATATGACAAGTGGGGTGGGCTGGATTAAGTGCTGGGGGCTTTAAGAGAAGCTGAAAGTCATCAGACCTGAGTTCTGAGAAGGAGAGGAAGAACTTGGATGGTAGGCAAACTGTTAATTTTGCAGCGCCTAGAAAAATTATTAGTATAGCTGATTTATGATGTATTTTGTGTATCATTGTAGGAGGTTTATGACACAGTGAAATACTAAGAATGCAGGAGAAATAATCTCTGCATGAAATAACATCTAGAACTATTGTTTTCTATTTTAGGCTCCTACCAATCTGTAAACATAGACGTTCTGAAGGAAAAAGAAAACAAAGGGTTTTTCAGCTTTTTTCAACGGAACAAGAAGAAAAGAGAACAAGTAAGGGAAACTTCTAGAAACAAACTGAGCAATCTATACTGGTGATTGCTTTCCAGAAAATACATGCAACTTGGATTTCTTTTTATTTCCCACACCTCAAGGCTGCCAGTGCCCCTGCAACCCCACTGATGAGCAAGCCAAGGCCCACATTTATCACGAGGTCCAACACCGTGAGCAAGCAGTACGACTCCAGCACTCTGCCAGCCGAGATGCCGAAGAAACGCAGAGCTCCTCTGCCCCCCATGCCCAGCTCCCAGAGTGCTCCCCAGGAACTCGCACGGGCCCAAGCCAGGCCTGCGTCTGATTTTGTGAAATCCAACAGCTTTGACAGGCATCAACAGGTTAGTTAGCTTTCAAAAATTTTAGCTAGAAAATAACTCTAGAAATTGAGCATTGCGTTCCTTCTAAACTTTTTAACCAGAGTAGCTGCTATATTTTGAAAAGGTGAAACCAGCTTCTTGCATAATTTGTTCTTTAAGCACCTTTTTGTTCTTTGGGATGAACACTTCTCATATTTAAGTATGAGAATGTGTCTCACTTTATTATAACTAGTAATTTGAGTTAATTATTCCTGTTAATTTTGAATGGTTTAGTTACATGGGATAATGAGTAGTTTGTTCTTCACACTATACTCTAGAAAAAAGTGGACTTGGGCAGCAGGCTGAGTGTTCCCAGCAAGTTAAAGCAAGGTTTTTATTTTAAAAATTGGGCTGTATTTTATTGAAGCTATAAGATCTGGGCTACGTATTTGAGTAACTGATATATATCCCATGACATGCAGAAATTTGCCAATAGAATTTAGGAGAATTGATGCATTAACTGCTATCCTGGTATTGCACATTTTGTCAATTGTGACTTCCATTTAAAGAGCGAGGTTAAAATTTTTGTTACATATATTTTAAAACTTATTTCATATTTTGCTTTTTTGCTTTGAATACAGTGTCTAAAGGTGGTCTTTAGATATGAGGTTAATAACATGCTAGAAAAATTAAATGCAGAACTAAATGAAATACAAGTCTGAGGGATTAATTTTGAGTTAGATTTGGAGACAAGAAATTTCAGACTGTAACTACCTTTATCTTTGTACAATGATTTAGTCTTTCACTGATGCACAGAACCACAAGAGAGCACTGTTTAACAGAAGTTCTGTCTTTGTGTATTGTGTCCTGCTGAAAAGCTTTATCATTTGAAGAAGACAAAGGTTTCTTTCTGAATTTTAGTGAAAGGAACCTTTGGGGAGAATAAGAAAATAATGAATTTTTTTTTTTTGCTTCACCATGTTTGTCTTTTAATTGAATTCAATTTTTTTAAAAAATAGCTTATTAATGTCAACATGCTTTAAATGATTAATATCCTATTATGTCTAAAAGGACATAATATATGACTGCTTGGCTGTCACTCAAACAATTGCTTAGATTTACTATTTTGTACTGATATTTCTTACTGATCTAAAGTAGTCTGTGTGAAGTTGAATAGCTTACAAAGAGAGGACACCCTGATCAAGTTATATTTTTGGGTGTATTTTCTATTTTGGACTACTTTATGCAATTCAAAACTTAGAGGCCTTTGGCACACGTTTTTTTTAGGTGACTTCCATCTCATTGGGATTTGATTGCACAGTGATTTATCAGAAAATGCAGTGCTTGGGATTTCAATGTGGGCACATATTTGCTCTTTCCTTTGAATGTTATTAATTCAAGTAAAATATTTTTGTCTTTTGGTAGGTACCTTCCAATAAATATAATTTAATTAATGAATTTGGTGTAGTACAGATTGCTCAACTTGATCAGGGAACTCCTGATAAGGATCCTGTGAGTGACTTTCTTGGAGAATTATGTTACTCCTTGGAAGAGTACTGAGACATTTTCAGTACAAGAGTGGTCCATTCCCCTAAGTGGGAATAGGAATAGACATAAAAACAAACAGTTAAATGTTTTTAAACAATCTCATTTAAATGTGCTACTGAGAGAACTCAAGTGCAGAAATTAAAGGGCACAGAACAATTCCCAGAATGAAATACATAGATACTTCTTGGACATGCAGAGATGCTCTTAGGGATGCAAAAGCAAGCTTTGTGCTCTTAGTGGCAGAAGATGTCAAGAGCAAGGAATTTGTAAATTAGTGGCAAGCAGAAATCCAAGGATAAAGGATGAGGTCATCTACTTTTTATTGTAGCAAGGTGTTTGTCACAGTCTACCTCAATTTGTTTTTGGTGAAAAAGTGAGATACAAACTAGACAGACGAAACACAAGACAGGACAAAAAGTGTCCTGCAGTTCAAACAGTGTGGGTAATCACATTCTTCTGATACCTGGATAGTACTATAGGGAAACCAGAGGTATATTCTGCACAAGGGTGCATGTGGCAGGATGACAACCAGTGGGCATTAGCTTCTCCAGAGGAAGTTCCATTCAGACAGAAGAACAAAACTTCTGTGAGAACTGACTGTCACTCATGAGAATTGGTAGAAGCTTCTTTGCTGGAAATGTTTGCGATGTTCCTTGACAGGCTCTTGCAATAACCAATAACAAAGCGTAAGAACTTGTATTCAACAGAAGGTTGGACTAAATTATCTCGAAAAGTCTTGCTTAATCCAGGTCAGCTCTCAGTAATGAGGCCAGTACAATGGTTACACTAGATCACAAGTATTTCATTGGAAATAATATAAGAATTTGGGTTGTTGTATTCTCTGCTGTTGAAAATCTGTGTCTTGCTAGTAGGATTTAGTATCTCTCAGGTTGCTCATGAGGCTGATTGGTGTGTTCACTGGGATATTTAGTACGTCTGGGAATTTCACTTTAACTTCAGTGTCCAGTAAAGTTAATTTTAAAAAGTGAAGATATACGTCCTTTTTTTATTTAAGGGTTACTTTTAATGTCTTTTTGCCTTACAAGAAACATTTCATTGCAGATTATACTGCTTTTAAGAATGCCATAGTTCTGTAGCCTGCCCTTCAGTTTACTTGGCAGACTGGATACCTACTTTATTTCTTCTATGTACCAAGATGACCTTCTACATGGGCCCTATTGGGGACAAATCTCTTTTGTAACATCCACAAGTAAGATAAAGTGAAATGTCAGTTTTGCCTGGATGAACTGTCTGCCTGGTTTTGAGAGAAACGTGTCAAAGTAGTAACATGAGACAACAGTGAAATGAGCCAACTTCAAGGGAACAGAGTTCTCACTGTTTTCTTTCTTCAAATTCTCATCATATTGTAGTCCAGTTTCTCACAGTATGAAAAAGGGTTTTAATGTTTATCCTCCTACAGGTTCTCCGCTACTTTCCCATTAAAGAAACTGCTTTCATTTGTGTGAGTAGTGATATTCTGATATGAGGGTTGGAATTTTTCTGCCTCCATTTCAATGTGGTTATAGAATTAGTTTTTAGGAAAATGGTCCTATTTGTAGGGGAGAAAATAGTACAGTGGATGTCAGGGTACCTTTTACAAATTATTACATAGCATGACTTGCTTATTCTTCTGCGTGAGACTTGGAAGATGCCTAGTAAGCTTAAATTGTTAATGTTTGTCCAGCAAATGTCTATGTTCAGTCAGGTGGGAAATGAGCATGATAGTCTCTAATATTGAAAACCCTCACTTATTTGTCAGTTTTAATTCTGGGCAAGATGACTCTTTCCAGAAGTATGTTTAGAACTAGCAAGTTTAAATACACTTGCAAGTAGAGAGGACTCTCAAGGGTTTTTGCAAAATGTTGTATAATTTAGTATGTGTATCTTCACAATTTTCATAAAAGTGGTTGTAATTTTCTAGTAATAATACTTCTTTAGAAGAAAAGCATTTGATTATGCCCAAAATGCCGCAGCTGCTTTTCTTCCTACTGCTTTATCTATAAAGGTTAGACTGATACATCTGCATTTCATCCCATTAATATTTCTCTCCTTACACTGCTTACAGTTATTGTATAGGAGCATGCTTAAACTATGCTTGGGTATGAACAATTAAGTGAAGATTTTTAGTCAGAACATTTACAGTTTAAAATAATGGCTAGAACGTCTCCACTGTAGAAATACAAATTGCTGTTATTTACACAACCCTAATTCCTAAAGAAATATCTATTTTCAGGCTACCCCTTAAGAAAGGGAAGAAGAAGATAGGAGAATGGGGGAAGGGAGGGAAGCCACTCAACCATAAAGTACTTTTGTAAAGTTTTTTTTTAGGATTTCTTAGGATTTCTGTGCAGGGTGAGTTCAGTGATGAAGAAATTACACCAGAGGCTTGCTTGCCTGCAGCTTTGTCAGCCTTTAAAGGAGAAGCTGGGCAATGATACATTGAGCACTGTGGACAGCAGGGAGGTTCTGAGTTGAGTCAGGATTACCTGGGAGACAATAGTGCTCAGGACTATCTGAAGTTTGCATGAAGATAACCTGGTATTATTCTGAGATCTTTCAGAATTGGTGGTGAATGTTGCATGCATCCACTTCTCAGTATATCAAACACATAAGTTTACTCCTTTATTGTATTTCTTCTGTACCAGCAAAATAAATCCTAGGAGAAAATAGTCATATTGGCTGTTAAGACAGAATCCCATCAGCTGAGTTTCTCCAAATGGATTCTGTATGTCTTTTCTTTCCAAAGAATCAGAATCCTTTGTAGTACTTATCATAAGTTTAAGTATTTTGGGAAGCTTAAATCATGTAATAGAGATTGAGTGCATGAGTCATTGTAGGAGCAAATACATATTTTTGCTGTTACTCCTTGGACATACACTAAGGGAAGAAAGAAATATTACTAATACGACTAGTAATGTTCTTTGCTATCCCTATGAGATACAGCCACCTGTAAACCTCTGTTAAACTTAAATATGGAGCAAAAGAGGTAGGATGTGGTGATATGAAAATCTCTGTCTAGAGACCCTTGGTGTGGGGTAGGCTTTCCAGCACACTGAAATGCTCCACTACCACTATATTCTTTCCCAAATGCTTTTTGGTTTTTCGCTTCCATTGCAGCTTCAAAATTACTGTACCTTAATTAACTTTATTTGCTTTTTTGAAATGATAAGAAGGGCAAGGCACTATGTCTGCCACTGCTTACAGAGGCTGGAACTTGGGAGGTACTGGCATCTACTGGTGTTTGCTTTGGGTGGGATTTGGTGCCAAATTTGAGACTGAAAAGTTTTCAAACCCACCCTTGCTTGTTGCAGGATGAGGAGAGTGTATGGTGTTAAAAGCAGAACTCCTGCATATGTTATAGAAGTTATGACAGAGTTCACTGGTGTTTCTGCATAAACACAGTTAATTACTTTAGAGATCCTAACAAGAATTTTAATTTAAATGTAACTGATAAAGCATTGGTTATCATAGGCAGTTGGTGTGACACATGAACACCCAGATGTATATTCCAAAGCTTTGTCAGATATGTCTTAATAACATTATTTTCATTTTTTTCCATCTGTTTAAAGTACTATTTTCACATTACAGCCTTTGTTAGGTTTTGAAAGCTCTTAATATTCATATGTTGAATAATTCCTGAGAAAATCTGTTCAACACTTGAACCTTAACTGGAACATTTAGTACTTTCTTGAAATCTCTCTTAGCAAATTGTTTGTTTCTCTGGATGCAAAGGGCAGTAGAAAGGCTTATAAAAATCTTGTAGTAGCATTTGTGCTCTTATGCTGAGAACATTATTCGCCCCCTACACACGCACTTGTTGTGTGCAGAGGGAACTCTGGTGACATCTGCTGAGGCAGCCCGTGTGCAGCAGGAGAGGGGCAGCTTGGAGCAGGGAAACGTTCTTTGTGCAGGGCACAGGGGCTGCAGCCTGAGCACAGCTGCCAGGGAGGAGACAAACACGACTGCCTGGCTGCAAGGAGAAAATACTTCAGCAACAAAATAATAGCCTAATTTGGGGAAATAATATTGCGTTTGATATCCCCTCCTGAATAAATGCAAAGGCTGAATACTATTAATTGTTTTTGCATTTTAAGAACTATTTTGGAACTGTGAATAAGAAATTATAAAAGTGTAAAGTGATTCTTGTTGTGTGACATTTTAATCTAGAAACTGACTTGTTTAAAAACTACTCAAGCATGCAAGTATTTTTAATTAGGAGTGCTGTGTTCTTATTCTCTGTTGTTCTTTTAAGAACATTTCACCTTGTGCTTTGTATTTTCTCTCTTATACCCTGACTCCTGCTTTGCTGTAAAAGTTTTGAGTTGCTTGCTTTAGTATTAGAGAGATGGGTAGAATTGCGTGAACATTTTTGGACAGTGCTGCCCCTTACAGGGCAGTATCTGTGGATCTATTGTACCTGATATCAGGATGGGACAAAGTGGATGACTGAGGGTGCCCAGGATGGCTCAGAGTATAGTTTTTTCATTCATAGCCCTGTTCATTCATTCAGGTATTGTACTGCAGTCTCACGGGAGCTGCCAAACAGTGCCTGACAGACACCTTGTGCCAGTGTCTTTTCTGTTGTAATTTTCTTTATGGATTTGATTGTATACAACCAAATACTCGAGCTTTTGGTCTTTAATATCCCAGTTACTCTGGAGTCTTTGGATATTTGTTCAGTGGTAGCTTTCTAAATGATAAGCATCTTTTTCCATGGAAATTGACACGGTCAACAATTCTATTGTCTGATGTTTTTGAAAGGATTGTCAGTGAAACAAGAATATGTAGGTGTCTTTCTTTATGCCTTCTCTGTTCCTTGATATTGCGCTTTGTGAAGTGGGCTGGTTAATTGAAGCACAGAGAAGTTCTCTGAAGATGACCCCACACCCAGCTGCTGTGTGGGTCCTTCTAGCCAGAGATGAATGTCACTGCAGGATTTTATTATATTGTTTAATAGACAAGTGATAGGAATCAGAATTACTACAGAAAAAGGCAGTTGTGTCCAGTTCTGAAATGCATTCCTTTATTGCTGGGATCCTGAACCTTGTCCATCTAGTAGATGTGAATAGAGTTTTCTCAAGCACAAGGCAAACCTGGTTAAGAATGGCTGGCAAATTTACAGCCACTGTCTTTCTAAGACAGAGGATGTATTTCTATAACAGCTTAAAATGCAATTGGATGGCTATATCATAAAAATATGAGGTCTTTAACAGGTATCCTTTGTCTGTTTTTTAATTGTTTTGATCATTTGTGAATTCAGATTTTTTACTTTTGCTACAGTAATGAGGACATTGCTATGCTATAACATCAGTAGGTTTGTTGGAGTTATTTTGCAACTTACTAAATTTAACTTTGTTAAATATTATGATACTGATGTACCTGATAAGTTTTGAAATCAGGCATTTAAAAATTTCTATGAAAGTTCAGGTATTTCAAGGAGGGAAAGATATTAATAATAATTATGTATACAGGCCAATTAAGACTGCTGTTGAAAGAATGGAGAAGGAAACACTGTGTTATGTTGTTGTGGTGGGGTGTAGTTGAAACTTCTTTCCACAATGACTTTAGCTACTTTTAGAAAAGAATTATTTTGGGTTTGAAGAGTAGCCTTTGAGCAAAAAGAATTCAAATTCTCTTTTACACTATATGTAGAAACTGATTTGATTTTATTGCTCAGTGTCACACCTCTGTGAATATATTCAATTACTCGAGAAAATCTTTTTTTTTAAAAGAACTCCTTGGAGGAATTAAGATGAAACACACAACACGTTTGCTAATACGTTCTCTCTTTCCCAAACGTGTATTATAAATACTTTTGGAGAATAATTACTGTAGCTATTTCACTGTTTTTCACTGATGGCTGATAATCCTGGTGCCCTGTGTCCCTCCCCAGGCCCCCGTGGGATTGGTGCGGAAAGGTTCCCTGCCGCTCAGCGACGCGGCTTCCGTCAACTCCTCTCTGCGCAGGATGAAGCGCAAGGCGCCCTCACCACCCTCCAGAGCACCAGAAGATCAAAGTGAAAGCAGTAATGAGCCTGGTAATCTTTTTATGCTGTTTAATTGGAAGGCAACAGAAAGTATAGCTGGCCAAACATTAAAGTAACGCCACTTCATGAGATAAGAACCTCAGGTGAGCAACCACAGAACTGCAGATGCAAGGAGTCCATTTATTTTTGTTACCTCACCAAGCGGGGAAGCCTCAAAGCAGCACCCGAGTGGGAACGTGGGCACCGCAGAGCTTGATCTGTGTCAGACAATTGCCAAACCTGCTCCCTTCCCTCTGTGTCAGGGATTCACACAGGTGTATTCACCACACTGCTTTGATCTTTCCCACAGCAGGGCAGCAATCTCCTGCATGTCCCATTGGATGCTTTGTCAGTCTATCGCAGGCCTGTGTTATCTGAACACAGGTGTTCCTCTTGTCAAACACACAAGATTAAACAGCAATTAATATCATATATGTGGGGTTTTGCACCCCTCCTGCAAGTCACTTGAGTGTGTGTACAATCCTCCTCACCAGTCTTTGTTATTTTCCCACAACTCTGAGAAAGTGTATGAGCATGCAGATCAGGAAAAAACCCAGACAATACCAAATTAATTTTAGTTAGATTAAGAATAGAATTGTGTTTATGTTACTCAGATGGACTGCTTGGGGTGGGGAGAAAAGATCAGCTTCTCTGGATCAGAGAGAGTAAAATAACACTTGGACTGACTAGAAGAATCTTAGAGAAAGTTCACTTGTTTTTTTGTAATTCTTCTGTTTGATCAAAAATTCATTTTTCTGGTTCAAAAATACCTAAGAGTTGAGATTAAAACATCTGGAGAATGACAATGAACACTAGTTGCTTCAGAGGAGTTTCTGGAAGAACTGGCTAGTCTGTAGGATCACAGCCTAACATTTTATCTAGAACTTTCGTTGGTGCAGAAATTGAGAGGTGGTAAAGGTTGTTGCTTCACTTTTTTCAGTAACAGAGTCAACAGAATCAGCCGCCACTGAAGCAGAGGGAAGAGCCACTGAAATGCAGCCTGAAACAGGTTGGTTCTTTGTATAAAAGTGCTGATAAAATGTACTTCACAGCAAGTAAAAAGATAATTCATAGCAATAAATTACTATATTATAGATGTGTCATAAATATAGAATTAATTTTCAGATCAGTTAAGTTTCCCTTTGAAGTAAAAATATGGCTTTCTAAAATAAAAATATTTTACCTTTGTTGTCTACCGAAACAAATACAATATATTTTGTATTGGAATCTGTGCTTTACATTTATTGAACTAAACAATTTCCCTGTTTTCCCTCCTTCCTCACAAGTTATAGAGAAGAACTACCCAGAATTTCTCCTGATTTTTTTTTTTTTTGTACCTCATAACAAGCTTTTCAAAAGCTAAAGCCCAGTGTTGTTTTTAGAACCATGCCTTGTGCTGCCCTTGACCTGCATAACATAGGGGCAGGAGCAAATCTGTGCCTGCCTTTTGGTTGGCATCTGAACAGCCTTTGAAAACATAAGTTGTAAATCTAAACTGAATGCATAAATAGTTGTTTATACATTAAATTATTTGTTGGGTGTTATGGGAAAAATGCGATATATGAAAGTATAGCTGTTAAATTCAATTATTTAGCTGCTAAACATAAAGCTTTTTAAAATTTATGCAGTTTGTACTATGAAGTACTGTTGTTTGTAAGCACCAGACTGTAGGGTTCAGTTACAAGATACAACATCTAGAAGTCTTCTAAAATTTGCAAAAGCTTTTAGAATAATCAGTGCCAGTGCAGTCTGAAAAAATAACTCTTCAATGCATTTAATAAGAATGAAGTATATAAAAGCTAAGCCTCTGGAGTGCCACTGTCATTATATGAGGTTAAACACTCAGTTACTGTGCTAGTTGACAGGAATTTTTAAGTAGTTTTCCAGCTGTTTTATTTGGGATGCCAGTCAGATATTGGTTGGAATGGTAAAACACAAATGTACCACAAGAGTTGAAAAAGTCATCTGCTAGGATGCTCTGGAAAAGGGGGGGGGGGGGGAAATATTAGTAATCAGTAAATTTGGGCTTGGTTTGTGTTTAGGGAAATTTCTGTAAATTATTGGAAAAGACATTAAGTAGAAACAATATGTATGCAATAAGTGGGAGTATAACTTATACTGTGCAGTCTGGGGTTGAAGATCTAATGAAGTTGTAACCTTTCCTTGTCCTACCTGTTGTAGCAGATGAAAGAGAATAATCAATTCTGAGTACTGATAATAATAGTAATAATAGTAATGATTCAGTATTAGTAGTGAATTTGATGTGTTGAAAACTCTCTATCTACATGCAATGGGTCTAAGATGAGCAAGGTTATCATACTGTGATTTAAATTAAGCTTTTATGTTTTCTTGTACTTGTTTCTATCTTAAGATTGTTGATCTGTGCTAGAATTTTTGCCTTTCCCATCACTGCAATGTCCAAGAGCTGTGTAGATAAACAACCCTGAACTTCAAAGAAATAGCTTGTTTGTTTTGCCATACATTTAGAAAATTCTGCTTGAGGCATTTGAATAATTTAGTTTAATATTTAAATATTTTAGTTTAAGCTGTAATGGAAAGAAATAAAAGAAGGTAATCATCTTTACTGGGCTTAGGGCAGTCTATGCTGAGCCCTTGGATTTACCTCTGCAGTTGGTAACAATCTTCAACCTGTAGTTCTCCTCGTGCCTTCATGCAGTGTCCTTTGCTTAAGGTTTAATGTAGTGCAGTTTTTTTTAAATGTACATACAAGTCACATAGCACAGCTCTGTAGCCTCTTTTTTTTTTCTTATGGGATACTGCTGCTCTCTGGTGGCATCTCTGAAACTGTCGTGAGGCCTGTGTATAAAGGGTCCTTTTAGCAAAGCCCCTCATGCTGTGAGAACCAGTATTAACCTGCAGCAAAATCAGATGCAGTACACTTGTCCTATTTCTAGTCTGAAAATTATCCATGTTTGGGTTTTGTTTTAAATGGAAAAAATGGTTCACTATCACTTTAATTGCAAAGTTGGACATAATTTAACTTTACAAAAACTCAGGAGTTCCTTCCAATTGCATTAATACTGCTTTGATTGTCAGGCATCTGGGAAGGATGGTGAGTTTTTGTTAGGCTGGGACTGGCATCCACAGTAGTTCTGTTACTCAGAGCTACTTTAGCAAATAAAAAAAAACCTAAGCTGCAAATACAGTGTTACCTTTGCTCTAAAATGAACCATTGCTAATGTTCAATTTGGTGTTAGCTGTGCACTACTTAGACACATTAAGTGGAGCTATATAGTGGAATACGCAACATTTCTCTTGTGAAATGACAATTTTGCCATGGTGTAAAAGCAGTGTGTACCTCGACAAAAGTAGTTCGAAGGCACCCATATACTTGAATAAGCATTGACAGAGAAGTAATGTGAACATTTGGGATTATAAACAACAATTCTCTTTATCAGTTATGATTTTTGTTTACCTTCCCAAAGTTTAATTAATGCTTAGTCTTTATTTTTCTGGGGAAGATGGTAAAACAGTGTTCAAAACACATTTTGAAATTAGAGATTTACAAAAAAAACTTTCCATCAAATAAATCCCTTGATATAATCCTATTGGTTACAGTATTTCTTAAGCACCTTGTTAAGGGCTGTAGAGTCAAGAGCAGATTTGCATGATGTAGTCAGGCTTTCCAGCTCTGGTGCTTACGAACATGAGAGATCACAGAGCAGCACCAGCCTGTTCTCTGCTGGGCAAAGAGTATTCTTAATGCTTAAAACAAATACATATATATGTACATGTGTGTGTGTGAGAGAGTAGTTATCTAACTCTAACTATGTTGGTTTAGGGCTACTTAAAACTCAATGACTGACATTGTAAGAGAATGAATTATATGCAGGTAGAAATGCAATTTGAATTATATATGGAACTATGGATAGGGTGTATAAGCAGTAAGGCAACAGTATACAACCAGTATTGCTGTGAGCCCTGCCTAGCAATATGTTGCATGTAAAAGCTATAGACTGAGGGTTTGGAAACAAATCAGAATCTCAACTGCTCCCCTAGGGAGTTAACTGCATGATGTAAGTGGAGGATGGTTGTTAAATCTTGTTTGTGTTCAAATGTATTCGGATTTTATTCTGCTGCAGCAGTGATGGCCCAGGTCTGGAATGAGACCCAGTAAAAGATGAAAACCCACTAGCAAGCGAGGCTGCTCTTATGCTGACAAATGAGGTAGAGCAATTTTGAAGAAGTGTGAGGGCTGTTTTTGTTTGGTATTATCCATTTGTAGGTCAGGTTAGTCCACCCCAGCGCTTGGAAGTGTTTCTAGCACAGCAAAGAACAGAGTTTTTCACATAGCAGGAATGTCAGGAATGTCTCCTTCCAACCCAAGCTAAGTTTCCATCCCAGGAGTATAGATACAACTCAGCCTTTGTTACACTCCTCTCCAGAGGAAAAGCAGCAGAGAAATGACAGCAGTGCCTGGGCACAAAGCCACAGCAGCTACAGAATGCTTCCATTTCTCTTGTCAGAAGACCTGGCTATTCTTTGTTGTATAATTCAGGTTTCCATTGAGGATTTAGAGAAAATCTCAGTCTTTGTTCCTGTAGCTGATGATGGCTCAGGCCCATGGCATAATAGGTCTCTCCAGTGAAGGAGGCAATGTTCTAGAGAGCCAGTTATGGACTGTGGGGTAGTCTTAGCCAGTTTAATTTCGTTTGCTCACATTCTGTTATGCTTTGTTTGTGCATTTTGACATACATATTTAACTTTTCACACATGGAAAGTGCACCAGAAGTGCATCCAAAACTGATGAAGTACCCTGATCAGGAGTACTTACTAGTTCAACTTTAAGTACACTGATTTATCTGTGTCCTAATCCAGCAACTCAGCCTTTTACTTTAACTGTGTCCTGGCTGCAAATGTCAGTATTTTTATGGATTAGCATTTTTCTGTGATCTTTATTTTTCTCCTATAACATGAAGCACTGCACAAGACATTATAATACACTTAGGCTGATTACGGGAAAGTTTTCATAGTGGTGATGAAACTTGTTCAAACCATGGGCAATATTGATATTTGGGTTATTTGTTAGTTCTTGATCATTCCTACTGTCATATAGAAGAACTGAGTATTTTAAAACTCACTGGAGACCTAATGGAAGTACAAGATGTCTGGGAAAAAGCAACTGTCCACCTCCATGGACTTTGGCATTATGAGATAGATAAAAATATATTTAACAATCTTAATTCAGTACTTAGGTTGAATATGGAAAATGTTTTACAGTAGGTACTGATACAGAACCAGATGGACAGTAGTATGGTGACGAGCACATTCTTGTGTCAAGAGAGAGAATTGAAAAGAACCAGAGAATTCTGTGAAGTCTGAATGGATCTCTTTTTTATTATTTTTTTTTTCATTTACCTGAATTATGAAAAAAGTCAGTTTTCCTTCTTCAAACTATTTAGGCTGCCTTCAGCAGTCCCTTTTTATCTACAAACTGCATTGAGAGCTGTGGGTTGCTTTGGGTTTTGTTGGTTTGGTGGTATTTTTACTTTCTTTTGCTTTCTTTTGTGAGTGCAGATGTAAGAAGCCCAGAATACAACCTGGAAGAAATTGATGAAAGGGAAGAGATAGGTGTGCAACAGGGAGAGGACAATGAAAGTACCAGTACCTCTCCTGGGATAGGAGAGGTTACTGCAGCCTTCAGCTCTGCTGAGATACCCCTGGAAAATGGCAAAAACAATCCTGCTTCATCAGCTCCTGTTCCTGGCAGTGTTTCCGTAGACAACTCGCAAAGCTTCAAGGAAGAAAAACAAGAAAATATGAGCACAGATGGCAAGTAAGTACGTTTTGTGACAAAGAAAGGAGCATTGGGGAGACAATGGGGGAGGCAGATAAAATGCGGAGTGCAATTTCATTGTGAAGCACAGAATAGAGAATTTGAGAGAGGAATGAGCTTCAATATGCTTAGCTTTCATTGTAGCACTCTTCTGTGCACAGTAATTCATGAAGCTTTTCAACAAAAATGACAAAGAAGTGTTCTGCAGTCTATGCTGTTTATTCTTCCCTTTCCTTACTACTCAAACAGCTGGAGCTCAAAAAGCTGAACCCAGCTCTAAAATGTCCAGTGTATTTACTAGAGCAGCATGCTGCAAAAAAAACCTGGATGGATTAGTTAAATAAGAATATATAAATTCATTCTTACAGATGGGGAAAAATGGATATATCAGCCATTTTTGTACTTTTGGACATGATTATTATTGTTTGCATATTTGCTTTGGCTTTAATTTTTATTTTTTTCTTTTCCTTATATGTGGTCTTGACCTGTCTCAATCCATTTGCTCTCAGGAAAACAAGTTAATTCAGCTTTTTTAAAGAATAAACACATTAGTTTCCTTAACCACTCTTTTTCCCTTCTGGTGATGCTGTACCTTTGCCCTTCAGCATGTTTGTTAAACTACCTGACTCAGCAGGTTTCCAACATGAGTTAGTGCCTGCTTGAAATAAATGTTGATTGTCCAGAGAAGTCCCATTGTGTTAATGTAATTCACTATTTCTCTGTTCCCTGGGGCAACTAAGCTGGCTACTGTTCCCAAATTAAATTGAAAGAACTATTTCGATTATTGTACTGAAGCCAAAACGTGTGACTGCCCTAGTAGCCAAGAACTTTCAAGGTAGTAAAGAGAGGTTTAACTTGTATTTGAAGGGACGTTTTTTGTCAGTCCAAGGCCAAATGTGGCATTGCAAAAATCTTTGATACTCTGGCCTGGCAAATATTATTCCAATTGCTTGGTGTTTCTCCTCTTTGGGGATCTAATAAATTGTCTTGAATTTGCAAATGATCATGCCTGTGTCATTGGGCCAGTTTGCCTAATTGTCCAGGGGATGTTTCTTTCCCTTCCCCCCTATGAATTGGTAGTAACCTTTCATGTCTTATAATCCTGGTGACAATCAGCTAGAATGTACTGCACTCTGGCTTTAGAGTTTGGCAATTGCTTCCTGAAATATCTTGGAGATTCCAAAATGAGGAGTAGGGTTTCTCTGACATCGTATTTCTGGAAAACTTTAGATAATTTGGATCTCTTATATATAAGATCTAGTCACTTTGAGAAGTGTGGGGTTTTTTTAATCAAATGAAGGATATATGCAAAATATTCCAGTCAAAACCACTAACTTCTGTAATGATATTCTGTGGTGTTTTGTGGCTTTTGGGTTTGGTGGGTTTTGAGTTGATTTTTCTCTTTTTTATTCCTATTAAAAATCTAGTTCACCTATTGCTAATAGTTTTAGCTCAGTTACTCAGCTGCATTAAAAGGAATGGAGCTAAGCGAGAGTACAGAGTGCAGGACTGAGCTTTAACTTTCTTCCAGCAAATTTTGAGAGCATATGCTCCTGTTCAGCAGTTTATGGGATACTTACAGTATGTTTGGGGCTATACAGGCAACATGAGCATGGATGGTTCTTGAGAAATGTATCATTTTAAGTGATTCAAAGCAGATGTGTCAGCTCAAGGCACTGGCTCTGACAACTAATGTATTTGATGTGGTCAATTCATTGGAATCTTCGTAATGCCAGTATTTCTAACTACATAAAACAAAAATATCTTGAACAAAGCTTGAAGTTTTAATAACCGTTCATAAAGAAATTTTAACTGTTTTTGTCTTTTTCATTAACCTTTTGAAGCCAAGGACTTAATATCTTCCTCCCACCCCCAAAGGGATGAGTTGTTTATTCAGCATTTTTGCTTGTCCCCCATGAAATGAGAGAAATAGATATTGTATGCATTTGCAAGGTGTTTATTATGCAAGTAACATGTTGTGTGTGTTTCTTTGCTGTTCTCAAGGTATTTCTTGAAAGGGACTACTTTGAGAGGTCTGTACTGCTCAATTCATGTGTTCATACACAGTCAGTGTCTCATGCAGCTTCCTGCATATTGTGGTGGGGACAAAGTCAGGGACATGTTTTAGATTGGGGGGGTGTCAGAAAACTTTATATGAGTGAAAAACCATTGTGGCTTCACTGGAATGGAGTTACTGTTGGAAAGTGGCTTGTTCAAACTGCACATGTAAACAAAAGGAGGGGGAGAAGAGAAGGGAAGACTGATCATCTGCTTACACAGAAGCAAGTGGAGCTGCATGTCATTTTGGTAAAATATCATGGCAGCATTTCCTCTTTTTTTTTTTTTTTTAAAGAATCTATTCTGTTGAGTATTCCAGTGTTTGGCAGAGCAGTTCTGTTTTGTCCATCTGTGTTTGGAGAATATTGCCAGTTCTCTTGCATCTTTCCTTGTGTTTACTGAAATGAATGATACCAGCATATTTAATGTACTGTTGTGCTTTGCAGAGGACTACAGACTAAGATAAGCAGTGAGGATGCTGGATTTCAAACAGACGGGAAGCTTAAAATTTTAGATCAAAATAAAACTGATGGTGAGTAGTTCCCACTTGTTGTTAATACTTGAAGCTTGAACTTTTCTATTTCTTTGAAGAAACGGCTGTACAGTCAACTCTTGAATTTTTAATGTCAGATTATTTTCTTTACACTTGCTCTAGCTCTTGTGTATTTTCTTGGAGATGAGGTGGCAAGAATTGGCTGCAATTTTGGGTTTTTTTTGAGTTTGTTTTTAATATATTTTTGTTTTAGCAGTAGTCAAAGCTGCATTGTGCTGTTGTAGGATGGTGTGGGTTGGGACAGTGCTGAGGAGGGGGAAGGCTGGACATAAAGGTCATCCTGCCATGTGGGGTGACATGGCTGTCACATACCAGTGGGGAAGAAGAACCCATCAGTTATTATTTGCTTATGAAATTAGGGTGAGTTTTCCGCATGAAAATGCAAATATTTTTAAGCCCAAATAAAAGAAAGTGACACACTGATCTGAAACAAAATGACGACATCCTGTGCATCTAATGGGTCATAAATTTTTCTGTGGACTCAGCGACCTAACTGATTTATTTTACTCTTTTGTGACACTGATTTTCAGATTTATATATTAGGCCTTCTATACTCTTTTATACTCAGTACACCTCTGTTAATAAATCATAACAACACAAGTCCTGTTTATATGTAATATAAATTTTAACTGCCATATTATAGCATACATGAAATGAGGATTTTTTTTTTTCCCCACAAAACAGCACTGCAAATGTTTAACCCTAAAGAATTTAATTTTTCCCAATATTGTGTGTAAAACAATTTGACTCAAATATTCATGTGCTTGGGAGATGATTGTATGTTTAGTCCAGGGGTAGAAAATGGAATTATCAGACCAACTAAAGAGTAGGAAAAGTAGGTTTGTCAGATTGCTCTTGTCCATGTGTTTGTCAATTGTACAAATACATGAGGTGTCATTGATGAATAAGATTTGTAACATGAAAACTAAAGAACAGAAGCTACAAATGTGTGGAACTAAATAAAAACTGCATCTAACTCTATATTGAATAGTCCTTGAGCTCTTGAGTCACTGATGCCTATATAATGAACTGAAATTCATTAGCACTTTTTAAATTGCACTGAAATAGTTTTTTCTGTTAAGATGCATGGCATCTGTAATCCGTTTATTAAGGAAGAATACCTGCATTAGAATACAATTATTTAGCAACATTAGTCAAATACAAATATATCTTTAAATAACCTTTAAAGATGTTAAGGAAAATATTAGCATCAGTGAGAAGCTAGTCATTGTTATTAAATACATTTGATTAATGAGGAAGATTGAATCTTTTTTGCATTTGGCATTGGTATTAATTTTGGAATCTTTCTTTGACTTAAAGATCACAGTGATACAAAACTCCTTCCAGCAACAGAAGAAGGGAAAGAACTTCAGACAGCCAAAATTAAAACAGTAGATTTTAGAGAAAATAACAAGCTTGAAGTTGACAGACTATCAAACTGCCAGGCATGTAAAAATGACATCTCTGTAAATCATAGGAATTATCCTCAACTGATTTCAGAAAAGCAAGATGACAAAACAAATCAAACCAACTTGGACACAGTAAAAACTCAGGATGTTGGAATCCAGACTTTGGATAGCAATTTGGGAAGGACTACGCAGAAGGAAATTATTGTTTCTCAGGGTGTTGAATCATCCACGTTTAGAGAACTGGTCCCTCAACGCAACAGAGATACGAAAAACGCCCTTGTTCAAGTGATGCATGGAATGCATCAAGAGGGTGAAGATACTTCAGTAGAACGAAATCTTGAGACACAAGAAGTTACTCATAAAAAAGCAATTCCAATTAAAGACCAGAGTCACATCTATATAAATGGCAGTAATTTTGCTTCACCAGAAACAACTGCAGAAACTCCAGATGACTCCCTTGTAAAAGGTCACCCTTTTTATAGACAGGAAACAAAACCTAAACCCAAGCCTGCTAATGAAATTACAAGGGATTACATACCAAAAATTGGGATGACTACTTATAAAATTGTGCCTCCAAAATTCTTAGAAACAATGAAGAGCTGGGAATTGGAAGTTCCATCAGATCATAAGGATCAAGAGGTATCTACTTTGGAAGATCCCAAAGAATTCATAGTGCAAACTGAAATTCCTCATCTGTCAAAAAGTGTGGGTCCTTTACAGGTTGGTTCAAAGAATGAAGCTGCAGCAGCCAATGATCTGCTGCAGAGAGCTAACAGCATTTCTGAACATACTGTGGCCTCTGGAGCTGAGATTACTACGGAGAGCAACCAGATGGAAAGAGAGTCTTTCAAGCAACGTGTCCCACTGATGCTAAGCTTGGATAATACAAATGCTTCTTCTGAGACTCAGGACAAGTCAAATGCATTAAGTCCATTAAGTCCTACAATGAAGCCTAGTTCTTTTTATCTGCAGATGCAACGAAGAGCTTCAGGTCACTATGTGACATCTGCAGTTGCCAGAAGCACAGTTTGTGCTCCTAATTCAGTTCAAAATGAAGTTAAGAATACAGACATGGGTAAAAAAATCACATCACCTGATTTGACTTCTTTGGCTTTACAAAAAACAGGTATTCCTTCTCCTTCTGCAGATCAAGAAAAAGTTGATGATGGTAAAAGCATTGAATCTTCTGCTTCTCCTGTTAAAAGCAATAAGCCTTTAAGTTTTCCCTCCTGTCCTCCAGCACCGTTGAATCTAAGAACTCTCAGAACTTTTGCAGTTCCAAAGCCATACTCCAGTTCAAGACCATCCCCTTTTGCTCTTGCTGTCTCATCTGCAGTCAAAAGATCACAGTCATTCAATAAGACGCGAACAATCACTAGCCAGGCACCGAGAGAGGAATTTCCAGTGGAGCTCTCCTCTGCCCCTTTGGCAGCTGGATTCTCCTCAGCTACCTCCACACCTGAAGTGAAAAGCCCTTCCTTACAGACCATAACAGCGGGGTCACAAAATAGTCTAGTGGATAAGGTAAACTTTATTTCTAATACTAATTGACTGTGGATCCAGTGCCATCAAGTGCAACCAGTGTAAAGGGTTGTTTCTGAACTGCTCTCTGGTCAGAAAGCACTGTATTTGTGCAGTGAAAACACCCTGTGGTGTCCTCTAGTAGCACAGCATTATAATGAAGTACAGGAATACAGGGAATGTTAAAAATGAGAGCAACATCATTCAGATGATTGGAAATAAGTATTTCCTGCCATAATTAGCATCCCCTGCTTTAAAGAACTGTAAATTAGTCATTTATGCTTGTAATACTTATTTTTGTGCTTGGAGTGCTTATGATATGTTCCTTACAGTTCTGTGTGTTGATTTTTTAAATTTAATTCTGAGTGGTATGATCCATTTAGGTTCAAGTGGTCATTCCACAAGCACACTTGAATGGGGATATAAAGTTTTGCTGGCATAACTACTTGTGAGAGAAACTATGTGCTATGCAGGAAATGTGGCTGATCTCTGAAATCTTGAATCAAGCAAACACTAGAATGGCAGCAGTTTGCTATGCAACCTTGTGCCAGGTTGATTCAGATTTCCATTTATAACTAATTCAGATTAAAGCTTTTTGGCTTCTTTTCCTTCCACTTCCTCCCTTTATAGAAAGGCAGCCATGTGAGTAGTGAGCAGAAGAGTCAGGCGCAGTCAGGTGCTTCCCCTGACCACCCACGCCCTGTCACCAAGAGACAAACCGCGATGACGCTCCCGCGCGCTGACCCCGAACAGATCCACCAGAGCTTGCTGGCTGCAATCCGCTCTGGAGAAGCTGCTGCCAAATTGAAAAGGGTGAGTTTTCATCATTGCATCCAAAACAAAGAACTCATGGTACTTCCTTCAAAATTACCATACTAATGCCTGATTCTAAAAGCAGTTAGTTTTGGCACAAGCTGCTGCCAGGATGTCTCTTAACAATGGGAAGGGAGGTGGGGAAGAGGGTCAGTTTTACAGAATAAACTGGTGAATGCACCCACAAAGGCTTCAAATTTCAGTATTTTCATACAGTACAAATGTAATCTTCCTGAGGTATTTTCATACAGTACAAATGTAATCTTCCTGAAATGAAATAGAAATCTCTAGGTTATCAGTTAAGTATCTCATCCATAAAATCTGCCTTGTTTGAAATGGTATGGCTTTAGAAACCTGCTGAGGAGCTTTGCTCTAGACCTGAAGTGGCCACAACCTTTTGCAGGCAGATAAAACACAGTTCTGATGACTATCTTCCTGTTTATTAGAGTTTATCATGTCCTTAATCTGTTTGGCATAATAACTAAGATATTTTGTCAACAGTCCTGAAAGTACCATCTTCCTCTACCCCATCTGGTTAAAAATTTTCTCTCCTAAAATTAACCTATGTATTTCTCATTGGGTAAAACAGTCTAAATTTCTAACATCTGTGCTGTTTTAAGTTTGCAATCAGACAGTCATAGTCTCACTCAAACTCAAAGGTTTCTTGACCTCACATTAGTATTTTGCATTCTGTTTTGAGGAATAATTTTTCATTGCAAAAGGTCAAAGAAATTCAGTAGTTTTTTGTTTTTCTTCCCTTTTCCACTTGAAAGAAACTAATGATGTGTGGTAGGTAGATACAAGGGATATTTTTGTTTGTTTGTTTTATGGAAATCTTGGATTCCCTTGTGTCAAAATCTCGCAGTGAATGGTCAGATAGTGGAACATTCCATTTCATAGGTTTTTGTTTCAGTGTAGCAGTGCAATGGCCTCTCTGAGGCTTGGTCTCCCATTCTTTCTACAGTAAATAGGAAGACTCAGTTTCCTGGAGAAGTTACAAGCATGCTCAAGTAGGGTTTCATCTCTAGTCAGTAAAAATGGTATATAATACACTGTAGGATTGCTTCTACCTACATGTCAGTAATCATATTAAAAGCAGGATACGATTAAGAAAATGCTGTATTGTTCAGAATCCATTAGAGGTAAAATCTGTTCTACCAGAAATACTCTTTGGATTTTATATGGATATTTTTTTAATAATTACATTTGAATAATATGACACTTCATTTGTTTATTTATTATTTTTAATAGAAATGTTCTTAGTGTAGAGTTGACCCATATAGTCTTTATCAGTCTAGGTACAAGAAAGGCATGGGGAAGGGGAGAGAGGTGGGAGATGTGCTTTGTCAGTAAATTACATGTTGAGGCTGGGGTGAGGAAGGAACTGTACTTTTAAAGGAGAAATTATAATAATGAAGAAGCTGTAACCATAAAGAAGAGCAGTCTGCAGCACAGAAATCTGAACCAGGCTTAAAAAAACCCCTGGAACACAAACAAAATGCAGTGAAGAACTCACTGAAGTTTTGCCAAGCATAAAATTGTACATGCTGTTCTTTTCACTCTCAGAGTGCATATGCTGTGGTACAGGTATGTCTGACAGCAGAAAGAGATTTTTTTGGCCTGCAGCAAATTTAATAAAAACATGGTCTCATTTTATGTTTAACATGGAGAACTGGCAGTAGTAGGACAGAGAAATGAAGCATTTTGTATCAATAAGTTATTTCCACCCAAAAGTGCTTTTGAAAATTCAGAGGACTTGGAGAATGCATACACTTCATAGCTTCCAGTATTGTGCTGCAGTCAGGAAAAGGAGTAAGAATCTGATCCATTTGTATAGTGAGAGATGTCCATCAGGTGCTTGTTTCTCTTTTTACCTCTTACCATACCCTCTCTTCTTACAGCTCAGAGAGTCATTTAAAAAATAAAATCCTGGCACCATTTGCTGAGTGCTTTAATTTTTTTCACCCTCTGTTTTACTTAATATGTTGTGAGTATGCAGTGCTGAGATCTGTGGCCTTTTGTGTTGCTGGTCTTTCCTGCTCAATAGGGCCCTCTGTAATTACTAACCTAAAATGGGTCAAGTGAGGTTTCTTTTTAACCATTTTTCTCTTGAGAATGTTTCCATTGTGTTCAGTAAACTGTGTGCTGTGGTGTGTGGTTCTCATGGCTGTGGAGCATCTACAGCTCCCATTAACTCCAGCTGGAGCTGTTGGGTTAAGCAGTTCCACTGAAAACCAGGCTTTGGCCATCTGTCCTAAAAGTTATGGTTTGCTTCTGATAAAAGAAACATTACCAAGGTATAAAGGAGTGTTGGAAGATTTAGTAAGAAATCAGGTCTGTTCAATATTTAATACAAGTTTAGCTTAGTCCTGTTTTTCAAGTTCTTCTTTGCAACCAGATGTGGAGAAGAGTTAACAATTATGCATCTTTTGAATAGTAATACATTAAATTTTTAGTCAGGATAAAATATGTTTTTAAGTAATGTCTTATGTTTTGCTTCTGTAGAATATATGCTTAGTTAAGACATCACATAGGAGGTCTTGAACTGGAGTGAGAAAAACACTGAAGAAATAACACTGTGTAACATATTAGAGAGATAAAAATCTGGAAATTTAGGTTAACACTTCTTTAATATTTTTTTTCTCTTTCTTTTTTTTCCCCACCCTGCCTCCAGGTTGGTCCTCCATCAAACACCCTAGCTGTCAATGGAAGAGCCAGGCTTAATCCTTTGTATCCCACAGAAGCTAAGGCTAACCCTTAGATATTATACCAAATATTTTGCACTTTACTACTGCTTCATCGGCCAACTTAATACTAACTACAAATATTTGAAAGTGTAAATGCAAGTATATGTTAATATATTTTTGTCAACGGTTATAACAATTTCAAGTTGGGTCTTTTGATGCCTTGAAAAGATTATTAGAATATGTAAATTATGGTAATATTTTTGCCTTTTTCTCTTTATAAAGCTGACTATGCTGCTAAAAAATTTTAAAAGAAGTGAGATGAGCTTTGCTTATGATAGAATGAGAATTGAAGATTCTTGATTTTAGCCTTCAAGACTGAACAATATGTAGCACTGTGCTGAAATTACAGATTGGAAGCGAGCTAAAAGTTTTAGATCCAATAATTAATTTTTGATTGTGTATTACTTTAACAGATTGTATGAACTTAAATCTACCACATGCTGCCTCCATATTACTTTATTAAATTTAAATTGTAATTAGTAGTAATCTTACTTCAATGCAATACTTTGTTTCTGTCTAAAAAAAAATAGATGTTTATGTTCCTTGAGCAGAAAGTAATTGGGATTTGTATTTTAATTTTTCTTTTTACTCTCCTGTAAGTGTTTTCCTGGTAGCACACACACACAAAAATCAGGACATAAATTATAGGAAACTTTTGTACTACTTAAAACCTTTTCTTAACAATAGCACTACATGATGTTTCCCAACTAGTCTTTAAATATCTGTATATAGTATTTACCTAGCACTCAGATAAGCAATACTTTTTGCAAACTAATTATATCTCTAAGTATTCATCAACATATAGTCACTAATAAAATACAAATTCCAGTTTTGATACTTAATGAAATAGACTGTTTTTTTTTCACTGGAAGTATAACTAAAAAATGAACTGCTCTGGACTTATTCATACAGCACAATATCATATAAATCATGCTTGTCAGAAAACAACTATTTATATAATAAATATTAAATACCAAAATGGGAATGTATATTAAAAGAAAATGCCTCACATTATATTTTATCTTTTTGAGTTTCATGTCAAGATGATGATACATTTTGGGGAGGGGGTGGAAATATGATCACACTCATGATGAAATAGCTACATTATAGATGCATGCAGCAAGTCCTGGGGTATTTGCCATATTAAAATATTTTCTTGCTGAACTTGATTTAAAATTAAACAATTGTATTTAGTTTCTATTCTTTAACAATATATATATTTTGTACTTTAGAAATATTATGTAACTCAGTTTCAGAAACTGATCTATATTTTCAAATTTTTTGCTGCCAGGTTTTTGTGCAATAATCTCAAAGAGGTCTAATTACTTTCCTAGTACAGAGTCAATTACTGATTACAAGTTATGGTGTTAACTTAATGCTGAACCCTTTAAGGAATGTTTTAGTAAATAAAAATTCATAAAGAGATCTGATGGACCTTTTTTCATTGCTGTTCTCTCCTGTTCTCTCCCCTGTATCTCAGCCCCCTTGATAATGTGTGTTACAATTTCATCTCCTCCTTGTTCTTGCCTCCAGTCAAGAGCTCATTCCAAGGGTGAGGGAATGGTAGTTCAGAAGATCTGTTTCAGGGTCTGACTGTGGAAGAAAGTTTCAACCTTCACTTGGCAACAGTGGGATAGAAGATACAGGGGCTTTTCTAGTTTCTAACTGGGGCTTATGTTCAGATTTCACTGTTGTCTTGAGGGACAGACTTGAAAATTGGAACTTGCTCCCTGGATTCTGGTCTGTGCTTGTGATATTTGAAGTCTATGTTTTAGGCATTCCTATACACCATTCTGATCTGTTACTTCCAGAGAGAGGTTGCATTGTGAAAAGAGCCTCTTCCTTGTACTTTGGGAGTGTGGGGGTTACAGAGATTTTTTTCAAACATTGGTATTCTCTGCCAAAGTGACCAAAGTTATTTCAATTACTTTAATCTCCATCTGTGCTAATACAAATATATAAGATGTTTCACTTTTTCAAACAGATCAACAGAGTCTGGTTTCTTGTTCTGGGGGAAGTTCAAATAACCATACTTTGTTCTTTTCTTTAGTTTTGACTACAAAACCGTACTACTGTATGTTTCTTAGTCCCACTTATTAAAAATAAACTGCCTTTTCGTGTGAACTCCTGAAGGCAAATATCATCTTATGTAACAGAGATTAAAACCACCTTGCTTGAATTTTAGGGTTTCTTCTTTGTGTAACTGAACTTGCTTGATAACTAACTGAAATGTCTACACACGCCATAGTACTGTGAAACTCTTCAATGAGACTTTTTGAGACTAGCTGGCAATTTTGTTTAGCAAAACTTCCTCTTTCTCTCTTCTTCCAACATGTATATGTAAGACATTTTTAAATCTTGCTATTGTATTTCTACAGATGCTTTTTTCTTACACTCTTTTATTAAAGTCTACTAGAGAAACTCTTGTTGGTGAACTTGATGTGTTTATTCATTATTCATCCATGAAAACATTTCTGTACAAGTAACAAATAAGAGTTTCTAATAAGCGAAAGCCCAAGCCTAACAGCATTTAATTTGTGTTGTGGATACCTTACATGCAGGGTAAACAGACTATTTTTTGAGCCCAAGAATACTTACAGCTTGGACAGCATTTATCACAGATGTCCTCCAACAGGAGGCAACTAGTTATGCCATACCTCTTATAATCCCCTTGCTTTTGCATGGCAGTCAAAATGTTAAGGAATGAAAGTCAGGATACTGAAGTAAATGAAATATCAGTGTAATTGTCCAGACAAAATAGCAGGCCCAAGAGAAGGTGCATTGTGACCTACTGGTGCCAGTTCTTTGAAGAAGCAGGAGGTATCCATGTAGCACAGTGCACACTTCGGACTCCAGGGCTTTGTAAGTTAAGGAGGGCTAGCATAGCAAAGAGAGGTAGGTAGTAAAAATGATCTTGCTAGTAATTATAGAAGATATATTTTAAAATTTATTCTACAGAAGAATAAAATGAAGATTACAATGAAGATTACTGCTCCTGGAGAAGGGAGCAGTTTTGGTGGCACAGCATTACCAGATAATGTTTGGAAATGTTCTTGTGACTAAAGGTAAGGCCAAGGTAACAGCTCTCATACTTTGCAGCTGCAAGATGTTAAACCACTCAGTCACTCCATTTTTGGGACTCCACTGTCCCAAAAAAAGTGCTGTTGAGCAGTAGGGTGTACATCCTTGAATGCTTGGCCAGACTTCATCCTATGTGGTGTTGGACAACTACAGCTAGATAGAAGACTAAATGTAAATGACTAAGCAGATGGGTTGGTGGCCCAACAAATAGAGCTCTTTGCAGAGGGGAACATGGCTTAATTTGTCTGCCTGTGTTAACTGACTATGAGGCTGAAGTCAAAACGCTGTGTATGGACCAGAGCTGCCACAGTCACAGGCCCAAAACTGTTCGTGAGTGCTGTGAATGGTCTGAGGTTTTGAAGCTGTGGTGTTCTGTTACTGCTTGGTTGCTGATGGTAGCTGAAATATCACTTGTTGTAGACAGATTGCTTATGATTGCTATTTTGATGATAAAGCAGAGCTGTAGCAATATCAATGGAAATGTTTCACAGCTTTTAATTGAAAAGCATACCTTCTATGGGGATTATTTATACAATCCACTTGAAAATCACAGCTAAAATGGATTTTTTTTCTTTAAAATTTCTGATTAGGTAGCTCTGTGAGAGGGAAGGTGTCGTTAAAATGACATGAATTTTGCAAGTATAGGAAACTATGTGTGTTAAAATTTTAATATTTAATTTTGTCTTCCTTGAAAGAGCCGTGTAGTATGGGAGCTGACACAGAAACTCTGTGTCAAGAGTCTATTACAATATATTATACATAAAGTTGCATTACTTTTTGTCTGTTCCTACTTATTAGCACAAGCAATTACTTTTTTGGTGGATTTATCCTTTCAGGGAGCATATTTGGAAGAGATGTATAGTTTTCTGATTTTTAGCTGTATTAAACCTCACATTCACTAACAGTACAACAGTTTATGTTTAAGTGAAAGAGATGAACAGTTCTCACATCCCTCCATCACCATGAAAAGACCACCAAAACTGTTAATGGACTAAATTATTCCTAAATTATCAAGACAGTTAAGAGGAAAAAAATAATGGGAGAGGGAAGAAGAAGGGGTGAAGTAGAGATAAAAGGAATTTTGCTTTTCTTGATCTGGATGCTTTTCTTGAACAGCATATTCCACATTTGCTAATATAGTGATGGAGGAAAATCTCTTAGCATTGGGAAAAGGAAAAATGAATATATCCAAAAAGGACACTAAAAATTTTAGGAAATTTCAACTTAGTAGTAGTGTTAGTAGTATTATTTCAGAGTGATTGTGTGTCTATGGACCTGGAAATAACAAGGGCTGTGTCATTCCCAACTGAAATAGAACTCTAGTGCCAAAAAGAATCCCAAAGAGTTTAATTGGAATGTAAGTTGCTAATTCCTCTGTGAACTTCCCGAACTTTGACAATAGTCTTGTGCCCATAACACAGCTATGTCATTATACAAAAATGCCAGTGATGTTTGCTTGTTATTGGTTTGTAATTGTACAGTGAGTGTATTTTTAGTAGCTGTTTTGTTAGCAGCTGTTCTGGGTGAAGAACAACTGTCTTCTATTTCAACAAATCTGCGTGGTGGTTTCCAAAGCTTTAGTTGCCGTGAGTGTCTGGGCATCCCCAAACAATTCTTAAACCAGGAGTTTTAGGGGTAGGGTGGAGAGCTAATTCTTAGGTTCACCCTGAGTCATTTGAATGCTCTGAGAGCAACGGGTGCAATATCATTGATGCCCACTTTTCACTGAGAGTTGGGTCACTGTTAATACAAATAACAAACATGATATGTAAGCTGTCATTGTTAAGACAAGACTAGAATGCAGTCTTTAGAAATTCCTAGTCTTTCACTCTGGTGGAATAAATTTTCTTTAGCCTCTTCATCTATTTTACCAGTTCTTCTCAGTCATAAGCAGGCAGACTTTGTTTTGCCTGTTACGTTTAATGTCATCACAGCCAGAGAGCAACAAGAACACTTCCAAGGAAATCTCCACAAGCGGCAGCATAGATAAATGAATGCAGATATTAAAGACTGGGCTTGTGTATGTGACAGTGAACATCTAAGGGATTAAAGGAATTGACGCATACTGTCAGCTCAGGGCAGAGTTAAGTCTACAGAACCTGCACCTCCAACAGCTCTTAAAAAAAGTCTGGCCAAGAGTGGCTGTTTGCAAGAACTGGTGTACTCAGTGCGCTAGTGCTGGTGTACATTAACCACTAGACTACTCAGTAATGGTTAAAATATTTCTAGTTTAAAAGTACCTAATAAATTATAGCTGGACTCAGAATTTTGTAACTTCCCCTCAGCTTTATGTGTCTGCCTGTTTGTTTAATGTCTCTTTTTCCTTTTTTTTTCCCCCCCTTATGTGATCCTGAGCAAGTAAGACTACAGTCTAACAGGCTATAGTCACACCTAATCTAAAGAGGCAAAGCAAGAAAAAAGGAATTTATTCCATATTTGCTTAAGGCTTTATAGAGCTCTGATTTATCAGCAATACAATAAAAATAATATTTTAAATAGTTAAGCTGATTGCAGTTTTGTAAATTAAATACTTGAACTAAATGGGGAGATGGAATGTAGAAGGAGCTGCAATTGGTCACCTTTGGTTAAACAGCATGATTGGTCCCATCAGCAGACACTATTCCATTGCTTCGATTGCTAAAAGCTAATTAAACACTTGCATTCTGCTAACTGAAGTGTATTTGACCACCTGCAGTTTCAAAGTGCATGTATCAAAAAGGAAATCCCTATGCCATGAATGCCAAGCTCCTGCAGTTCTAAACTTCAGCACCTAAGTGAAACAAAGAGGTGAAGCAAAGGTTGAAGAAGTGGATTACCAAAAACTTCCTTTTTAAATTGCGGAGGGTGGGAGCAAGATGGGCACCCAGCAGCTGCACAGGGACGTGCCTCAGGGTCAAGGATTAGCATTCTGTTACCCCTTCTCAAGAGCAGCACTGGTGCCAGGGTGGTTCTTGGAGGGTCAGAAGGCAGTTGAGCTGCTGGTGGCCCCAGCTCTCTCAGCATGTTTTGACCATCTCTTACACATCTGTGTGAGCTCTGCCTGAGCTCTACTGGGAGCTGTGCTAAGAGCTTTAACAGCAGCTACCCTGAGACAGGTACAAGCTCTGTCTGTCAAGTCAGACCTGGGGCTTGGCCCATCAGGAAAAGGAGCCCCGAGAGAGGGAGGTCTGGGGGACCTGGGCTGCAAGGCTCTACCTGAAATTTTTTTTCATTTTATTCAAACTCTGCTATTGTGTTCTTTTAGAGAAAAATTCTGAAGTAAAAAAAAATAGTTTAGACTGTCAGGTGTGCTTGGAAACTCAATAGACGTAAAAGACATAGTCTTTTCTGCCAACTAAAGAGAAAAAGCTGAAAAGGTGTAAGGAATGGTCTGCTAGACTCTGTTGTCAGGAAAAGGAAGTAGGTGGGTCTTGTGTAACTTACATTACTTTAAAAACATAGTTTGAAGGTGATGTGAAATGTGAGTTACCTAATGATGAATTGGGAAAACAACATAAGCAGGAATCAAACAAATCTCCAAGTGAAAAATAAAGAAGTTAAAAGCAGCAGAATTTTAGATTGAATTCTGACTCTTTAGATTGCTTATCTAACAGTGGAAGGTAATTTGGGTGAGAGAATAAAACAAGAGTTATTAGACCTTTAGAAATCATGTCAAGAGAGATTAAAGGAATGGGGTTGCTTTAGTTTAAAAGAAAGGAAAACTGATTAGGATGACATAACCATGTTTCAACACAAAAGTTGCTACATGAATGCAAGTGATTAATCATTGTATCTTCAAGCAATAGTCTGCTCTAGCTTTAGAGCATAAAGAAAGAATAGTTACCCTGGGTCAAACTGAAGGCTTATTTAGCTGCTTATCTGCCTTTTGACAATGATCAGCAGTACATGCTTAGGGAAAAACATAATAATGCTTACCCCAAGTAAGCTAAACCTTCAACAGTTTTTAGCTCTGAGAATGCCAAAGTAAAGATGATTTCTGTGTATTTAATAGTCTGAAATAGTCTTGTTCAAGAGCTTGGCAACTTATTCTTTCAACTCCCATAAATTTTGAACAGTAACACATTCCTGTGTGACATGGAGTTCTTTGATTTAATGATACACTGTCTGAAAAAATGATTTTTTGTTTGTTGCGAACTTCTACTTGCTAGCCTAATTTAATCCTCTCCAGTGCTTTTCCTGAAAGAGACATTAACTCATCAATCCCCATTCATGCTCCCTGTGCCAGTCATATCCTTACATAACATTAGGAGCTGTGCCACAGGCATTGGAGGCTTGTACACTTTTGCCATTTTATCAATTATATATCATCAAGGTTTGCCAAAACAAATATGTAGATCTGAGCATGCCTATGCTTCATTTCTCTCAATATCTTGGGAAGAGGATTTTTTTCTCTTAGACACACGTATTTTTTTAATCTGTCTCCTTTTGCTATTTGCTATAGCGAGTCACCTGCAGGATATACCTATTCTGTACCAGATCAAAGTTAGAGAAAAGTTTGTGTGCCATGCTTCTAAAGCACTAAATATCCAGCTGAATAGAATTTGTGAAGTCCTATTTATTCACAGATGTGATCATCTGATTCACAGGTGATCTCTTCAGTTCTCTGGCCAGTGAACAAAAGAACTTAAAGCCTTAAGGATATGACATATACTTGTTCATTAATTTAAACTTAAAGACCATGTACTTGCATGATAAGTAATTTTGCCTACAAATAAGTAGCTGTCCAGGAATCTGGAACAGGGCGAATGTATTGCCTTTAGTTCAAACACTACTCTGGCTTGCAAAGTCAAACACTATTTTCTCCTGAACTGTTTCTGCTGATTCATTGTTACCTTACTTTGTATTGCAATGTTAAAGTGAAACATGCTGCTTTAACTGTCTTTAAAGGAGCTACCTTTGTGGCAGTGTGCTTAGATGGGTCTTTTGATGCCTTTTTAATGGTACATTAAAACTTAATGAATGCTGAGTAACACTAGAATCCCTATGGAAGGACATATGGTATCTACATTAATACTGAATGAATGCATAATGATCAGTAGAATTTTAGTGATTTCCACATGAATCAACAGTGATGAGCCACTTAGTGTTACACTCAATTACATCATGTTTAATTTATGTAGCATTGTTTGGACATTATGTTTAAAATGTCTTTAGTAAATCATTGAAACTCTAATTGAGCCTCCATTTCTGGGACAAATTGCAGCGTAAACATAAAATTCATTTTTTTTACACAACAATTAATTTATGTTGAAGCCCACTTGCAAAGGGTCAACAGTTTGATATATTCTGACTATTACTCCCTGAAAAATGGAATCCTAGTATGAAAATAAATTGCAGTAGCTGTTAAATTGTTTCTGTTCCCTTAGTTATGCAGCCACCGGACACTGGAAATGCATTAATTCCCTGAACTCTGGGAGCAATGGCAATACCTCACCTGCCCTATCTGACTGCTGCCAAGCAGGTCAGAAGACCTTTTCAAATCAGAGGATCTTGCCCACATCTATGCAGCAGATTCAGAAGAGTTCTCCACAATGCCTGACTAACACCACACCACCTCTCGTGTTTGGGAGCCCTTCTGGCATATCCGTGACTCCCTGGCAGCAAGGTGTACCAAGAGCTTCTGAAGAGTGACCATGCCAGCACCTGCCAGAGGTAGACAAAGAGATGGTGGGGAAACCTGCACCAAAAGCAGGCACTGTCTCTCAGCTGTTCTCCCACCTTGTGCAGGGCCAGGAAGCAGCACGGTGTTGATTGCCTGTGCAGCGGAATACAGTTCTGCCTCAGTTCCAAAGCTTCACCCAGGTATGAGGACCTCCTTCCTCACTTCACCCCTCCTGCCCCACATTGTAGCACCCTGAACACGGGCTGTTGGTTGGCTTGGGGTGAAGGCTGGAAAAAGCTGCCCTCCACTAAAGTCTTCCATGGGAACCATTACAGCAACAGGATTTAAACAGGGCCCAGATTTACTGAAGGATGTTGTGCTGGACTCCACCATTCCAGACTGACTCCATGTTGGAACTACATATATGTATCTATAGAGCTATAGATAGATAGATAGATCTGATCATAGCAAAGATTATACAAGTAAAGCTGCTTTGTAAGTGGAAATGGAAATAAAATAGGTATACTTAAAACCTCCCTAGGAATAGTAAACCTTTTGGCTCCCACTTTTCCTGATACCTTTTAGTGATAAGCTCCTGACTCATTGTTTCAGGGGGTGTCTGCTTGAGCTGGTTTTGGACAGGTTCCATAGCAGGTCTGTAAAGATTCATTCATAGAATAAAGCTGAGTTTGCCTCTTTTACTCAATCAGCTCAAAGAGCAATCTGAATGGGTCTGACTTGTGGCAGAGAAGGCACAGCCTGCCACTCCTCCAGAAGGGATCTTGTACGTTGTTCTCAAATCCCTCTCACTGGTACTTCAGGCCAGCAGGGTCTTATCAAGGGTCATTTTGACTTTAATTTTCAGCCTCAAATCTCTGTTCCAAATACAATATGCTAGAGAGGTCTTGGCTTAGGAGAGTTTTAGTTCTGTGAGGTTGTCCAGTTGAGCTGTCTTAAATAAAAAGGACTAGAGGGAAAGAGAACTGTGTTAGGAGACAAGATCCTACCAGCTATTTACAAACAAATCCATTAATTTGTTTTTAACTTCAGCAGTTTTCCTGTGTTAGTTTCTAACACTAGGCACCACATCCAGTTACTTTAGTTTATAGAGGATTTAACAGCTATGAGTTTACAAAGATATAATTTTAATTTGCTGTTCTTTTTAATCTGCTCTAAGACTATCTGATGACTGGCAAGGCATCTAACAAACAGCTGACCAGCAACTTTGTTAGAATATCCATAGACAAAGAACTTTATAATGATAATGATGATAACAATACCTGCTCTCATTTCTCTGGATTGCTGAAAAATGCAAATTCAGACCTTTAATAATTGCAGCTCAGGCTTTCATTTCTGACAGCAAAGTGAGAGGAAGAAAAAATCTTTCCATCCTAAGAAGCTGTAAAAGAGGCTATCAGCATTTTTTAAAAAATTATAATTCACTTCATTCTTGTTTGAAGGATTTAATAAATGAAGTATAAGAGAGAAAGGATACTTACAGAGAACCTTTTTATTTTGCTTTAAAAAGTTCTTTTTTGGTTTATGTTGATCATTTTAATGATTGTGTTCTCATGATTCAGGAATTCTATGCCATGTTAATTTTATTCAGTTTTAATCTGAATTGAATAAAATATATGCTGTCTTGCTGACTATGATGGTAAAGTGCATGTACTGCTTAAAGAGAAAGTGTTTGAAATATACAGAATAATCTGAAATGCACTTCTCTTCAATATATGCCTAATAGATTTTAATGAGGTAATTATTTCTAATTTTTTATGTTGCTATATATTTTTAGAACCTGCCAAGTAAGAATATTTTTTAGAATTAGATGTAATGAGGTTATAATATTACTATAGCCTTTGGAATAACACCAATATAAGGAACAGTAGAAGAAAATAATTGAATGTATGCCTTGAGCTACATGATGACTGTACAAACAGACTTCACAGAAAATTAGATTTCCTTGACTAGTGTTGTGGTTACAGTGATATAATCCATGTTTCATAACTCTGAAGAAATAATGAAGACATTATAACCAGAAATGTGTCAATTTGAATAAATTTATTATGAATTGCTTTGGTTTAAAAGCTCCCAATATGTTATAATAGAAGCCTACGTTCTTGCTTGAGAGCCAGCCAAACTGGGGTTTTAATATTTTAACAAATCACTTAATGGTAGATTTTCTCTCCAAATAAACAAAAGGAGAAATGTTCTGAAGGAACTGTGATAATAAAAGATATTAAAAGATACCTTTCTTACTCTCCATGGAAATTCAAACAGCTTTTGCCTGAATCCAAGTTGCAATTAAGCAAAATTCAGCCCGTGCAAGAATTAACTCCCTTCACCCCTTGCTGAACTGCAATTACATTTGGACCGAATGCAATATTCAATGGGCTACCTCCAGCTACACTGCAAGTACCTGCTCCAAATAAAACCACGCAGGCTGGGGAATGTTGATCGGAATTTAGTTAAGGGACTTGCACAAAGTCCAGGGTATCAGTTAGGAGGTTTCACATATCACCCTCAGAGATCCAGCTTGGCTTTAATGTGATTAATAGGTGGTATTGGCTCTGTGGCCAGGGCTTGACAAAATGCTAAAATGGGCTGGAGGTTTGAAGAGCTTCCACAGGAAGAATCCGCAGACTCACTTTGTTAGTTCCAATTCTTTAAGAGACTTTCAATGGTTTGAACTTTTACCAGTAGGCTTTTTGCCAGATTAGTTACTGTCTGTCCTCCCACAGCCCATAATGAGAACACACAAACCATGAAGCTACTACAGATTCCTTGCCTTGTGCTGTGGGAAATCTGACAGAACTGTGCCTGTGTGCTCAGTCCATCTGTGGGATGGATATGTCATCTTGAGTGATCCAGAAGCACAGAAATCCAGTCATAAGAAAGTACACCAAGTTTATGTCTAGTGTGGATGTATAAAGACCTGGACAGAATAGAAAGGGATGATTTAGTCCCACAGTTCTTCTTGAGGGATAGGATGAAAGCTCAAGTAGGTTTGAAGTCTGTAAACTTCACTGTCGCTGTCTCGTAAAGGAAGTTCAAATAGTATTTAAAAAAAAAAAAAGAAAAAAACACTCTATTTTCTCATGTTATAATTCTGAGACAAGTGTAATGGATTGGGATAAATTTATGGAAGTGGAGGAGAACAATGAAGGTTGAATTTAAAAGGGCTGAGTGACTATAATAATTTTCTTAATTTTAGCTATTATCTCAGTTCGGATTCCTTCTCCCTAAATACTTCAGATACATCAAAAGCTAAATTTCTTTGAAGTCAGGTGCAAATTATTTACAAACTTGTTCAGTAGCCATCATTTTTCTCATTCTTCCCCTGGTCCCTCACCCCAAGGGAAATTTTGTAAGACTTTTTGACTGTTAAATAGAATTTATAGGGTCACTATGTGTAACAATTGTCTGGAATTATCTTGTATGTTATTATTTATGTATTTTGGAATATCTCCTTCATAAATACATAAAAGCAAACTAGATGGTTACATTTAGTGTTATGAAATTGTTTTATTTGTCATGGTAAAATTATGACAATTATTAGAAAAAAACGAAATTATTAGAAAAAAACTCCATTTTTAAATTCTAGTAGGTACTAAACAACTCCAGAGCACAGCTTCAATAAACATGAAATCAAAGGAAAAGGTACTTTTTTCTCCAGCTCAAAGGAAAGATGCCTTTTGGACAAGATTTAAAGCTGATTCATTGTTTGAAGTGGCAAAGTATTAATGCATTTTTAGAAACAAGAAACCTTCATTATACAAAGAAGGACAGCCTGATTGTTAGAGTACTAATTTTGGACTCAGAGTTTGCATTTCTTACTGAACCACAAATTCCATTAGATTTTGAGAAAATCACTTAGCAAATTAATTGCACTGTCTATTTTTCAAAAGCAAACAGAGATGCTTAAGTCAGAAAACAGTTCCCCTAAGGTTTTCTATGTATTCAGAGGAAACAAAAAGTTGTTCTGGGATGGTTGTCAGCACTAAACCCCCTGTGTTTTTTAGTTGACATCTGGAGTCTTCTGTTTCTCTCCTTAGTGATGGCCAAGCTCACATGGTATAGTTGTCTAAAGTCAGGTACTCTGAATACCCTCTTAGGGTTAATTTTTAAACATGCTCAGGCACATAAAGATGCAAATATTTACTCATCCGTATGAAGGCAATAAATACATTAAAATGTTAGGTGCACTGATGTTGTGATAATTAGGTCCGTAATAAGTGCTGAGATTGGCATTGTTAGATAGGGTTCCTGAATTACTGAGATTTGCATTAATAACCTTTTAATATAATAACTTCCAAGTAGTCAGCATAATGCTTTTAAAATATGAATGGTAGGTTGGTTTTTCAAAGGTTTATTGAATATCTCATTTCCCGAATATAGATTTCTTGGAATAACTCTTGAGACAGAGCAAATGACCTTCTTTGTGTGATTAATTCATTCCAAAGAGTGCTGAATGTCCTACCAGGTGATGTATTAAAATGGTGGCAGATATGTTATCATACAGTGGCACTACCTCAGGAATTCCAGCTGGACTGATGAGCATTTGTTTGGTTTCTGTCATTTGGCAGAAATATAATGACTCCATCATCAGGGTTCAGCAGAGCTCTCTGTTTCAGAGCCCATTTTCAAAGCATTCTAAATTGCACATGCACAGGTAAACTGATTTGGAAATTGCTTTGCTCAGCCAGGGCTGGTGCAAAATTGGGGGTGCAAATCTGTGCTAGATTATTCCAGCGATTTTGGAAGAGAAAAATTCCTCCTTCCCTCACATGTATGCAGATATGCATATGAATGCATTTCAAATCTCTTACTGTTCCCAGAATTAGAGAAAATCTCCTTAGATCTGATGAAAGCTTTCAAAATCCAGTTTCACACTCCAGTATGCCTGATGTTCCTAGACTTTGTTTCTTAAAGTCATGGCTAGTTTTTTGCAAGGTGCGTATTTTAGAAGCAGAAAAGAAATAATATGAGTGAAGTTTAGGCACCTAAATACAAGTGACTGGTGAAATATTTAATACCCAATGATACCTGAAACATCCCCACTGGACAAACCGGTGTGACATAGGCTGAACAGGAAATCTGTGCCTTCTCAGGGTATGGTAGAATAGGGATCTAAACTGGTATGAAATGTCTGCATTCAGGCAAAAAAATCTCTTTGCATCAATTCTTCAAAAAACAGAATTCATTTTGTCTTTCAATTCCATACATCAACCTTGCTGCATTGAGTACTGCATGCCTTGAGTCCGACCAGGTTTTTCAAGTCTAAAAGAGTTTAAATTTGCCTTCCTTTTTCCATGTATCTGGAGACTCTTACTATGCTTTGTCTGGTTCTACTGTTTCAGTGTCCTTGGCAGCAGCTCAGAAATGGCTGAGACTTTTGAGTGGTGTGGCGGTTTGTAAGAGTCATTTTAGCTCTACATTCTTTGGTTTAATTTTTTTGTGGTTGGTTTGGGTTTGTTTGGGGGGTTGGATTTTTGTTTGTTTGTTTTTGTGTTTGGGTTTTTTGTTTGTTTGTTTGTTTGTTTTTTTAATGCTTGTATTTTGTTTCCCACCCTACAAAATGACTAGCGTTCACGGATCTTGAATCTGATTTCCCAACAACTCCCATTATGGAAACTAAACTTCTATGTGCTGGATAAACACACAGAGTAGCAGAGAGGACAGTCACCTGCAACCTTCCTTCCATAATAATTACATGTTTTTGTGCAGTATTCTGAAGGCCTGTGAGGTCAGAAATTATGTTCTTTGTGTAAGGTGGAGTTCCAGAAATAGTGCTGTAAAAAGTATCAGCAGTACTCTGCTGTTGTGAAACATCGCCTGTTTAATTTATCTAAATGGTTAATAATTTATGTGATGTTTAAAGTCATCCACTTGTCAATTCCCTTCCAGAAGATTACATCTAGTGCAGTAGCTGTTGTGGTCCTGGGGGTGGTTATGGACAAATGAAGCACATAATATACTGCTGCAGTTATTTCTGGAAGTGAGCGCACAACCTCCAACCACCATTAGATGCAGCGCAGCCACCGTAACCCCCACGTATGCAACATTCACCCTGGGCTATTACAGTTCTCTCTAGGAAGGAACTTTAGGCCTCAGTTCAAGGTTGGCCAGCACAGATTGCATCACCTAATGCATCGTTTATTACAGACGTTCTGTGTGACTGATTTCATGCGGCCCTGGTGCGAGGGAGCAGAAGGCAGCGTGTCACATGTCTGACCTGCAGCTCACAAGCCCTACATGCCACTCAGCCAACCCCGTGCTGAACCTCATTATCTGTTCTTGGCTACAACAACATTTCAGAAACCACAAGCTCTTGATTTGATTTAATGTGATTGATTTGAAGGGTATCGTTCTTATTCTAAAAAACCCTGCACAAGATTTTATTCCAATCTTGTGTTACAGTTCAAGGCAAAATTCCATCGGGGGATGGTCTGACAGAGCTATCACAGGGAATCACAGAACTTGCTATTAAAATAGCAAACACTCTTGTCAAGGCTGGCAATAAAATCCATCTCTCTACTCAAGTTTCTTACAAAAGCATGCTAAAGTATTCATGCTTTTCAATTGATAAAAAAAAAGTCCTAAACCAAACAACAACAGAAAACAAGTGCACATTTGCTTCTTGATAGTTAAGTGCAGAAAAAGATAATTTAGTTGGGGAAACACTGGAGTGTTACTGTGCTGTGGTTTGTGTAGCAGTGCACTGAGTTTCAGATTCGGTTGAAAAGCAGCAGTGGAAGTGACCAAGACTGGTGGTACTGATTGAATCCCTTGCAACCTTTTCCTTACCTGCAATAAAAGATACACATTTTAACAATAATTCTAAACTTAACGTTCCATGCAAGCTGTAATAATAGGAAAGACTCCTCACAAAACATTCAACCACAGATACTTTTCAAAGACTTTTGCACTACTGCCAGGAAGTTAGCTAGTGGTACCTCCACTTGTGGTCACTGGATAAATTTGGCTCTCATTAAGTACTCGGGCCCATTTTCAAAGTTATAAATGGGCTTTTGAAATGCTCAAGGAGGAACAAGAATGCACAGCTCATTGTATGAGGTTCATGCGTTCAACACATTTTAAGTCCATTGAGATAATAAATAAACATAAATTGGGGCATGCTTTTTTTACTGAAAAAATTACTTTTTCCTTAGGGTGATCCTCTGTATCATCACTGCTGATGCAATTTATTTTGGGGGGCTTTTGGAGAAAATGTTGTACGGGGAGACAAGACATGGCTGTAGCCTTACTGGAAAAAGTAGCTATTTTCTGTGGCACTTGAATAGAAATAATTCCTTTCTCTACTACTGTAAAAATGACAAAAGATGGTGTAAAGGTATGATATTAGTTCTTTCAAGGCAGTGAAGCTTTTTGTGGTAAAACCATTATATGTATATTGCAAGTACTTTGATAAAAGCAAGGGGGATGTGTGGAAGGGTGACAAAAAACATCCAACAAAAATAATCTACAGTTTTTGAAGATAATCAGAGTAGTTTGGATTTTTTAAACCTCCACTTTGCCAGTAGTAATTGTGAGTTTACTCTAATTAAAGGCATAATTTTGTCACATTAATCAAGTGTTGTGATTCTAAATAGCATACAGGCTTTTGAGAACTGGAGAGCTTGATTTTCTGGAAGTGGGGTGCATACCGAATAGCTTGAATCTGTTGCTATTTTTCTCAATATATCTTTTAATTTTACTTGATAAACACCTGGACCTGACTATGACAAAGAAAGATAAAATTAAAAGAGGGGGGTAAAGCCTATTGAACTGAGTATTGAAGAATACACAGAAATTTAGTTTAGGGAAATGGTAAATCTTGAAAAAAGAACCACTGTGCTGCACAAGCATAGCAATTAAGAAAAAACACACCAGGCAGCTTAAATGTATTTATGATGAAAAGGAAACCAAGTCACACAGCTCAGCAAGTGTTTTGGTGTTGAGTCCTAGCAGAAATCTGCCACTCTTTTAATATCAACTCTCTTAACTATCCAGAGATTACTGGGTTTGTACTTGTTCAAGGAAGGAGTTAAAAAAGGTATACTTGAGAAGATTCTAGGTCAAATGCTCTCAGATATCTTTAGCCAAGCTCAGGAAACCATTTTTATTCTTACAGTTGTTTGCAAAGAGAGAGAGTAAGGCAGGAGAACCTTTAATTTCACATTCTCATCCATACAACATTTCCAATGCTGCACTGGAACAATCCCATAGGTCCTTCAGTATGCACTGACTCTATTTCCCTCATGCAGTGCTATTCCCAGAGAACGCACTGACAGCAGCAAGCATCAGGACAGACTATGAGATATATATTAAAAAAATAATGCAATTTGTTTCTTAAAATATGCAAGTGAAATTATAATAGCATTATATTTTTATTGATTTTTTCTAGAAGTGGCATTGTTACTGTCATGACTAATTAGATTACCGCCAAAGTTATTTTGAAAAGTAAAGTATTTAATTTATTTGCTATTATTCATTCTAATTGTGTTTTTTTATTTGCCTGGCATTTGAAAACAATTACATGACTAAGCCAAAGACACAAAAACACACCATGTATGTCAGATTGCAGCTGTGTAATAAGTTGTACAGAACAGGTGAAAATTCAAAATATATTTTCTTTTTGTGGCTGAACTTCTTAAATACTGATGACTATCAGCATACAATTGCCACTTGCAGGTTTTTTATCTTTTTTCGATCTGTTTTCTACCTAGAGCACCTAGACCAGTTGTCCTGCCTTCTATTCTTCTGAAGACAATGAGGTTTAACATACCACAGTTATGCCTGTGAATCAATTAGGCAAAACACCCCAGTGGCCTGGTCTCTGCAGTTTTGTAAAAGGATAGCTGTTCACAAGCAATGAGCAAATCCAGTCAATTATCTGACACTGTAAATTCCTGATGTATTTGGCCAGATTTTGTATATAAGAACTGTTAATCAACTCCGACTTCTGCTGTGAGTGCAAGAGAATGAGCTGTTCGGGGACAGGGAATCCTTCATTTCATTGAAAATGAATGTCCTGCAAAATCATCTGTGACTCAGCCAAAATGAAAACCGTGAGTATTGCAATGACAAAAATCTTTCTCCAGAGTTGAAATATTGTGATTTTTTCAGAGGACTCAGGAAAATGGCAAAGCATTTGCCTGAAAACATTCTATATCTTCACCAGTCTGACATCTCAGTTACTGCCCCTGACCATGCCAAGGACAGTCAGAAGGTTTCTACATGCAGCTGTCTTCACCAGGGGCTTTCAGTTTCTGACTATCAAATTGACTGACATGTATTACCCACTCTGCTTGGTACCATCAAACCGTTCCTCATACACCAAGGGGTATATTTTATTTTGAAGTAGGATGAACGCCGATAAGGACGGGCATGGAATTGGCACAGAGGGATCTGTGTACATGAAGCAGAGCAGGAGCAGGCTGCAGTGGAGCAGTGCTGGGCTCGAGGGAGAACCTTTCCAGGTTGCGCCGTGCCCCAGGCTGTGGCTGGACGTGGCTGCTGGGCCCAGCCGGAGCACGGCCCTTCCGAGCGGCTCTTCTGGCGCAGGGGAACGGCTCTGTCCCCCGGCCTCGGTCATTCCCTGCTTCTCCAAGGCACATCCATAAATTCCCGACGCACAGGGGATGTGTCAGTTCAGTTAATGATTTGTCAGGCGCTGAGCGGCGTGTCAGGCCGGTCCGGCGGAGCGCAGCTTGGAGCCCGCTGCCCAGGCGGGCCGGGAGGTCACGGGCC